>JAUMJL010000502.1:0-577500 GCA_033558185.1 Dromococcyx pavoninus | reverse complement strand
CTCCAATATAAATTATTCTACATGACTAGAGCACTACTGCCTCTCAATGAAGAAAAATGAGACCTTTTTGGATGGGATCATTTCAGCCTAAATGGATGTCTAAAAGAGGTCAGAGACATTGCACCTGAAAGTGTCTGGTTATAAATGTAGATGAAATGACACAGAAATAGTTTTGCATGTCTAAAATTAATAACTCCAAGGGCAAGGGCAAGGGCAAGGGTAAAATTGACTATGCCTTAAAATATTTGTTCTCTTGACTGTTGGAACAGCAGTTTCCTCAAAATCCATCCATTATGTGTTTAGGAAACAACTACAAGGTGTTTAATGGCTGAGCCAATGCCTCATTGCCTTTTGGCTAATAGTC
This sequence comes from Dromococcyx pavoninus, assembly GCA_033558185.1. Classification (NCBI taxonomy): domain Eukaryota; kingdom Metazoa; phylum Chordata; class Aves; order Cuculiformes; family Neomorphidae; genus Dromococcyx; species Dromococcyx pavoninus. The sequence continues at coordinate 577,136 of JAUMJL010000502.1, read as the reverse complement.
TTTTCTACAGTGATTTGAGAAGTGCCTATAAGCAGAATTTTATTGCATAAATCCCTCTTGTTTTGTATGAATATTAGCTCCATGCTTTGCGGTTGAAAAGCATTATGTCCTAGAAGAGCTAACCATTATCATCTATCTTCTCTGACTTTCCAGGTCTAGGAAAGGATGGCAGTCCCAACACTTTACCTAGTGTTTCAACAAGCTGCAGGAACTGGCAAGGAACTGGGCTGAGAGGAGCAATGAGGTGAGGCACATGCAGATACTCCGTTGCTCTCCAATATTTTAGCTTTTTTAAAAGTAAAATCTACAGCCAGTCAAGGACTTTAGGATGATGCATATATCATTTAATAATATCAAGATGGAACTAGGTACTTAAGTTCAATATTCTCATCCAAAAAAATCACCTGTTTATGATCTTTAGTATTAAAACAGGCTTTGCCACATAATTATTTGTAGAGAAAACCTGAAGTTATCTTTAAGTTAATAGTCATTCTTTCAAATTACAGATAGAATTTCCACCCCCAGCAAACAGATGCAGGTGTGGGATCCCTTCCATGGTTGGTTTTACTGCCTCAAGTTTCTAAAAACTGGAACAATCTTGGAGTATAAACACAGCTCTCTACATGGTATCGTGTAAAGATTAGGTCTATGCACCTGCCCACTCATACAGATGGTTATTCTGGTGCTGTTCTTTGGGAATTCAATATAAGATTTTGAGCAAAACAAGTCTAAATTCATACCTCTCTACTTCCTTCATTCTCTCACATTACTTTTGGTATTCTTCAGCTTCATAAAACATCCCTGCTTTCCTGCAGTTTGACAATGACTTTAAATGGATATCCTTATTACCTTATTAATAGCAAAGCTGAGTGAATAGTAAGAAATTAGCCCCTTTTTATCCAAAACTAAATTGTCCATCAGAGGGAGGCAGCTTCCACCAAGCTGAGCCTTATTTAAATTCACCTCCTATTTTGAAATGAGCTGGGTAGCTTAATTGCATTTGGTCAGTCAGTGGAATTTCCATTCTCTAATTAAGTATTTATAACTTTATAACAGAGACTCCTTTGGAGGAAAAAAAACCCAAAACCTCTAAAACCAAAATCAAATTTTGCTTGCTTTCTTCTTTGGTTGAGGACATGGAATAATAATAATTGAGAGAGGTGAAAAACACAAACAGGTTTAGTGATTTTTAGTAAACATAATCCTGCTTCGTCGCTTTGGTTTGGCTTTGATTGTGGAATTGTACTTAGGCTAAATTGAGCTAACATGTAATTTGTCAGCTGGACAAAAAAATACTGTAATTGTTCATTTGTTTCTGTCACTTTGACAGAGGAAAATGAAAAGCAAATCTGCCAAAGCCTATCTGGGTCTCTGGCTTGTTTGAGTTTCTCTACTGAGGAGTCAGCATGGGCAAATTAGAGTCCTGGCCTGATGCCTTGTAGAGATGTCCCATCATGGGGTGAGACCTTTCTACCATATGCCCACAGTGGAAGCACTACCTGGGAAGAAGGTGCTGCAGTTTGACACTGAGGTATCAGATGAGAAAAGAAGTTTCTTCTCTATGTGACTTGTGATATTTTATACTTAAGTGGTTCCTTCAAGTATTCTTCAAGAGTTCCCAGGAGGGGGAAAGAAAGAAAGAAAAAAACCTTGTCATGGCTTTACTCTTGATATGAAGCAGGCAGGCTTGGCTGACTTTCATCAAGCCATGTGAGATGCTCACTTGGTAAGCCAAGCAAGTGACACTTTTGAGGTAGCCCAGATAAAGTGCAACTGCAATCTCCACTGCTGTTTTGCAGTTTATAGAATAACTTTCTGCTTGTAGTAGTTGGAAACAGGGAATGGCAAACTCATAGGAGTCCAGGAGATCTCTCGCTGCTGTCAGACATGTTTTAATGGCTGAGTACACAGACGGCCACCAAGGATCACTGATAACAATGTCATTAAATGAGGGAGCATCATAATGTGCACACAGGTCAGGGGTATCTATTAGCCATAGTGAAATGCTTATTGTAATTGTTGAAGTTAGACATTCTAGCCCTATCTGCATTAATAAATGAAATAGTGCCAATAGTACCAAGTTATCAACGCTGTCAGATGCCCCAGGATCTGCTAGTCTCAGGGAGTCTTGTAGGTGAGTTCTCCTTAGCTGCAGAGATGCACACAAATCCCCATGGCAGAAAATACTCTGTAGGCAGAAAGAATGTAAGAGATTTCCAAAGAAAGTCAGGATCTCAGGGATTCAGAGTAGAAATTGAATTGGAAAAGAAAAAACAGGATAATGCCTGTTTCATGGAAGAGTCAATTCCTTGGTTTATTCAGATTTATTTGGAGAATGAACCATTCCCTTACATTATTTCTTCAAGATGATAAAGAGGTTCTGTTATTGCTCTCCTGCTGTTCTTTGCATAGAGCAGGAAAACAGAATACCTGTACATTTCTATTTTTCTGTCCTCTATTCTTTTTCCTACTCATCCCTCCTCCTTCCTTTAGCCATCATCTGCATAGCAGCAATCAGCTAGCATGTATTCTTAGAAATAGCAGCAAGGTCAAACCCACCCCAGGCTGAAAGCTGCAGAGAGGGAGAGGTCTGGCAAGGAGAACTGCAGTTGCCACTGGATTTGACCTCGACTCATAAAGTCCCTTAGCTCATGATGTGCGATGCTCTGAAGTAATTACGGGCTAGAATATTTGTATTTGGTTTTTTGGTTTCATATCTGATGGGTTTTGTTATTTTGGAGGCACAAGATAAAAATTAATAAAGCTCCTAGGAGCTGCTAAGATTAGCTCTGTTGTTTAGATAAGTAGTTCAGATAATAAAATGAAAGCATATTTTATTAACATGTTGTTACACTCAACTCATCTACAGCATCCAAAATCTCTCATCCGAAATTTTTGTTTAAGAATTCCTGTTGCTTTCTGACATCTTTCATCAAATTCCATTCAGATCCAAAACATCTGTACTGGATTTCAATTTGAAGACCAAGGTTTTCTTAAAGGAGTAAAACAGTGTGAAAGATATTCTATGAATTACAATTCCGTCTGCAATTTCTCTGTGAGTTCTGGTAAGAAATTTTGAGTTCTGAACTGTATTTGTTGAAAATAGAAGTCCTAAATTTGAATTGTTTTATAGATTTTGTTCAGCTGCATATGGAATAATACTGTCCAGACATCAAAAGGTATGATTTTTTTTTTTTTTGCTATGCACAAAGGATTACCAGACACAGAACCAGATTCAAGAATTTTAAGGAATACTAGCCGTGTTTCTACTCATGTTCTTCTAATCACTTTACTCTGGGGTTAGCATTTGACAAGGGACGTGAGACAAAACATGTGGAAACAAAGAATAAGTGAATTTTTCCAATGACCTTGAGCTAATACCATGCGTGGTGCACCTGTGCCTCTTTCAGTCCTGTAAACCTATATGTGCTTTAAATTTAAAGCAGATTGAACTGTGTAAGAGGCCCTGGGAATTAAACAAAACCACTTCCAAAGCTGTAAGCAGTTTGAGCATTATCTATGCCTGGCTGAGCTTTACTTTAATGGAAACCAAATTTTTAAAAAGCTATCCTTTTTTGAAGATTATTTTTTAAAGGATGGAAAAGCCTTAGCTGAGAACAACATATTTGGGAGATAAGGAGGTTAGACAGGAGTAGGGATAGCTGTTTATAAATGTCATGGCCCTGATGGCTTTTCCACCACACCGCTGTGAGTTTTCTTACCTCTGTAAGAAAAGGGTCTGGAGATGGTCCTAAAGCAATCACAGGGTCCAACCTCTTCTGGAAGACATGTCCTGAGATGTGCAAACAGCTAATGATTAAAAATTATAAGCCTAATGACTCAAGCAATAAATGCATCTTTGCATATCTTGTTGAAATTCACCAAATATTGACGCTGCACACACTTCTAAACATATTTCAAAACCCAAACGTTAGCTTGGCGTAATCTTATGCGTATTCTTGAATGATAACTACACCAGGAAATTCAGAGAAGAATTGGATTGGAAGCAGGAGTCCCTTACAGATGAATGAGTTGATACAAGCAATTTGGGTTGATACTAATTCATGGCATTGTACAGTTAAGGAAATGAAGAATAACTACAAAAAAAGCATTAATTTTGTTGCTTGAAGTGGGTATCTAGTCTTGTCCTAGACCACAGTGAAATAATGAAGAATAAGCCTTCCATTACCAAGTTTGATCAATGTAGCCCTGACACAAAATCCTCAATTTGTTTTGCATTTTTCCACTCTTCTGTTTTTTCTCTCACAATATTTAAAAATCCTTATCCAACATTTCATTTTTCACGATGCTTCTATTTGCACTCTGTCTTTCTGTCTTTTCTGGTCCAAGAGTACTTTGATATCTGATATTTCATTAAAAAATCACTTCAAAACACAATTTCTTGCTTTGAGACATGATAATGAACCATAGACTGTACCACTAATGTGTCCTTGTGTCCACTTAAGTTCTTTTCTAAGGACGGCCCATATCAGGGATCTGACATCATGTTAGGGGTGTACTTCATACTCTATGTGTTAGAGAAAATTATTAAGAAACCAAAGACAATGCTTTCCTGCAATTTTGCTAAGTTTATCACCGGCTACTCAGTTTTTAATGAGCACTTGACTTTTCTGTTAGAACAAAAGCACCATTCAGGATCCATATTGTATTCTAAAAAATTAATACAATTTATGTGGTATTTAATCTGTAAATAATTCAACACTTTCTAGAAGTTAATGTTTATATTGCAGAAATTAGGGTGCTGTTGCAGAAAATCGAGCCACATAAATGTCATATGAGCATTGAAAAAAACAGATAAATGTAAGAATGGCCTTTCTGTGAGACACCATCTGAGAGAACCAGACTAGTCAATGAGAATTTCAGCACTCAGCAGCAATAGTAAAATCCTGCTTACAGAACGTTTTCTATACCCAACCATCAGTCAATGCCTCTGCAACTGGGCTTCAGAGTCAGTGTGTGAATGAGAGAGAAGGCTTGCTCAGCAGAAGTGACTTTATTAGCACTTTAGTATTTTATTCAGTTGTATATAGATGTTTCTCTGGGAACATTTGTGGGCTACACATTTATGCCCCTACACACAGAGAGAAGTGAAATGGCAATACCTGGCATGTGTTTCAGAGTCTGGCTGTTGTGTCAATAGTATTTGGTGTGTGTTATTGTGCTGTGCTCCTCTAAAAGGCTGGGAGTGAACAGCGAGGAAGAAGGTCACCTCTTGACCTTTTCCTCACAGCTAAACACTAAACTGTAAAACCAGAGGGAAAAGGAAAATGAGATTGAAATTTTCCTTAGGAGCCACTGAACCTGCTCAAGGGAAAGCGCTGAGCAGGTTGAGAGAGTTCATGGAGGAGGAGAGAGCTTGCAGCAGGTTGGGCCCTGTGGAGCATGAAGTTAACTGCTCTTGCTCCAGCCCTACTGCTGTGGGGTGAACAGTTTTAAGAGGCAAATCCATCTCTAACCTCTGGGTGACTCTGGGCCTTCTCCTGCTGACTGAGTCATAACAAAATGGATTTTGGTTCTGCTATTTTGCAGATTGCCTTTGCTCTTGCATAAAGTGCAAGTGCATTAAGAGTAACTTCCAATTCTGTGAAGGAACATGTGAGTTTCTTTTTAATCCAACAAGCTCAGTCCACAGAGCAGACACTGAGACAGCAATGCACACTCAGGGCAAATGAAAGTACCACCTTTAGCACTGCATCAGCTCTTCTCACCCCATGATTTTCAGCAGCAAAGAGTTATCCTGTTGTTTGGTTTGGCATGTAGCTACTTTAATTTGTATATTCATGCTTCTTTGAAATTTCAGAATACGAATACATCCTGATACTGGAGTAGCCACCATATTTTTCAAAGTAAATATTCTCCTGCTCACCCACACCACAATTCTGTTTCCACCGTCTTTTTGTTAGAGAATTTATTTGTTGCTGCAAAATTGCATTCAGCATACAACTTGGCTTACCTATCCTTATTCCATTTTGTCAGCTGGTGCCAGGATGAAGAGGTGGTTTTGCTGCCAGGTGACATGATTACAGTGCTCAGGGAGGTCCATTTAGTGGTAAGAATCTAGGTTGGAAGCTCTCTGCTGAAAGTAGCAGTAATTCTCTGAAGGGTGACTGGCAGGATGATCCTGCTGGGCAAAGTGGAGGCAGCCAGCCTTTGCCTGTGCCAGGTGTCATAAAGTCTTTGCTGGACCTGAAGGGAAGATCTTGAAGGAAACAGGGTGGAAGAATGTTAAATTTCTGCTCTAAATGGGAAGATTTGGAAGCAGATGGAATTGTAGGGGATTTTCCTGGCTACTTTGCTACTCTTCGGCAAATCCACTACTGTCACTGGCTGGTGGCAGGTTGGGGGGCTGCAACTGAGGCAGAGAGGGGAGAGTTGGGGTTTTTCAGCTGCTGCCAGCAATGTGGCTCCCCTGACAAGTTTAGCAGCAAGGAGAAGCAGAAGGATATCTGAAAGAACTTGTCATGGGGGTGAGGCAGAGGGAAGGGTAAGAGTGCACGTGCCAGGGCTACCCAGGGCTTCTGGAAATCCTGTTCCAGAGTGAGTAAGCATTGCTTCATAGTAGCTGGACTCAGGTTCTATCTCTAAGTTTAAACACTTCCTTTAATCACTGCAGCATCCTACTGCTGTGTGTTTGCTGGATCCTGTTCATAAAATATTTATCATGCTGTTCCTGCATCAACGAGGTCTAAAACAGACTGAAATAGGAAACAAAGTCTTGCCTTTAATAGGATAAATGATGCTTTTCTACCATTCATTAACCACCATTTTCTCTGCTGCATAAAAAAACCTATTACATTTTGGAAGACAAACGGATATGGAAGGTAGTGGGCATCCACGGAAGAAAAGCTATCATTTGTCACAATTTAAGATTTACTAATAGGAGGTGTGTGCAATGATGACCTAAGGTAATTTCTTAAATATTGCAAGGTCTTGTGATAGATTGAACTAATAATAGATACTTATCTACACTGGAGATGCAGGCTAACAGCTATAATAAAACTCTATTATGATATTAGATTATGTTTTCCAATTATATAAGGTTTAGTTTTCAGAAGAAGTGAATGTAGCAAGATAATTTCAATATCAAAGTTATGCAGTCAAAGGAACGTGATGCTATTCCAACTGTCATCAATTATTTCTATTACAGAGTATTGCCAATTCTCAGAATTTATTCTGTTGTCCTTCTTACAGTCCCACCTTCTGGAACATTGGAAACTCAGCTTCTCTTTTTTGATGCATGAGAAAGTCTGTTTCTAGCTCTTACTGATGCATGGAAAAGTTTGGAAATATGAATGCCCGAGAAAATAGGACAGATGAAGACAGCTCTTTTTTTTTTTATTTTTTTAAACCGCATAGTTTTCTGCTGCTCTTCCAACTCTGGTCACAGCTCAAAATCAGCAGTATTGTTTATAGTGATACTGTCAGATATTGACCATAGCTTATGTCTCAGTGTGGCAGATGATGTAGCAATGTAAAAGCTCTAGTTTAAAAGAGGCTGAAGGATTTTTTAAAATTTAAAAAATTAATATCTTTCTTATCTGAGTGTTCATAGAAATGAAACCTAACTCCTTCGGTGTGCCTTGATCCACAAAGCATATAAATATAAACAGAGTGATAAATCAGATCCAAATGCTCAAAAACATTAAAGAACAATGAGTACTTCGGTTGCAGGTCATTCCTATATGACCTCATTTTTTCTATAAAGGCCTGAAAATAAATACATTGTAATTGCAATTATTTAGCTGTATAAAGTGATATTAGTACAATTTGCAAGAAGAAGATGATTACATCTCCACTTACTTTATCCTGTTGAATGTGAAATACAGACTGGAATCTTTGCAAGGTCTACTTTTCATCATTCTAAGGAAGACTAGTTTCTTTCGATGCATTTTTTTTCTGGGTGACTAATATATTGACCAGAGATGAATGATCACCCTTTTTTTAGTAGAAAGTTATGTTTCTCCCCTTGGGTCTATCTAGTGAATGATACACAGAGAATCAAAACAAAAATTGTGATTGGGATTTTAATTTGCCAAGGATAGAATCAGGTTTTAAATTATATAGTGGAGGGCCATCAAATCCCATCAGTGACCTGTGCTGTAGCTGTGTTTGCTATTTACAGTGTGCAGGCAAGCTTGGAGAGAAAAACCTGGAAAATAATAAAACAAAAAGGAGTTATCTGTCATCTGTATTTCACTGATTGCTCAGAAATAGTAAGTCTATGGTTAAGTTTAACATGTGAGAAACTAAATTCTTCAAAGTGTATTTTTCTCCCCATCTGTGTAAATGATCAGCACTGTGGATGGGTGATTTTTAATATGACAGTTTCAAAGTCATAATAGTTACTCTGATAGCAGGCAGAATCAAATGAAGTTTGGTTTTGGCTTTCTGTGCAGTAAACAGTGATGAGACGTTTGCATTCAAGTGGTAAACAAACAAAGCCTACAGTAAGTTTTCTGGCATGCAGAGAGAAGGCTTCTGGAGGCAGTGAAGCTTCTGTGCACTGTGTAAGTGTAGCTTGCCCAGTCAGATATGAAACAAATCACCGGGGGAGGCACGTAGGAAAGATGCTTGAAAACTATTGTTGGGGGAAACAAAGAAAGAGAACGCATAACTTATTTCATTTCTGACTAAGACTGTAAAGAATTTCAAGAGGTAGGACGATGTTTTGTACATCCCACTTAAAATCCAAATGCATTTGTGTTCCATTTTAGCAGAGTCTGAACTCATATGAATCAACTTTGTCCTCCCTTTTTTTCATGACTTGCAGTTACCTCTTACAGTAAGTTTTCATTTTTTTCTTATTTCCTACCGCAGCATCAAAGTATCATTTCAAATTTCTAAGCAGCTTTGCACACCAGACCTGGCAACAAGAAATAAAGAGGGTAGAATCAGAAGAGTGGAACACATTTCTGATCTCAGTCATTTCATGAGTGCACACAAGAATCCCATGCCGTAACCTCTGGGTCAAACATTGGCCATTATAATGCTCTGAGCTTAATTCCTTTATAGCCAGTGCTACAGCTACCAAAATCAGCAGAAATACATTGAGTTTAGTGGGGTTTAGGTCCAGGTCATGCCAAAGGTAACTTTTTTTTCTGAGAACCATGCACTTCTTCGGACTCCATACACTGCTGTAAGCACATGCATACATCTCCATGAAGTGGTTTTTGTTCTTTCTTTTTTTAACAGCAACCAAACAATCTTACGTGCCTCAAATCAACTGGAACTCTTTGTTTAAAACAAGTTGACAGCTACAAAGAGTCAATATAATCTGAGTCTTTTAGACAAACTCCAGCAGAATAAACTGCTGTGATTTCATTTCCCAATATTTTTCATCATATTATATTAAATGACCCATGGCACTGATTAAATTGAAAATTTAATGTATTGACATTTTCAATGCCTTAAGATTAATGTTTTTCATGGTTTCTATTTATATTCCCATTTTAATTTGTTATATTTCTTGGAAAAAATAATTTCAGAGGACTTTATGAGCTGCCATACAATGAAATCTGAATACCAGAGAAACCAGGGTTTCTTTTATCTCCCAAGCAAGGTGGGACCAGTTATGATACCCACTTGCTCCAAAGAGATTCAGAGGGTTTTGACCCTTCCTCTTCATAGTGCTAGGCTTTTCTATTTTCCATACATGAGCACAAGAGAGATATCAATTTAATTTGTAGAAAAGGTTTGTATGGGAGGAGTCAAGTAAATCAGGGTTTCACCAGGCCTTGTGGCAAGGTGACCTAGGAGACACAGCCACCCTTGAGGTTACTAAAAAATGTCTTGTTTTTCTAGTGCTGATATTTCCTCATGGAGTAGGCACAAGCCTACTCCTCAAACTGATTTTTCTAAAGAAGGGTCAGAAAAAGTAATTGAAGTGTTTCCAAAGGAAAGAAATAACAATACAAGATTTTGCCAAAAATCAAACAAAACCAAATATTACAATAGTTGAACCAAGGAATCTTGCAGGATTCAAAATTTGGATGGAGGGGTTGACTTTGGAGGGGATCCCGTGTAATACATCCCGTGTACATTTTATCCTTCCCATGACAAACAAAGCAAAATTAGCCATGGTTTAAATTTCCAGAGTTCTTATTTGGATGGTATTTATTAGGGTTGAGTTTAATGCTGAATTTTTGCTTGTTGCAAAGGGTTGTTGAACCTACTGTAGGGTTTTGACCCTATCTGCTGGTGGAACCCACTTTGTATAAAGTATCTTACAGCCACACATGATTTAACGTGTAATTACTACTCCTTCAGAAGCTTTTCATGGGACAAGCTTCAAGAGCAAGAAGATGAAACTGGCTGTCGTGCTTTTAGTTCTTCCTGCAGCTGGCAGCCTGACAGCAAGGGAAAGGGAAGACACTCTACTTCCAACACAGATTGGGAGGAATGGCAAAATAAATGCAAAGTAAGGGGTGGGATGGAAGGGCAGATTAAGAAGGAAGAATGGACAGAAGATGGGCTAGGGAGTAAGCCAGAAGTTAGAAACTGGTACAAAGATGATGGACAGAGAGTAGGGAAAAATGGAGGCGTATGAGGAGGTTGAAACTAAAAGGTTTATCAACAATAGAACACCCCATCCTCTGTATTTCAGAACTGGTGGCAAATTTTTGGCATCCTTTTGTTTTCCAGGAAACCACTGTGATAAATTCAGTGAGGGCTTCTGTCTACAAAGACGTATGTAAGCTTTCCCTCTGTATTGGAACTGTTGCGCACTGAGCACATGTGGATGCACCTATTTCCCCATGTGCTTCTTATCTTTTGAGCACTTGATATTATAAAGTTAAAGGTAAATGAGTCTTTTCAGTGTAGAAGAGAGAGATCTTGGTCTCCTTCTGGGAAACGCAATGAGGTGTGCCTTTAATGCAAGCACAAATAGGACACTAAAGAGGTAGGCAACAAAACAAAAATAGCTGTGCTGTACTGTGAAAGGAAATGAATGGAGTTTGAACTTTAATTAACTCCTTCTTTAAGTATTAGACAGCAATCAGCACAAATTATGGAGTAGAAGCTTTTTGCTCTTGAAAACATGGAGCCTTTGCCCCCCTGCTTCCTCCCCTCCCCACAGCTGCAAGAATCCAGCTGAGATCAAGACTGTTTTTTATAGCACTTGTAAAAATCAAGACTAGAATCAACTAGACAAAGCAAAGCCATCATAGAAGGAAGTAAACACCTGGCCTGGGTGTGCACACAGCACACTGGCTAAAATCTTGCCTCTCCGGCACAGCTGAAAGCCTGCTCAGCAGTCTGTGAGGAAGGAGCTGGCAGCCTTCAACTCGCCTCTAATGAGCCTCAGCAAACAAACAAAAAAAGATGCTTCACAAACTAACACCAAATTCAAGTGTCAGATGATTCTTCTGGTTTTGTACAGTGCATCCATCCCCATTGCCTCTGAGGGTGGGAGGATTCTGTCCTAACATTCCCCCTCTAAATGCAGGGCATCTCTCTTAAAAAGGATATTTACCCTTCTTCTGGAGCCATTAGTGGAAAACAGTTCCTTCTTGTGAATGAGTTGCTTGGCTCTTTCGGTCATATAAATCACATCTTGAGGTACCCCCATGAACGATGATAGAGACTTGTCCAAACTCTTTGTAGTGTTATTCACTTCTGCTGATGGGTTCTGAGAAGGACACCAGTTCACAGGGCCATAGCAAGGATGAGGAGCGCACTGTGCGTTTCATTGACTTAATTGATGAGCAGCACTGTTCTGCACAGCTACATCAGGTGTGATTCTTTCTTTTAGAACAGCATCTCCTGTCAGAAAAAATGCTATCATCTCACCAGTTTGTTACACAACTAGGGGTACCTATTTCTCAGCACAGGACTGTATTCCTCATTAAAATTTGCATGTGATCTGAAAATACAGATAGAACAATATATTCTTCACTATGACAAAATTTCTGCAAATGTGGCAGGAACAGCACAAGCTGTTAAATTCCCTTTTTCCCCCGAAGAGCTCTCATTTGTCTTAAGAACAGAGACTAGAGAATATTTCTTACGTAAAACCAAACTGCACAATTCTTCCTAATTATTTGCCCTTGAAAGATGACTTTCTAATCTATCTCCTGATGCATTTTTCCCCACTGTGATTCTTTGCACAACTATCCTCATGACAAATATCATTTGAACTGGGGACAGCCATGTCTGGAGTGCATGCACCAAGAGCCTTTTCCAATAAGCTACAGCTCCTGTCTTAACAAGAGCCTTATGAAGACTGCAGGGCTTACAACAGCAAATACAGCTTTATCACAGTATCACAGTATCACAGTATCACAGTATGACAAGGTTGGAAAGGACCTCTGAGATCTTCAAGTCCAACCTATAACCCAACACTAACACCAACCATCATCTAAACCATGGCACTCAGTGCCACATCCAATCTCCCCTTAAACACCTACTTTCCCTGACGTAGCTTGAGTCCATGCCCTCTAGTTCTGTCACTGGTCACCTGAGAGAAGAGACCATGGTATGGTACAGCATACTCAGATGTCTCCCTACTGAGGAACAAACTGAAAAATTTTGCTTCCCTCTAGTTAAAAACTAGCATAAATACTGCAGTGTTGGCACAAGGAAGAAGGATTGGTTTTAGTTTTGATTCCTCTCTCAGGAAGGAGGTATGCTGAAGAGGGTTCTGTTGAGGCATCTACACTAGCATTTTAGTTATCTTGCACTGCAAAGGAGTATGAGAGGACCCAAACAGGTTTTTTTCTGTCTGAAACTGAACAAGAAAATGCAATGCCAAGATACTGCTAATGTACTCTAACCATATGCAATCCCCTGGACCAGACAGGACCTAGACCAAAGCAAAACACTCTGAAATGTAAGTGTAAAGGTTGTTGCATCCTCAGCACCAATGGTTATACTCTATAAACCTGATTCTGCAGGTCTACACTGACTGTCAATGTAGACATAACATCCTCATCTGTTAGGGCAGGGATGTGACAGGAAGAGGTGTGGAATCTCAGGCAACTGTCAAAAGACGTCAGCAGATTTCTTTAGCAGGGTGACGTTGACGTGGTGATGTGTCTGCAAGGGAGAGTAGTGAGGAAAATTAATAGAAACAGCCTGCAGGGTTGGAAGAATCATAGAATCATCTGGTTGGAAAAGACCTCGGAGATCATCGAGTCCAATTGTACCTGTCCACTTCCTCTTAGAAACTCATCTACACATCTTATAAATACCTCCAGGGATGGAGACTCAACCATCTCCCTGGGCAGCTGTTCCAGTGCCTGACCACCCTTCCAGTGAAGAAATTTTTCCTAATGTGTAGTCTGAGCAATCCAACACACTGCATGCATCTAGAGCTGCAAACATGCCAGATACATAATGAGTCTAGGAGGTGTGGGAGGAAAGGAAAGGCAAGCTTGAAGTGGGATATGCAGAGCTATCAGGGGAATCAGCTGCTTACAGTGGTGAGGCACATTACACTGGACATTTAGAGCGAGCACTTCGGACAGACAGTGATGTGAATTCTGAAATGAATGTGGCTTTTACAAATCTAAACCTTGACAGATGAGGCTGCAAAAAAAATCAGGATGGTCCCAGCTTCCTCCAGCCTATTTCCTTCCTGATTGCAGACTGAAGTGAGAAGTACTTTCCTGAGTATTCACCATGAGTTAGTTTCACGTGTCAAAAGTGTGGCCAAAATAATGACTGCACAGGTTATGGCAGAACCTGGCTATTTTTGGTGAGTCTTTGTCCAGTCAAAATAAGAATCATCTATTATAAAATGGATATCAGTATTCTAGGAGAAATTTGAGGAACAATAGCAGAGTCTAAAGGTAGCAACCAGTGAATCATTGTGAATTGCTGTTGGAAATGTAACTTTGTATTGTTTGACAGGACATGTCCAGTGTTGTCAGCTGAGTGCAGTAAAATGGAAATGACTGATCCCGATTGACTTGCTTGAAGCAGAGCCTTGGAACAAAGCTGTGCAAATCAAAACTTTTGCTGTTTGTTTCTTGTTTTAATTCATTGAGCAGCAGCTATAGAGTGTTTTCACTTCTCTAAGGACTTAGTTCTGAAAATGTTGAAATGAAAGATTGCAATTTTCTTTTTTTGGAACAGTTTTATGTTGGATTAAACATGATTTCATGAGCTGTTTTGGTCAGTCTCATTTCCTGTATTTAGACAATGAGAAAGAAAATAAGGCTCTTAGTGACAAACTCTGTCCTCCACCTCTATGCCTGATTGACAAGTAAATTGGAAGAATGATTCATAAGAATAATATTTGGTGGAGTGTGGCCACTCTGCTAGGCACTGAGGGCAGCAGCCAGAGCTGGGTTTGGTTTCTAAGGGTTGATAATAAACACCAGCCTGAGTCCACATCCAGAAATGTGAAAAAATTTAAGTCTCTGCACATTCAGTAAGCAATATTTCTTTCCTTCCAACTCTCAATTTACTTAAAAGAACAGCATCATCCTGAGGGAAGAGAAAAAATGAAGACAAGGAAATAAAAATGATAACTTAAAATATCCAGCTACCCTTTACTTTCTGTAGAGCAATTTCCCACCATTGTATCTCTTGATGGAGAAACTGCAAAGACATCTGGAAGTTTCCCATCGCAAATACCCCTCAAACCCTGCTGACACTCAAACCCTCCTGGGTTCCTGGTCCATCTTACACTAGGATACAAATCACCCTTGCAGCCATGCCTGACTGCGTTGAATGACACTGCAACTCTTCATTTCTTCTTCACTAATCTCCTTTATCTGCTACTTTTTTGAGCTCATCTATTTTTGCCATTTTTCCTTAGCCTCTATTTTGTAACCAGACACCACACCCCACTGAAACACAGCTTGACTGTGTTACCCAGAAGAGGTTTCTCAGATAATTTTAATGCATTGTATCAAAAACTTTCACATTACAAGGCCTCTAGTGATTGCATTACATAATGCAGACAGCTCATCTCAGTTTGTTTAGCTATTGCTGGGGACCCCAGACTTAATTACAGCTGTATTTTTAATTTCTTTAATAAAAATGACTCAATTTTTGATAAAGTGAAAAATGAAAATTGATCAGTCCATTGCTTCCTTCCATGCAATCCCCTTCTCTATGCCAAGGCCAATGGACTTTTCGCTTTCCTGAGGCTTCCATCCCTCTTTGGGAAACAGTTCTTTTCTTTCAGTGCATACCAATAGTGTTTCCTCCACCTACATTTTCAGTTTTATCATGAACACATTACAGCTTCCCTAATACTTAGGTAACATTGCAAATAGACATCCAATATTTGTTTCTCTCTAGAATTCTTCACCTATGATCAAAGCTACTTAAGTGCAAGATACCATGTAGGATATAGGTATTTATTTTTTGCAGAGTCTCCATCATACTATTTTATTTTGTCATTTACATCACCTTAAACCCAGAGCACACCAGTGCCAAAGCAGAATCTAGCACTTTTTAGCTGAATTGTCAAGTTCTATAGTACATATTGACCTCACTGGTTAATAACAGTGGCTCATGATCTGTTAATTCATTGACCATTTCTTCTTCTGCCTCTCTCATTCAATTATTGTTTAAGATAATATTCAAGCCCTTGAAAGAAGCATCTCTGAAGAAACACGGCAGTGTGAGGTACTGTGTTTACATTCTCTTCTCTTTTGCTGATATATTAAAACTGTCCCTCAAGAAAACCTTTAACCTTGTGGATAATCAAGCACTGGGACAGGTTACCCAGAGAGCCTGCAGAGTCTCTATCCTTGGAGATGCTCAAAGCCTCACTGAACACAGCCTTAAATAATGTTTCAAGCTGACCATACTCTAAGCAGAGGACTGGACTAGACGACCTTCACAAGAGTATTCCAACCTCAGCCATTCTTTGGTTCAGTAAATTCTACACAATACATACACAATGCACAAAATAAGTGCTTTAATTTATTTTCTGGGGCCTGAAATTTTGTTTTGGAATTGAGTCTTTGACAGCAACAAGAAGAGACCTCTAACCTGACTAAGGAATTTTCTACAGCACAGCATTATTTAGAAGTACTTGAGCTAGCATGGGTGTTATCATATTCTAAGTGTAGAAGTGCAGATGCCAGGGTGGGATTTTCTAGAAATAGAAAGTAATGCGAATTTCGGTGCCGAAACTAGAAAAGAAAATGCAGAACAACTTGTTATACCTTCCAATCATCTTCTGCGTGACTGCAGTATGGGAAGTGTTGGGGCAGTGGAGAAGCATTATACTGCAGCTATAAACCACAATTATGGATTGACATGGCACCTTGGCTAACACCTGCGTGTATCAGTTACAAGGTGCTGGAGAGCCAGATTCTTCTTTAGGTGACCCTACAAGTTTGTGTAGTACAATTCTCTTTGTAAGAGGAACTCTGTTGTCTGTCTCAGGATTTACTTATTCAGTAATTTTGAAAAGGTCAGATCTGGAATTTAGCCTATTAATCAAAATGCAGGCAATTCATTGCCAGCTAAGTGGTAATTTCAATTTAGCATCAACCTGAGGGCACATGCCTCATCCTTTTAGCTGGCTAAATTTATCATTAATAGAAATATTGAAGTAAACGATGTCATCGCTGGCAGTGTATGGATCTACCATCAGGATCAGATGATATCTATGATTCCAGAGCTGTGCAGAGGAAGGGCAATCTGTTTAACGTGGCCTTGTAAATAAATGCAATGGTTTAGCTTTCAGACATTTATATAATGGAGAGTGTTAGCTTTGCCTTAGGCAGCAAGAAGGAATGGAAAAAAGGGGTTCCAATTGAATAATTTTGAGAGTTCTCTTAATAATTATAATGACATGACTTAAAGGTTAATGTTATGCATGTGCACATGCCTGTTTCTTGTTTTCAGGTATTTTCATAATGCTATTTTCTCCCTAAGCTCATAGATAGAAGTGTTAACTTATGAAAACCCGGGGAAAGAGTCTACACTTACAGAACCCACGAAAGGGTGGAAATGGTTTCCTTCTGCCAGAGGAAAATCGATATATGAAGCTCTAAGTTTGCTCTGCTTAACCAGAGAGCAGTGGAGATCCCTCTGTAGGTGAGAGAGAGACAGGTACTTCCCCAAATCAGTTCTTAGTTGGGTTCATCTGTCTTCCGAGTCCTCTCTGTGTCTCACTGCTGACTACAGGGATGACACAGAAGAGATAATTTGCGAGCCCAAGCACCTCAGGTAGGTGCCTGGATGATTTGCTCCAGTTGTCACAGCTTGGGATTGCTAGGTAAATAAACCATATTTTCATAATCCGGCCTGACTTGTCAGCCATAAAAATGCTTCTTGAACCCACAATAAATAGAGTGCTCTATAACAAAAATAAAGATGCCACTTCTCATGGTTGTCAGTCATCGCAGATGACCATTCACCAATTTCCCCTCAAATTTATAACACAAAACCAAACACTATTCTTTACCTCTAATATATAGGCATCTACTTTGGTCAAAAATACTATTTTGCTCCTGAAATCTACTCTGTAGCATGTAATCAAGAACTGGACCTCTGTATTATACTGATAGTGAGGTGTTTCATGAAAAAAAAAAAGAAGATGTACCTAGACTGGAAACGTTTTAGTACTTTTTTCATCCTGAAACAGAAAAAAAAATATATTCAAAGCATAAATCAAGTTTACAAAAAGAAAGGCTCCCCAAGAAATAATTACTTGTATGAAAACTGTAAAAATGCAGCTATAATGCCATGCCTTCTAAAATGTATTGTTTGGAATCCCCCTAGACACCCCTAAGGGCATTCTGCCTAGACTGACATCCTGTCTCTGGAAAATTTTGAGGGAAATGAAGCTTCACAATTCTCGGCAGGAGACTGTTTCAGTTGAACAACTACAGGCAGATTCATAGCCTAAGAACTTCAGTGGAAACATTGAAGATAATTAGACAGTATGTCTTACCCCTTCAAAAAGTTTTTGTACCAGTTTGTCAGTACAAAACCCACGCTTGCCAAAATTTCTAAGATTGTGTAAAAAGGTAGCTATTTACATTTAATATTTTCAGTTTTATTATATTCTTTCTAGACTCAAAGCTGTGTTGGCAACTCCTCATATGAGAGAGGGTTTCTTCTAATGTTTAGAGTTAGTATTCAGTCCATCTCATTATTTGTAAGTGTGGAAATGAAGGAAAAATTAATCTCTAGTGTACATAACAGCTGAATTTACTGTTATACTTTTCATCTGAATTGTACAGAACCTTAGTTAATCACTGGTCTTCATCTTAGCCTGCTAATGAACATTAGGCCCCTACTGACACTGCCAAATGTGGCTGGAGTGCAGGGATAACACATAAAACTGAGCAGGCAGTGGGATTGGAGGGGAAATAGGTGACAACAGAGGACTTGACAAGGATCATAGAATCAAAAAATACTTTGTCTTGGAAAGGACATTTAGAGGTCATCTAGTCTAACTGGTCCCCAAATGAGAGAGGAAATCTTCAACCAGACCAGGCTGCTCAGAGGCCCATCAAACCTGACCTTGAATATTTCCAGGAATGGGTCATCTACCAGCTCTCTGGGTAACCTGTTCCAGTGTTTCATCACTCTCATTGTAAAGAAAACCTGTCTTTTATCTAGACTGAACCTTCCCTTTTCAGTTTCAAACCATTACTCCTTGGCCTATCACAACAGGTACTGCTAAAATGTTTGTCCCCATCTTTCTTATGAGACCTTCTAAGTTCTCAAAGGCCACAATAAGGTCTCTTCAGAACCTTCTCCAGGCTGAACAATCCCAGCTCTCTCAGCCTGTCCTTATAGGAGAGGTGTTCCATCCCTTTACACATTTTCATGGCTCTCCTCAGGATCCACTCCAACAGGTCCATGTCTTTCCTGTGCTGAGGACCCCAGAGCTTGACACAGTACTCCAGGTGGAGTCTCACCAGAGCAGAACAGAGGGGCAGAATCACCACCACTGACCTGCTGGCCACACTTATTTTGATGCAGCCCAGGATACTACTGGCCTTCTGGGGTACAAGCACACATTGCCAGATCATATCCAGGTTTTCATCCACCAGTACCTCCTAAATGATGGGAGGTCATTCATTAACGTAAGTACAGTGAACCCAAACCTTGTGTTGAACAGCAAAAGTATAGTTGTTTTCCTGAAAATGAGGCAGAGAGGAAAAGGGAAGAGAGAGGAGAGGGGAGGAGAGGAGGCAAAACTGTTGTAATGAGCAGTACTGAAATTTGAGAGTGTATAGAGACTAAGATTATTTCTTAGGGAGTAGTTTTAATGTGAAATGTGTTCGGACAAAACCAAGCAGTTATATGCCACACTGAGGCTGGTTCTGAAGTCTCTTCAAAATTAATTCAGGCTAAGAGTAGTTACTTGCATTGTGTTAAGAGATTTCTACTCAAATAAGTCGATGTTTATGGTAACAAATTGCTTTCTATTGTTCTGAAACAATTTGCATCAGTGTTAGGCACCAGTGATAGGCACTGTGAAGAAACTTTTTTTAAACAAAGATTTAGCAGAAACTAGAAAATAATAAAAATAATATTGTTAAGACATCAGTCCTATATACTTGAACAGGTGGGCTGAACAATATGTCAGACTATTTCCGTACTATAATGTCCTGTTGTATTTATGTCCTGGAAGATATGTGACAAATATCAGCAATGGCTGTCAACTTTCTGATACTTAATGTTTTCTCCCCTGCCTTTTCTATCATTGACGTAGTCAGCCTTTTGGACAAACCTTCCTCCATCACACAAGTTGCGCCCACACAAAAGCTTCAGAAACAAGTACAATGTAATGAAGCAATTACTTCAATAGTTTTTTTTTTTTATTGCAGCCTGTATTAATGTACATTCTGTGCAGCACTGTGAAAAAACCTAATTTCCTAAAAAATATTTAGCAAAATCTTGGAGAGACTTGTCACTTAGGTTCTCAAGTTATACTTTGACTAGATGGAAGTCGATTTGGTTTTGAAATCATCATCTCATATTCTAATACTTGGATATTTCAGGAATGGAGGTCTCCCAAAAAATAAAATCTGGTAGTTTATCAGGAATATTAGTATATTAAGAAATTATATGTAAGAAACTGAGCTGACATGACAGATGTAGAGAGGAATTTAGAGACATTTGAGCTACCCTAGGGTATGCTTGGTCACCCATGTCTGGTCTCCCATATCTGGTCCAGAAAGGTGTTTATCTCCCATGGTAAGCAAAAGCAAACTGACTTAGCCCCGTTTATTTACCACAGTTTTGTGAGCAAACACCATAAAGTTTAGTCCCTTGTGAAATAAACATTATTAGACAATAGAAATTAAAGGAAAAAAAGCTGTTATCCTGTGGTCTCCAGAAGCATCTCATCTTTTTGTATCTCTGCATTTCCTTTTTTGTTGTCTGTTTCATCCACAGTTATGTAACATTCTGTACCTCATTGTGAGTCTGATGTAAAACCAAACCAAAACTGGTGAAATGCTCTGTCAGAATGGATCATTCAAGTGAATAAGAATTGCTAATTTTTTAATATAATGACCACAAATTAGGAATTATTTAGTATATAAGCTTTCCAAAGAAGCATTGCTAAATCTAGCTCCATGCCCCATAACATTCAGCAGAACTTTAATCTACTCTTAGTGAACTCTAAAACTACTGTGAAGTTACTCAAAGTACCCCATGATGACAGCATGCACATCTTGCCTCATTCTAGTGACCAGATCAAACTCAGGAAGTGGACT
This sequence comes from Dromococcyx pavoninus, assembly GCA_033558185.1. Lineage (NCBI taxonomy): Eukaryota > Metazoa > Chordata > Aves > Cuculiformes > Neomorphidae > Dromococcyx > Dromococcyx pavoninus. The sequence continues at coordinate 556,464 of JAUMJL010000502.1, read as the reverse complement.
ACAACTGAAGAAGTAAAGTAGGACATTGTCTAATATGCAGTTGTTTTTGATGAAGTTATGCTATCCCAACTCCTTGATCTACTTTTATCCATTTTAATCACAGGAGCAGGATTGGTATAAAAAAGGCACCTATAATTTCAACACTGTCTACTCTACTGTTTTATAGAAGGCCAATTTTGAAACAACATTGTTAGGGATTATGTGTTGGTAAAGCATGTCAGGATATCAGCCTGTTCTCAAACAGTACTAAGCTGACCATATATATGCGTATTCCAAGGGTCTCAATCTGTGTGAAAAAGGCTGAATACTATCTATAAAATGAAATTCACTTTGTCTATCATCAACAGCTGCCTGATTTATAAGCTGGCATGCTTTGTGAAGATGAAGGAATGTCTCTGTAACCACAGTGGTAGATGTTTTAGAACAAGAGCCATATTTTTTAATGGGAAAGGGGTTTAAACAGCACACTTCAATATCACAAAAGAAGCGATCCAACTTGGCATACCATCTGCTACGTGCCTTGTTACCAAATATCAGCTGGGGAAAAAATTGCAATGGCTTTATGTATAAATAGAAGATGTCAGTTTGGAAGCTCATCAAACCAGCAGCTTTTAGAGGAACTATTTGTAAAAGAAAGATGTCAGCTTCCAATTTTATTTTTGCTCTTCTGTTGAAGATGCGTCTTCAAATTGATGTGCGTGAATTTTTCTTATTCTTTGTAATTAGAGAGCAATCAGATTCTTTTTATGATAGTATTTTTTCTCCTTAGAAGTTTTGTTGCAATTGACCTATTTTTTATTTATATAATTTTCACAGTTGAAAAGAAATAATCCTATAGAAAATAGATTTTAATTGACTTATTTTGATATGGTTTATACAGATGAACAGAGATAGTCCTATATAAAATAAGACCCTACTATTAGTGTTCTTCTACTTCCCATATAAATCCCACTGGCAATAAGGCAATTACACCACAGATGGTAGAGTTCAGACAAATTAAGTTCTGCTGTCTCCTCACAAATAGCTTCAGTGCACAAACTTCTCCAAAGCGCGTATGTGCCGAGCCCTTGTCTTGCCACTCTATTGCTTGCATAACATCACCAAAATGCTCTCTTTTATCTGTATTTCATCTTGTCATCAGTGCCTCTTCACCAGCCCCTTCCCTTGCCTTAGCTGATCCCTCACAGCTGAATAACATTCCCCAGTTATTGCTCTCAAAATGCAAGTGAAGGACAATCATCATATACTCAACTCACTCAACTCAAACTGCTTTTTCCTAACTTTGTAACTCTTCTTTCCAGTTACTCTTTCACTCTTCCACCTCTCCTGCACGTGTTGTATATACATGCACCTTCTATACCCTATATCCTTCAGAACACAGACAAAATTTCCTTATATGCCCGTGTAATGCATTTTACAAGGAGACTTCAACCCTGGTTACACCGAGGTTTCTAACACTCAATATTACAAATAATATCTTCATTAGTATGGCAAAATCTGTTCCCCTGCAGGTTTTGTGTAGACAGATCCTTATCTCAGCAACTAAGACCAGCTTGACTGCTCCTCTAAATAAAGAGTCTTGCCTTGGCATGAAGGAGTGCGAGGCAGCCTCTCTAAATACAGAATAAATGATGATAAAACTTGAGGAGCTGGTAGCCACCACACCATAAAATCAAATTTCAGAGCACTGCAAAGCCAGAAAGGTCCCTACACAATGTTCCTCTGATGACATTGCATCAATGCACACTGACGCAACAAAGCGGCCAGATCTCTATTGCTAATTGTCTATGCTTCTGGTTTGGGTAACCTGAAGTTCTGGATCACTTCCATCCAATTTTGGCCACAGCGGATGCTTGCTCCTCTGTGGGATGGGAGTGGTCCAAGGTGAATGTGTCTTTGCACAATCTGCCTGTAGTGTTTGCTTTTTAAAATCATAGGACAAGCATCCTCAGAGAAAAGGGGCACATCTATCTATATTTCTGAAACTCCAAGGAGGAAAGAGTGACACCAGGTCTGTTCATTTCAGTTGAATCAGAAAAGAGGTAGACAGAGAGCAGAAAAAACATTCAAACTCAGCTCAGGCATTGCAGACTGAAAACTTGAAAATCCAAACCCAATATTTAATTGTAGTCTTAATCAAACCTTAAATATTCAGTATATCCGTATATATATAGTTTTAAACTCAGTGGATATAGACACAAGGGAAATCCTTCCTGCAACTGCTGGGTTCCCCATTTACCAGCAACACCAAACATTCAGCACATTAAGACCCAAGAGAATTTTTAACTGACTACAGATTACAAACTATTTTCTACTTTTCAGGTGATTGAACTGGTGCTTCCTGCATTTTGTGATTGAATTTTTGTCTCATTCATTAAAATTTCCATTTAATTCTTCTTGATTTTGCTTATTGACAGAAAGAGCTTTCAGCATCCACTTCTAGCAACTTGTTACTAAAGGTATCAAGTCATCTATTCCAAACGTGATGATATCTCTCACTAGCAAGAAGTCTCCTTTCATTTATGCCAAGGTTTTAGCACAGAAATCTATAGAAGGCAAATATCTGTTTCCAAGGTTCCCCCATCTGTAAGGCATTTACAGTATTCTGACTCCTGGTATGGAGGCAATGTTGAAAGACTAATGAGTACAAAAGACAGAAAACTTGGGATAAATTTATGACATGCCCAAGTAGTGAACATACAGAAGAACAAATAAAACTTGCCTGCTCTGACAAGAAAATAGTTAAGGTAAAGTAAAGTTTTAAATAATTAAAAAACATCATCTAAGTCTTTATAACTACAAATTGTGTTGTGGCAGGCATGGAAAGACATAATAAATGAAAACAGAAAAAAAGTTTGAAATACACATTTTGCTTACATAAGCAGATCTCAGCACAAAGTTACCAACTAGACCAAGTGCCACATTTCTGCTGTGCCCTGGACATACCTTTACTACTGGCTTTGTCCTGTTTGAGATGAATATGTATCTCGTTTTTGTTTGTTTCTGTATTTTAAGTTTTGTTCTTTGCTAGTGGTAGATTTATGTGCAATGACTTCCAGTAGTTTTTTACACATTTAGCTTTGGAGTAGCAAAGCCTCGTAGCAGTTAATGCTGAATATACACCTTTGAGATTTACAGTTGAGTGTATAAAAGAAGACAGTTCCAAATGTCCAATCTAAAAAAAATCTGGGGAAGGTTTTATTTGACTTAGCTGAGCCATTAAATTCGAAGTTGGGGGGGAAAGCAAGTAGTGCTGAGAAAAGCATGTCAGATTAAGGAGAGGAACAGCTAAATTGCCAAGCAGAATGCAGGTTGCACAGCCAGCACCCAGGAGGCCTTGGGCAGGAATGCAGCTCCTGGGCAAATCATGGAACAAGCCCTCTTCAAACATATTTCTGGGTGCACAGTGGATGAGAAGGTGATTGGGAACCACCAGCACATATTTAACAAAAGTTAATCGTGCCTGACCAACCCATGCACCTTCTGTGATAAAATTACTGGTTTGTCGAGAAGGGAAGAGCAGCGAGTGTTATCTATCTACCTTAAATTTACAAGGCTTTCAACTCTGCATCCCACAGTATTCCTTTATTGAGACATTATTGTCTGGATGGGTGGACAACAAGGTAAAATAAGTTGGGCTCAGTGGGCCCAAAGGGTCATGTTCCAGCTGTAAGCCAGTGACAAGTGGAGCACCACAGGGCTCCATCTGGGGACCTGGACATTGAGCAATCTTATCACTGACCTGGAGGTGGTACTTTATATGTTAATGAGATGCTTTATGTTACAAAGGAAGAACTGATGTGAGATGGATCTTTATGAACTTGGGCTTACAGAAGACTTCTAGGTTCTTGCCAGGGAGTAGGGGAAATGCAGGTGAGACAGCTTTGGAGTTTTCCTTTTCTTGAAAACCGAAAAGAGCAAGAAACACTGAAGGCAAAGCAATGGAGTATAATATATGGGAAGGAATTATTTCTGTGAAATACTGGATCATATGCCTCAAAAGAGAGAAGGGTAACTAAAAAGGGCTGAATCTTAAATGCAGGGAGAGCTGATGCTCACTAACAATTAACTGGAGCAGGCAGGAAGGCAGCATCCATTTTAAACAAAAGTTTTGAAACAGTCAGATCTCATTCAGAAGTGAATTAAACAAAGTTATTTAAGATCATTAAGGAAATCTTTCAGCAGCATCTGTACCAGTATCAGGATTCTGGGTTTGAGTAGGAACATCTTATTTGGTAGGAGTGGATGAAAACTTCCCTCATGTTGCAGTAGACCAGCAGCAGGCAAAAATCCAAATTCCATATGGACAAAGGATGCCTAACAGCAAGAAACTACTAACTCAACAGCGAGCTTTCCTCAAACCATATGACTAGAAAATATGGAATATTTTTACCATAGCCTACAAAGTGCCTACCAACTGGGATGCATATGTCTAGGAAGAAAATGTGAATGAAATTCAGCAGAAAATCACTTAAAAGAGGTTTTCTGGTAGCCAAAAAGGATTGATACCACAATTCTGAAAGACACTTTTGACCAGTGCTAGTTTTAGAGCATAGTAAAGGGAACAGCTGGATTTATTACTGCAAGTCAGTTTGATGGAAATAGACACATAAATAGAAGTACTGGTATTAAAAGATCTCTATCTGCCAATTTGGCACATAGACATATAAAGCTAAGGAGTGTTGTTAATTTGTTTTTTTTTTCCGAATGCAGACAATTGTAAAAAAAAAAATCTTTAGGTTAAAAGAATGGCTTGCAGGGCTAAAACCTACTCAAATATATTAGGAAGTAAAGAAACATTAACGAAAGTAGGAAAGCAGTAATATACTCAATGATGCAGATAAGCCAGATGTGTTTGAAAACTTATTATGTTCTGTATTTTGAAAGACGCAGCATGATCTATACTTACCACTTTAACATGATAAAGTGTTTTCCAGTCCATAAATAACTCAGCAGGTTATTACACTGTAAATGCATAAAAGAATTTTTTTTAACAAATTCAAGTAACTTGCACCAAGAGTAAAAATGTTGGCTTAGGGCATTTTGGACAGCTGCTGTTTATTTTCAGCAGACCTGGTTCTGGCACAACCTGGAAGGATGGAGAAACATTAATATCCTAGTATTCTGAAAGTGAGCAGGGATAACCCAAGTAACAAAAAATCTTCCCTAACCCCCATTAAATTAATGGAAAACCTGACTGAGCATTCATTTATCTTAGAGAGAAGTAAGGAAGAAAGATATAAGTTCTGCCTCTCAACAGCATCTCTTGAAAAATAAATCATGTCACATAAGCCTGATTACATCCTTCAGGACACCACAAGTTCAGCTGATAAGAGTCAGTAGAGATATAATGTGCTTAGATTTCTTGAAGGCATTTGACTTAGCACAGAACAATCTGATGAAAATATTAGAACTATACAATATTAATAAATTCCAGTTTAAATAGATTAGACAACAGCCCAATCTCAAAAAGTAGCTGTTAATATGAAATCATTAAATAAAGATATTAGTTGCCTTTTTATGAGATTGGGATGACACATTCATTGAGCGAGTATATGCTACTGATAAACTCAATAAGAATAGGCAAATTTGTAAATCATTGTTGCAGAGCAAGCAAAAAGAAGGATCTTGATTACTAATTTTAAGATTTTTCTTTTTATGACTGCCACAAGTTATCTCCAGAAGCAAGGGCTGCAGTGCAAATATACAGAGTAGGACCTGGGGAGCCACAAAAGAATTTAAGTGTTCTGGATGGATGAACACAGAGTAAGAAGAATGGCTAGGGAGGAAAAGCTAAGCATTCATATGTTATTGGTAAAACCAAGACCATAGTGCTACAGTACAACTTTGACTTCCACATTGTGTAAGGACTAGTGCAACGCAGATTGTCAAGTTGATGGGAATCTATGTGAGTACATGCTGCCAAAAAACCAAAAAGAATAATAAAGAAATCTAGCTGAAAAGATGCCAGATGAAATGCATGTAGGACCTCAGGTGTAAACATATAGTAATGAGAGTTCAGCCAGGGACTGTGCTTTCAGTTGATGGTGGATTCCTAGACTCTGTTCTCCAGATGAAGAAGGGATGTCTTCCTTCGAGGTTCTGTGTAGTGAAAAGTAAGGTAAAGCTGAGATTTGGAGCAAAACCTAGCAGAAGTCAATGGTCCACTAGATATAGACATTTAGTCAGGTAAAGAAAAGATCTTAACTTTCCAAGTCTAAATCTGTGTTTCATGAATGTCATGGGAAGTTTTCTGATCCTTACACTGGCAAATTTTTAAAAGATATATCTTAAAAATTACATAAGTACACTGAGAGGAACAGAAGAAAGAAGACATTCATCTGTTTATGTTCTGAACTGGCCATACCAGAGCCAATAATGCTCTGAAACCTCAAGAACTTCATATGTCCTCAGCATTGTACCCTGGCTATTTCTCACATTTTTGTATTCCCAGAAAGAATAAAAAAAGCAAAAATCTGACTGAAGGAAATGTTGCTTAAGGGAGACTTGAGATTTTTCGCTTCACTTGTTTTAGTTGTGTTTTGGCACAAAGTATGAAGGCAGGTCCCCTCTTGCCTTAACATTTCTATCCCAGCCATAGGCAGCCTGCAGTGAAATCACGTTTGCACGTGTGCCATAATGATACAGCAAATGCTGCCATTCCGCTGGGATATTTCACCGCCCTCCAACCAACAGTCAGGAAATGCCCTATAGGATAGTTGACAGGCTACGGTGAATTACATAGCTATAAATAACACACCAAAGGTGCCTGGTGAAAGGATGATAAAACACAAGTGAAAGTTGAGATTTTATGAAGTCATTTGCACCACAGAGAAGGATTTATCACTGTACTTGCAGTTTCTCTATTTTTCCTTCCCCAATACATATAGAACATGGAGCAGACGGCAATACAGAACTGTGAAATATGAGCTTTGAGGAGTTTGCTCTCTCTTTCATTTCTGTATTCTTTCTGTTCCTGTTAAAGTTCCTGTAGCATCACACATATCAGATCAATCTCATTCCTATCTTTTCCTCTAAACTGCTTTCCCATCAGTAAACACCCCTTATTCATCACAAAAGACAGGGGAGGGTTGGCACACATGTATTCTCACAACATGCCTATGGCTACTGCTTTAAGGAACACAGAGACATCACACTGAGAATTTTCCTTTAGTACACAAATAAATCCCTCATTTTCTGTTCTCAAGATCGAAGAGACAACTTGAAAGATCATAGGGTTGATTAGAGAAGAAACACCTCCCTCTGAAAAATACAGAAAAGATTCATGAATATTTAAATACAAAATAAAGCCTTAAGTATGGTTAAAGACAAACTGCAGCAGATACATCTGTTATTTCTGCACGGACAGTGTGCACTTATCCACATATACAGTATTTCAGCAGTAAGACATAAATAACTGATGCAACCGAGTGTTAATGCAAATATATCTGTATTTTTGTGTTCCCATGTACTCAAAAGAAGCATACAACTGCCATCAAAGGAATCTGAAGATTTGCACAGTTGAAACTTCCATTCAAAATACTAGTTTCCATCTTTGTTACATCAGTGCTGTTCAAATAAATGGCTTGGGGATCTGATTATTTAAATGAACTTTTAAAATCCATAAATAAATAATTATTATTAAAAATATCCCATTTTTTACTATAAACAGAGGCAGAGAATAATCAAGACAGATACTTGAAATGTAAAACTTTAAGTGTGGTTCTTAGACTAATACTGCTTCTTCCCTCTGACTGACAGGATATCACCCAAACTGCCCTTTGGGGAAAAATAAGAAAAAGTTAGTTAAGACAGGCTGAATCTTTTCTGTTTACTCGAGCTCGGAGTTATCCTAGACTCCTGTACACACAATATGAAATAGTCACAGAGAAGAAGAAAAGTTATCCTCATCCCTCTTTACTGAAGAGGAAAACAGTCACACAATAGCATCTTCAATGGTGTAAACACATTCTCATATTTCAGTGATTACTTCAGTACACCATTAACAAACAAGTTAGATGTTATTCCATTTAGGAAGTATGAAATTTATACCTGATAGTGTAAACCACTGCACACTGTTTGCTTTTGGGTCGTGGATTCCTGCAAAACAGTCAGTAATTGGCAAGAAAAGAAGATGAGAAATAAAGGTGAGGGAAGGAAAGGGAAAAGAAGAAGAAACAAGAAAGGAAAAAACAAGAACGGAAGTCTCACATTGCAGGTGAGGATCACGGCTTATTGAGACTTGGGAGATTTGATACAAATGAAAACATTCTTTCATTTGTTGTAGAAAAAATACTTTCCAAAACAGCAAAAGTCTAATGGTACTGTGGACTATGCTGGAATCTCGGGAAGTAAAGATAAAGAGTCTTTCCATTTGTATTTCAGTCACCTGATCTCAATGTCACATTAAGACCTCTAGGAAAACAGAGGGATCTTCTCATTCTTTTCCTTACTAGTTTCAGCTGATCAGGTTTTGTTCACTCACTTCTGATCTCTTCCTCGCCAGATGTGATCTCAAAACTGTTCTCAGGTGGTATCAGCTGACTTTTTTGCTGAGGTTTGTGAGCTGTCCCCATGCATATGGTTAACCAATGGTAAATCTGCCGACTTAGTATCTTCTGCAATGAACAAAGGAATAAATTACTGCAACTCAGCTGATTCAAGGAATTTGTTAGACTACTGTGGCTCAACTGTTTATCTGAGCCAATACTTAAGTTCCTCTTCCAATTCATAGTTTGTATGAAGTCAAAGTTGTAATTTACATATTCTCCACTTATTGCTGTATCTTATCCATTTACTTGGAGGTTATTAAGGGCAATGACTTTCTCATCCTCTGTGGTTGTACAGAATGTTTCACAAATGCATTTCTGATCTCACTTGCAGATTTAATTAGTTGCATGTCTATTTAGTCAGATGCTTCTATGGTTTTTGTCATTCTCCAAAGTACTATCATGTAAAAAGACTAAAATATCAGCTTACTCAGATTGCATCAATGAAATTTGTGTTGTGGAATAATACGGTTCACATTTTTATTACTATCAGTCATGACCAATCGGATTTCCTGCCAGAAACTGATCAGTCTGCAGAACATTCGTTCTGAATACTCACTCCATGAAGTCTGGACCAGAGAGAAAAATCTTTCATTACGCTAAGTACCAATTCATATACTTTCTCTGTTCCTTCAACTCTTCCTCAGAATTTTGCCTCTACTGTTAAACTTTAGTCTACTGAGCATCACAGACTCTAATTTAGACTCAGATTCAAGAAAGCAAATCGAACCTTATTCTTTGAATCCATCACAATTTTGAACAGGATTTAAAATACAATTAAGGTTGTGATTAAGACAAATCCTCCTTTTCTCACCTGGTTCTCTACAAAGATCTTTGATTTTTACTAAAAAGATAAAACTGCAGTAATTAGGAGCTGATTTTGAATGAAGAAACCTTACACATATGAACTCCTTTCCTCTTCACAGGCCACACACACACTGAAACACAGTAAAGCCCAGAGATAATACTACAGACATGGGAAGGAAAAGAGAGAAAGATGAACAAAGCAGATTTAAAAGTGTTCACGCCACATGCAAATATCCAAATTTGTAAGTGATGCTCTGAAGAAAGAAGCAGCTCTCTAAAACAGTCTCAAAAGAAGAAAGGAGGCCAAGCTTCAACTATTTTTACATAGTGTCAATTTGCAGCTCATCATCAGGACAGTGCAAGGGAGGATTATGCAACTCCTTCAGGATAGTTATCCTATGAGAAATGTAATTAGAAGGGCTCTGCTCACAAAGTATGTCAGTTTGGAAAGGTTTCCTCAAAGGGAGATATCTACTACCCATCCTAAAATTGGGTCAGGGTCAAGACATAAAAAAGAAGGGAAAAAAGGAAAGAGGAGAAATAGTAACACAGTGAAGGAGTCCAACGAGCAGGCTTTTTAACCCTCCCTTTTACCCACAAGGATGGCAAGGGCAGGCAGAGGAGACATACCCCCTCACACCATAGGGTATCAAGGAAGGGCAAAAAGTCTACAGTGCAGATTATGGTCAAGTCTTCACATTGCTGATGGCAGCGGCATCAAAAGAGCAGGAATTCATAGTGGCAGCTGGAAGCCAAAGATATATGAGGAAAGCTGTGTTCCTCCTTTAAGGAAGGAGATTTTTGTGCTCTGTAGATCTGCCTATCCCATAGCTGTGGCTTGTTGGAACACAGCTAAGGCTGTAAAATTTTAGAAAAGAAGGATTTTTTTCACTCCTGTTATACAAACAAGGATATATTTTCAACTTGAAGGGATTAAGGCCATTATTCAGCTCCCTGGGTCATTGCTTTTGATCACAGAAATAAAAGATGTAATCTAATCAAGTGATTTACTGTTGTAAACAGACCACAGCTTGGTAACAATAGCTGCCCCTATCCATTCATGAAGGTGTTCGGCAAATAGACTTAATGAACATGAACAGCAGCTCTGTCAACACAATAGATGGTCCTGCTACCAATTCGTAAACTCTTCAGGATTTCAGCAACAGATACAGTAACAGAATTTTATGAGCCCACTGTGGTTGTGGTTTACTGGCTTGATAATAAAAAGCATCCTCTTCTGAAGAGAGAAATCAGAAGGCATCTGATCATCTTTGTGCTGATCTGCATATGCAAGATTTTTTTTTCAACCATGTCTTGGTAATGAGGCAGCTCCTCAAAGAATGGGAACAGATGTATGACCATGGTCATAGCACCACATTGTTTGTCTCAGAGAAGTGACTTCAGTACTTATTTTAATCAGTGAAATCAAGCAGGCTGACCAGTCTCTTTTCCTCTTCACTACCCTGCGTGCCTAAACATAATCTCATCTCATGCATTCTGCAGCTGGCTACTCAAGTAATTCAGAGACAGATGCCACATGGAAAGCAGACAACGCAATCAGCCTTCCCCTCTAGGAGCATCCCATCTTCTCTGCATGGGAAAGGATTGAGCTAGAAAGCATTTCAGAAAAAACAGAGTTATGGGCTAATGCACTTTTTCCCATCCAAGCACCAGCCTAGAGGACAAAACTAACCACAGTGGCTCCTATTTATATCATCATGATCCCAGCTGGGTCCATTCTCGGACCACCTGCTATAGATAAATCTATTCTTATCACAGTTGTTAGGGTGCTGTAGTTCAAGACACTGATTCAGACACATGCTATTCAGAGTTACCAGACCCTTTCTGACTCTGTTTTCAGTGGACAGAAGAAATTACAAGTCATCTTCTGACACCTGCTACTGGCGGCTTGAATATGTCCCAAAAGGTAGCATCACAAACAAGCCCTTTACCATGGAGTGGCTCCAGAAAAATCTGTAAGAAGATAATAGTCAAAATCTTGAGGGGGGGTGTTGCAATGTTCTGAAGTAGATAAATTCTCGTGAGTTTTGTACAGCTAAGAAATGCTCAGATATTTTTTTAAAACAAAACAGGGAAGGCCCTGAGGAATTTGTTCACTTAAAATAGGAAAGAAACCCACACCCACAGACTGGTTTATATCCAAAGAAATGCACTAATGAAGATCCTGAAATTCAAAGTCCTCCTCAGAATGTAATTTTAGCATCTTAGCTGCTGTCTTATCTTAAAAAAAGAAAGACTCTAAGAAAAATCAACACCACCCACTCCCTTTACTACATCTATGTCAGCTGTCGCAGTCATCTCCCTTCCTCTTGGCTCCAAGTTTTCTATTTCCTGATTAAAGTCAGAGGCAAGGGATTTTCCCATTATCACCTGCATATTGCCTCTGACAGATGTGAAATGTCTGGAAACAAGCAGTAGCACAAAACCTAAAGCTAGATACAAGACCTAAACTGAACACCTTCAAGCCCATCTCTGTTCTAGGGACGGAATGCGGCATCTGGTTCACAGAATCACAAAATTATTTAAGTTGGAAAAGACCTTTAAGACCATTGAGTCCAACCCTTAGCTTAACACTGCCAAGTCTACCACTAAACCATGACCCTAAGCACCACACCTGCATGTCTTTTAAATAACTCCAGGGATGGTGACTCAACCACTCGCCTGGGCAGTCCATTCCAAAGTTTGAAGTCTTTTGGTTATGTAAGATTTTCTAATACCTAGTTTAAACCTCCCCTGCCACAACTTGAGGTCATTTCTTCTCCTCCTGTCAATTGTTACTTGGGAGAAGAAACCAACACCAGCTCATTACAACCTTATGTCAGGCAGTTGTAGGCAGTAATAAGGTCTCCCCTCAGCCTCCTTTTCTCCAGGCTAAACAACCCCAGTTCCCTCAGCTGCCTCTCATAAGATTTGCTCTCCAGCCCCTTCACCAGCTTCATTGCCCTTCTCTGGACGCGCTCCAACACCTCGACGTCCTTCTTGTAGTAAAGGACCCAAAACTGAACACAGTACTCATTACTGTCTACAACTACCTGAAAGGAGGTTGTGGCGAGGTGGGCACTGGTCTCTTCTCACAAGTGACAAGTGATAGGATAAGAGGAAATGACCTTAAGTTGCACCAGGGGAGGTACAGGTTAGACATCAAGAAAAATTTCTTCACTGTAAGGGTGGTCAGGCATTGGAACAGCTGCCCAGGGAAGTGGTTGAGTCGCCATCCCTGGAGGTGCTTAAAAGGCAGGTAGATGAGTTTCTTAAGGACATGGTTTAGTAAGGGGACAGGTACAGTTGAACTTGGTGGTCTCAGAGGTCTTTTCCAACCAGATGATTCTATGATTTTCCAACCATAACACCCATGGTTTTATTATGCATTAAGTGAAAAACCACGCACTGTTACTTTAATAGTTTTTTCCTTGGTTATTCTGAAATAAAAAAAATATTTACTACTTTTTTCAATTCAGCTCCTCCACCCTCTTCTCCAGGCTGACATATCTTCACTCTTTCTCATTCTCTTTTCACAATATTTTTTCACGTCTCTAGGCATCCTCATGCCCCATCTTTCTACTGTTTCAATGTCTAAAGAGCTCCTTTCCAAGATGTGTTCATTGGTATTCAGGATGTGGGCAAGCCATAGATTTATACAGTGGCATAATGATATGTTCTGATTCTTTCTCCTTTCCTTTTCTAATGCGTCCTAAATTTTTATTTGCTTTTTTGACTGTTGCCAAGTATTAGAACAAGGTTTCCAGAGAACTGTAAATATTGAGCTGCAAAGTTGTGGCGAAGTATTTTTGCATATACAGTCCTTGATCTAGTTTTGTTAAATTTTCTCTTGGTTGATCTTAGTAGGAACTTCAGAGATATACTGGTATAACAGACAAGCCTCTGCATAAATACCACTAATGCTTCTGGGTTTAAAAGTGTCGTGTGAATGTGTTGTGTTTAAACTGTATTTAAAGAAAAATAAATTTGACCCCAGCACTCTGGAATGTGATCCTGAAAGCCTCCATGTACAGAAGAAGCTAATTCTTGTTCCTGCAGACCCAAATACTTCCTTACCCAGACATCTCACTGAAGAATGAATGAATTTTATTACAGAAGTGTGAAGAGATGAAAGAGGGTACAACCCTGTCATACTTAGCATAGATAAACAGACAGTCCTTGCTTCAAGAGACTTCTGATCCCAGTGATATAGAAAGAAATGGAAATATGAGAATAGGAACAATAATAGCATGAACAAATCAGTGTCATGATGGTCTGTCAGGAGAAATGGTTGGAGGCTTAAAAGGAGAACAAACCCTTAGCAGGATGATGGCAATGGAGAAAAAATATTGGAATGCAGGAGTACAAAGAAAGTCTAAGAGTCTGGGGTGAAGGTAGACCAAACTGAAAAGTCTATGAGAAAGGGATAGGGATTTCATAGCTGGAAGAGAAGAGAGTGCCAGAAGCTATGAGCAAGAGATCATAAAGTTCGGCACTCCCATGGAGCCAAGAAAGGGCTGCTGTAATTATTAACCCTTAAAACAGTGGGACCATTGAGGCTTACAGGGGAAAAGAATGTGTTTTGAATCCCCTGAGACTACATTTAACTTCTAAAGGCAGATAAGCAGTGTCTTATCTGATATCACAACACACATACTTGATAAATGGAGACAAGAAGCTGCAGTGCAGGAGGGGTACAGGTGTATTATTACTACCCTTGGTTTCTTCATCCCTGGCAGAGATGTAAAGCATATTCACTGTTCCTGCTCTCTCCTTCTCAGAGAGTGGGAGGAGAAGGATTATTCTGTGGCACTGAGCAATAGCTATTGTTCTTGCAGCAGGAGAAAAGCATGGCTTGTACCTTCACAGCTGATGTCTATTAGTCCAGTTCTGTCTGTTTTTTCCCCACAGCAGTGTTAGGGAAGGCTTTTTAAAGAGAGCAGTCCATGAGAGTTGGCTTCCCTATAACAGATATGCAGATTTTGAGAATGGAAGGGTGTCTACACTCAATTTTCCGAATTCCTGCATGCCACAGTGCTTCCTGATATAGATCTGGCAGCTCCAGGAAAAAAATCTGGTGCATTGGCAGAACAGACTTCCTCAAATTCTCAGAAGGCAGGAAGTTACTGCTAGAGCTGGACATAGCTCCACAGGTAGTGTCCTCTGAACAGGAGAGTGCTGCTCTTTATGGCTCTGGGATGCCTTTGGCAATTCATGAGTGGAAAGAGTTTCTCTGTATTCAATCCCTCTTCATGTTTTACTACACAAAAAGCCATCTCCCACCTGCTTTCCAGCACAGTTCCACAGCCTCTTTGATTATCCATCAGATCAGTCATTTAGCAAATTTCTTGTCATGCTGACCAGCTGCATCTGGTGTCACCACTCATTTGGTAAAGAAGAAACTATGCTGTTACAGCTTAGGCAAGATAGAAGATGGTCTGTCTCATAAAGTCAAGCAAACAAGAATCTAGTGAGATGGTGCATTCTGCATCTTCTCTATCACCTCAGCCTCTTTCTCTTGCTGTTACCTAAAACAACTGGAACATACTTGTTTTGTGGAAAGAGTGAACCAATAATTCACAGGTTGGGGGAAATAGTCTAACTTGCTTTTACCTCTCTTTTTTTCAGAATCTCCTCTTTGTAATAAAATGCAAAGGCACAGGATCCTGGAGAAATAGTGGGTCAGTTTTAATTTCCCTCTCCCTGCCTTGCTCCTCATGCTTAAGAGCCTATATTTGGCTGGTACTCATACATATATTGGTTGCTTGGTGAAGTACAGAGCATAGACACATCACAAGACGATGTTAAATTCAGTTCACAACCTGTTTATTTTCTTTTCTGCTTTCATTAATTGATTTTTTCTTCTTCTAAACCAAGTTTCATGACCTTGTGAAAAGAACTTCTTATTTCTCTCCCTCATTCAAGATTTCACAGCCCCTCCAGCTTTATTTGCATCTTTTGTCTGGATTACTACAGGTAATATAAAAGTGCAGAGGAAGGAGGGAGAGAAACATGTAACAATGATCAGACTACTTCAGTATGGTGGGTTTTTTCCATCAGCATAGAATTATTTGGAAACCAGCTTGAGTTTTACAAGCTATTTATTGCCATAGGCTTAGCTCTCCTCCAGCCCTTTTCCTCCAAGGATCTGAAATTGCTCTACAAATGTCAATTAATTAAGCAGTCTCCATGCAGAAAGTTTCATAATACTCACTTTTAAATGAGAAAACTAGAGCAGTGAAAGCGTTGCTGTTTATTGCCAGCAAATGGTAAAATTAGTAATAGACCCCTGGAGTTTCTCAGACCTTATATTTTAATTAATTGCATTCATCTCCACTATTTGGAATGGGGTGGATTTTACTCTGTACTTTCTGAAAGGATTTCTCCCTTTCCTTCCACAATACAATAACAAGGCCTTCCTTTTCCTTATTACAAGTGCAGTTCCCTTCCGTGCTTAGAAAGGAACTTCTCTCATATCTAAAAGAACCCAGTCTTTAGCCTTTCTCTCTCTCTTCCAAGGCCTTTCTGGCTGCCACACCAGGCATAGTGAGAACCACACTGCATTAAAAATGAGAGCATGGAAATTAGTGCATAAAAATCCTGAGTTTATGAACAAATTACCTTTTGCCAGCCTGAGTCACAGGACGCCTGTGGTGTCAGGTGACTCACTCTGTATTGAGAATATAAAACTTTATAAATAAAAATACTTGTGCAACATGCTTGAAATCAGTGGGGAAATTTTACTTAGTGCAGGAAATGTATATCTGTCTAATTCCCACCTTGATGAGTTATTTGACCATCCTGCTGTCACACTTCACTCCTCACTCTTTATGGTTTCATTTGACTTGTGTGTATGAGCTGAGCAGGTGTGAAGGGGATTGGGATCTAGACAGGCTGTGTCTCCTAGCTCTCTGGATTCCTTCTTTTTAATGAAAATTTGGGCTTAAATGGAAGAATTATATATGTTATGCTATCTTAATAGGGAAGGTGAGATGCAAACAGCTTTCTCACTCAGATCTAGGAGTGCAGAAGCACTTTTCTGTCTCCCCCCACTTTAGAGTGCTTTAATCTTTATTCTGCTTAGTTTTAGATTACCAAAAATGTCAAAATACATATAGGTTCATTTAAATCTCCTAAGATTTAAATCTAAGATATAACAGAAGGAATAACATCAGGAAGGCAGAGCACATGCCCCTTCCTCAATGTTTTAGCTATTTTACCTGACTCTCCAGTTTTCTTTCTGCCTGTGAAGCACAGGTGGAACACACACACCAGGGATATAGACTCTCATGACCACATACAGCCAGCTAAAGCCTTTTATGCAACTAGAATCAAATCTCCCAGCTAACTGGGCTATCTGTCTACCCTCTAAATTGTACTTGATAGGAAGCAAGGGACATAGAGGAGGAGAGCTGAACCCTAATCTGAACTATATAGCCTGCAGTACCTTGTGGTCTAGTTCCTTTCTTTCATGTGCTGCAGTACATAGCTTTTTAGGAAGTCACCACTGCCTTGATACATAAAAACTACAGATGACTGAAATTTATGCCACTCACACTTAGTTTTTTCCTCACGCACAGCACCTTTAAAAGCACTACCACAGAGATGTGACCAGTGGGACTAAGGCTGATGGCAGAACACAGAAGTGCTCAAAACCACTGTCACGTGGACATGGTTTCCAGCAGATTTCAGGTGCAATCAGATGCCTTAAAGCAATCTCCTTCCTCAGCTGCTAGGCAAACAATGATGTACATCACAACCCAGGTCTTACTGAGGGTGATCCCTCCTCAATTACGCTTCTTACACCAGTGCTAGAGTGCTCTCAAATATTGCCTGACTCCAGTAACTTTGTGCATCAATAACAGACTCAAACAATTTAAAAGCATACAAAGAAACACAATTCCACAGTAAAAGCTGCATACAGATGCCACCTCAACCAAATGTGTTTGAACATAAATAATCTCACAAAAGAAAAAGTGGTGGTTATTTAAAAGAGATCCTATATCATGAAGATCTCAGCAAAGGCAGCAAGAATAATTCCTGTGAGTAGACATTGCTTTGTTACTGTGCTCGTGTTGCCCAGTGCAGTTGTACAGTCTGATCCAATATTGCTGATATCAGTTTCTCTGATGTCATTGGTATCTACATCACCGTTTTTTTAAAGCAGTCCTCCAAAAAAATTAATATGTCTCCCTTTTCCTGTCCCTTGCACATGCTGTAAATGAAATTAAGCTGTCCCTGCTGTTTTCTCCTTTGCTGGGGACAGTTCTTTTGCTGCATGCTGATACTGCACAACATTGGCTCCAAAGGCGTTAATTGTATTCTATTAAATGCAGGCACTTCCACCCACAACAGTTATCCCAGGGTTCCTTCATAGTCAACTGAGAGAAATAAGCATATTTAGGAGAGAATTTATCTCATCAGCTTTAGCAGATGTCTAAAATATCTCAAATGAAATGCAGACTAAATGAACCCATCTTTCTCCATTGATTTGAGAGGAAGCCTGAGGGGTTCGCTCAGATATAAATGTCAGCATTATAGGCAGCAAGATAGGTGAGATGAATCCCAAATCAACTCACCAGTTAGATATGATGGGAAAAGATAAAAAAAAAAAGAAAAAAGAGAGAAACAGGAAAATTAAGATATTCATGAAATAGGTATACAGATAAGCTGAAGTAGATCTCAAACCTGTCCTGTTTCAGTCCAGTTACCTTAACTCTTTCCTTGCAACTTCCAATTAATTCTTACAAAGCACAAGGGTACACTTACAAAATTCAATGTATAATTTCATACACACAGAGATAAAATTTATATATATTTAATTTATATTTTAAATTAAGCCTGGGGTTTGACCCAGTGAGTTTCTGTTTCTGAGGAGAAGTAAAACTCGTGTTTTGAGAGCTGGCAACCAGGGAACCACATAGGCAAATAAGTATATCTTGGTTTTAGTTCAGTGAATAAGACTTCTTCTTTCTTCTCTGAATTCTTACATCCTTACAGCACCCAAGGCTACTGATGTAATTGGTCCTTCCAAGTATTAATTCAAAAATGAAAATTTTACTAGCAATTTGCGTCAGTGGTTGGGATTAACTGAGTAATTGTAACAGCAGAAATCTGAGATGACATGGGATACATTGAGTCATTCTCATCCAAGAATATGAAGACTGATTGCGCCACTGAATAAATAATGGCCTTGGCTTTTCCTCAGGTGATACTTAGCACTGAGGTCTCTCCTCCCAAGTAACAAGTGATAGGATGAGAGGAAAAGTCTTCAGGTTGTGCCAGAGGAGGTTTAGAGTGGGTATTAGGAAACATTACTTCTCCAAAAGGTTTGTGAAGCATTAGAACACACTGCCAAGGGAAGTGAGGTATTTAAAAGACTGTAGCTGTGGTGCTTAGGGACATGGTTTAGTGGTGGACTTGGCCGTGTTAGCTTTACAGTTGGACTTGATGATCTTAAAGGTTTTTTCCAACCTAAACAATTCTGTGATTTGGGCAACTGGACCAGCTTTACCTGTAAACTAAACAATGTTGGGGGACATTCTTTGTCCCTAAGGCAAACATATATTCTGGCCATATCCATGCAGCCAAAGTTTCTCAGCATCCGTAGAAACACCCAGCTGGTCTATCTGAAATGGAACCTGACCTGTTCCAAGTCTCAGGAATTGACTGGGAATTGTCTGAAATAATTCTGGTCTGTTCAGCCAAAATATTGGCAGGGGCTGCTCTGAAAATTTCACTCTACAATTGAGCTGAGGAGTTTCTGCCCATGCCCTAGCACTGTTCAAATTACTTAAAAATGTATAATCTACTCTTTTAACTGTTACACCTGTGCGCCTCATGTACCTCAATGGGAGGCATAGATTTCTATGATAAAGTTTTGTTTCCAGCTCATTTTAGTGAAATGCAGGCAACATGTTGCAAAAATCTAGTGTTGTAAAAGTGTTAGATTAACACTCAGTTCAATCTTATATGCAAAGGCTCCAATTTCACCACCAGTGACAGAGACATCCCCAGACCTCCTAGGAAGCCTCTTTCCCAAGGAGGGGAAAAAGAGCAATATCCCACCAGATCACATACTGGATTTTATACTAGTCAAGAGATGCCTCATGATAAGGGACTGGAATAGATGGCCCAGAGAAGTCATGCAAGCCTCATTTCTGGGGTTGTTCAAGCCAAAGTTGGATGGGGATTCGAGTAACCTTATCTAGTGGAAGGTGTCCCTGCCCCATGGCAGGAGGGTTGGAACTGAATGACCTTTAAGGTCCCTTCCACCAAACATTCTGTGATTTTATGATTATATGAGATGAATGTTAGGCTGCAATTCTAACCTTCAACAGATGTGATTGTTGGATGTTCATAACATATCACGTATGTACCAGTGGCAAAATGGCATCTGGAAATCTTGAATCCAGAGTGGAAACACAGGCTATATTACTCACAAGGAAATGATTATGTCCTTTTTCCCCCAAAAAAAAGGATAAAACTGATGGGTTTCAGGTTTTTGAATTGTCTTTCAAGTGAATTTTACATTTCTGAGTATGTGAAGACAGCTATTACTTCATCACAAACTCAAGCCCCAAATAAGTTCGCAGTTATTTGCATTTAAATTCAGTTGTTTATCCCTCATTTGTGCTCAACCATTTCACTTCAGCTAGTGCAAAAATTCTGTATTTGTGTTTTCTTTTTTTGTCTTTCCCTCCCCCTCAAGTGAATATTAGCAGTACCTCTTGTGATAGCTGCTCTTTCAGGTAGCTTGTCACAGCTGACTAGGCACCTGTCAAGCCAGTCACAAACCCACAACAAGTTATCTCCCTCCAATTCCATTCACATATATGTGCAAAGACAGTTCTGCAGGGGAGGCTTTAAGGGGGAATTCAAAATGAGACCGTTATCTCAAATTGCAGAATGACTAGTGAGACTTCTAAGATGCCACAGCCCCACAGGTAGTTTAATCACAACTTTGCTCTGTACCATGAAATGCAATTATTTTATAGCTAACCAGTTTCAGAAATGCTTAAGCTAGTCTGAAGATGAGACTATGCTGGGTTACTGTCTGTCACAGGAGGATTTAAAATTAATGTACTACAGGTAGATGGTTTGAGTGTAATGATTTTGTAAATGCTGCAAGCTGTGATCAGTTTTCAACTGTTGCCAAAATGAGCACATCCATTCCCCACAGTCCTCTCCATCAGGAGCCAATCTCAGTAACGTGGCCAGCCAGAAAAGAGGCCCCTGGCTAGGGGTCAGCCCTTGTTGGTGTGTCCCCCAAGATTTCTCTGGAGGAGATCTCCCCATGACCACCAGCTCTGCTTTCACAGCCCTGATCCCCAGTAGCCAAGCCCCAAAGAGGAGGAGATGCATTCAAGGACCTAGTATCAGAAAAGTGCCTGCAGCTGATGAAATAAGAAAGGAGTGCAATAGAGATAGCATTTGGATTGGAGAGGAGGAGGAAGGGAGAGACCAAAACTACTTCCTCTGGTGAACTCCTGACTTAATTATATATCCCACACTTAAAGCTGCCATCTCTTTGCAGGAGAGCAGGACTGCTTATGAAAAGACAAGGAGTGGGCAAGTCATTGCCAGTAAAGCACTTAATTAACAAAGTCTTTTTCTTCTTCATAGTTTGTGCAGACTGATTTTTGTATTTTATTTTTTGCTCAGTGAGTGGCTTTTGACAATATTTTTTACCGCAGGGACTACTCGAAAATTACTTGTTGCAACTATTTCAAATAGTCATTCTAAATAATAGGCTGTTGATTCCTTATCCCAGCACAGCATAGCTTTTGCTGTTCAGTGGAAGCATTCACAGCCCTCACCTGAATTTTCTAGATGGCTGTGCAAAAATGTCTGATAATCATACACATGCAAGTGTAAGTCTTTGAAGAATCTACTTTCCCATTTCACAAAAGTGTTAGAGTGGAAGCAATTGCATTAAAAAGGTCTTTGCCAAATTCAAATGAAGTTTAAAGTGTATGGGTTTCTTGCAAGAACTTCTCCTTTCTGTAGCACTTGTTACAATAAAGGATCAGGGAGCTGCCTGGGCTGTGAGGGAAAAGCTGCAAAATGTTTTACAACACGGCTTATCCATTTTTTCTGGAAAACTTAAGCAGTCTGTAAACTTCTTAACAGAAGTGACCTCATTCTATCAAATGTGAATTGTTTCTCTAAGTTACTAATGTCAATACCTAAACAATCTGAGGATGGAAATTTAGGGAGGGATATATATTATAGACATTCCTCTCCTGACTGGACCATGAGTATCCAAGTGCAGCACATCAGTGCAATACAGGGTCTCACTGCAGTCCTGTATGTACATCCAAAGACAAGAGGTCTCTGTGCTGCAGAAATGATAAAATAGGATAATTTGATGCTAAAGTGAGATTATGAATATTTACTACAATTTCCTTCATTCCACATATCACTGCCACTTGATAAAACCTAAATTTCCCCAACCTCAGTAGTCTTAATGGAGCAGTGAAATATTTAATGCACACAGAGATTGTTGATAACAGTACACAAACAAATTAAGTGGCTTACAGAGTGCAAAGAATTTAAACATTGTAAGGCAATGTATTTCTTGCGCTCTTTCTACACCTGTTTGTGTTCTACTCTTTGCACTTGTTCTTCTGTAAGATTTCAAAATCATGTTGTCATTGCTGTATCCACATATATACATAAATCTGAATATCTGTCATTTAGAGTCCCTGGAGCTTGTAATGATATTCTTTTCAAATATGAACAAAGAGCATAATATCTCCATAACAAACACATTCCACCTGACTGTTCTCTGATGGCCAGTGAAAAAAACTATGTCATATATATAAAAACAAAACACCTTTGGGATTTCTCACACCCTAGGTCATGACTGTCCCTCTCAGGAGGAATTCTCTGTGTGTATTAACTTAGCTTCATTAATCTTACATTCTTTCATCATAAGGCCCATAAGACTTCACACATCTGGCTACCCTGTCTTCTGTTTGTTTAGTTTCTTATCTGCCAACCAGTGCTGCCTTATTTCTACTTTCTCCAATTACCTGTGCCTTAAGTATCTGCCATCTTCTTCATCTGCAATGTCTCAACATAAGAAAAGGAGAGTGGGGGGACGTGTTTGCTCCCAGCATGTATAGCACAGCACAGTGAAAGGCCCTGAATGGGAGGTCTTTATGATACAACAACGTAAAAAACATCTAGTGGTTGGTTGTACCAGATTTTCTACATCTGCAAAAGTGCATGAATTCCAGTATCTAACTAGAAGATTCTCAATGTTGTTTTCCTGTTGTGATCTACCAAATACTGCTTAATCCTGACTGTCAATACCTCCTTGAGCTGTTATCACAAGGCTCTCAAGGCGAAGTTGGTTGCCCAGCTCTTTTCAGGGAGTTTGTAACAGTCGTTTCTCTTTGTATCTTCATCTCAAGACCAGTACTCAGACTTAGAGCTGGGAGCACCGATGAGCCTCTAATTTCCTAAATTGTATAGGCTCTTGATTTACAGAGAATATGGTTTCTTGTATCGCTTCTAGGACCCAAGCTTTCTGTAGATGTTAAGCCACTCATCTAAGCTACAAGCTTGAAGGGCATCATTACTTTGGCCTAAGCATTTCTGTACCTCCTGGGATCCAAGTTCTGTCACACTAAGCAAGTTCTAAAGCAAACCCATGCAAGCATTTTTAGTTTTTGACATTACCGCTTTACAATCTATCACACTGTGTCAGTGGGAACTGGAGCAAGTCTTCCTTCAGTTGTCAGCACTGGTAACTAATGTCAAGTTCTTCTCTGCAGGTGGAGGCATTTTTTACTGCAGCTGAGATCAAGCTTGTTGTTTGATTGTTACCTTGCCTTCTTAGAGGGAAGAGGTTAATGCAGTCATGCTGTGAGTGTATGTGTGTCTGCTTGTCCCATCCTTTTAAACCTAATTGATCTTCAGGACCAGTTTCACACAAATTTGACAGAGAAGTAAAAATCTCAGGTGTGTCAATCTTCTGGAATACTCATGAATACAAATAGCACTAATTATAAGACACTGTCAGTGACACTTCATAGGGAAGATTGCAGTATAAGCTTGATTTTTTATACAGTTTAGATGCAAAAACCTTGGACAATGGAAAAGATTCAGTACATGCTTGTGTCATTAAAAGCAGAAAAATAGGTTCATTAGTTTTCCTAGTCACAGGAAAGTGTATAAAAATGAAGATTCTGTCTGTATTTCTGATTATGTACTATCCATGTAATGGGTAACACTATCCATATAATGACTAAATTGGAAGGGGTAAGATTTAGAGAAGACAGTAGTAATACATTCGTCATGATGAGGGTGGTGAGGCATTGGCACAGGTTGCCCAGGGAAGTTGTGGATGCCCCCTCCCTGGAAGTGTTCAAGACCAGGTTGGATGGGGTCTTGATGGGAGGCGTCCCTGCCCATGGCAGGGAGATTGGAATTGGATGATCTTTAAGGTTGCTTCCAACCCAAACCATTCTATGATTCTATGATTCATGTGAATATGAAGCTAGCAGAACTCACTAAAATAACATGAAAGATGTGTTTTAAAGTGGTTATGATATGAACTCACAGCTGGACAGAATCCTTATTTATCTATCAAGTGTTCTTTGATGCAACTTGATATTCATATGGACATGTTTTGTTACAGAACTGGTTTGTAAAAAAGCAAGTGATCAGAACAGTTAATGATGAAATAAGGCCTTGAATACCTTAGATGAATAAGCAGTGAATCCCAGATACTACCTCATCCATCGCATCACTGGTCCTCTTGAAAACTATGTGGGTGAATCCAAGCCACTGCTGCTGAGGATCATGAAATTGGACATGGCAACTGATATAGAGAAGAAACACCATGTTGCCTCCTGATCTTTTTTTCAGAAAATGATAGCTCTGTACATAATTTCTCAGTTCAGTTTATGAAAGACTTACAAATTATATGCCTAGAAACACAATCATAGCTGTACTGGATGTCAAAAATAATTTTATCAATAGAGACACAGTGATCTTACACACAGTAATTTTCCTCAAATCTTACTCCAGCTAGTCACTATCTTTTGTGCTATAATTACCTGTCTTCCTATTTCTACAGACCACAGGGACTACAGATGTTATTATTTCTATTCTGATTAAGTATCCAGCTCTGCTCAGATAGCAACTGCCTTTTCCTTCAATATTCTTTAATCAGCTAAGATAATTAAGTTAAATTTGGAGCAATTTCCAAACTCTGCTTAGCCTGAAGCTCTCTAGTTTTACTTTAGAGCCAAAGACCTAGTGAATGCAAAAGGTTGTGTACTTTTCCAGCTATCAATAAGAATGTCTAAGAAATAGCATTTCCGCTCTTTGAAAACCTTGTCTCACTTTTATCCTTAAACAAGAACTGTACAGCAATCCTTGCTTCATTTCAAGTAGACAGGGTTTGATATGACAATTCTCAAAATGGTGGAAAACAAAAGCCATGGGGCAAATATAGAAATAATGGTTGATGAGCCCAATTTTTAGAGGCACAAATAATTACCAGTTACAATTATTTCTTTCAGGACTGAGTCCTGAAAATCAGGGATCTGCAAACTTTAGACATGGAACTGTCTAAAGGAATAGAATGATTCTGAGCTGTCTGCTGTGATGGGCTCAAGGAGCACGAATGACTCAGCATCAGAGTAAGGATTACCTGAATAGTTACCAGCACCCAGTAAAAAAATGCCATAAAGCACTGATTTTTCTCTCTCATTACTTTGAAAGCCAGTCTGACAGGAGAGCTTCCTTCATTTGATCTGCTGCTAGATCACTGCAGGGGAAAACAAAGGTATTGCTGTTGTCAAACACTCTCAAATTCTGCACAAAAATGGAAGAGTCTTTACCAACTCTATCCCATTCTTCAGCTCCATTTTTTTTAAGAGTACATTTTTGGTATCTAAAATCATGCTGGACCTGCAATTTGAATCCATATATCCTGCAATCGTTGTTAAAGACTGTCATGGGAAGATTTGTTTGTGGTGAGGAAAATCATAACTGCTGAAGAAGATTTATAAAAGAGGTTTATTTTCTTTTCTGAATTCAAATCATTAAATTATCCTATTTTTCTTTTAGTTTAGAAAATATTATCCATATGTTTGAACTTAACTGCATCTGCCCAGAAAGATATATACAGGACAGTGATTAAAGGATTTATGGAATCAGCATTTGAGTTACAAATACTGAAATAGTTTTCTTCTAGAATAATAGCTACTCCCAACAAGAAAAGAGAAATGAGAGACTGTGTCTCTGGCATTAATTCATAAAAATGCAAAACCCTCATTGTGAAAATAAAACCAAACACATTCAGGAGAACATTTGCTTTAAATGATGGCAACTTGAAAGGGTTTCCCCTGGAACATGTGAATAGGAAGAACCTAAATCTGTCTCCTTCCTGTCTCAAAAACTGCAAGCTGATCAAGGAAAATCCATGGAAGTGAAACAAACCTTTCCCAGACTGTTCCAAGCCTATTTTCTCTATGTAATGCCTATCTAGTTCTTAATAAAGGTATAGGTATTTATTTGCATTTGAATCTGAGCAAGTGCTGAACAGCTCATTTCATCTTAATTGTATGGACTGAATTCTCTATTTAAAATGGAATTCATGTGTGTTATGTAAACTGAAATGCACCCATAATTGATTGCAATGAACCTGCATGTTGTGTCCTTTATTCTAAAGGATCTGGTAGTATGTCTCGTCAGTTAGAATGTTAGGAAAAAAATCCAAACATAATTGATAAAATCAAGCAATATCAAACTGTCACTGAGATTAAATATGATGAAATTTCAAACATTCTTCTAACAACCATGGTCTGGAGCCACCTCAAGCGCTCTTAATATAAAAAAATGACCACACATATGTGTGCAGTATTTATTTTTATGGAAGAGATGCATTAGCAGCTTTATAATATTCAGTGAACTTCCCCTCTTGAAGTTAAATGTAAAATGAACAAGAAACTAATAGGTTAGTTCAGTACTCGTGCACACTCCCAGGCCATCTCTCTTGCAGCTCCCAGAAGCTGTAAGAGAAGTCCCACTGGGACCACGCAGACCCCAATCTGCAAGTCCCATTCAGTGTTTCAAATATAGTAACATATCACTGTGATCATCTGCATTTTATACTGGAAACACATTCACCGAGGACATGGCCTGGTTTTTGTTAGGAATGCAAGGCAGTATCAAAATTTCTTCCTTTGGCGTTACTCCTGCTTCTGTAACTTCATTGCTAAGGTCATATAAAGTTGGAAGGGACTGTAGATCTGAGCTACCTAAATGGCATGGTGCTAAAAATATATTTATTCAGAATGGCTAATTAGGGTGAATGTCTACCAGTCCTCATTAGCACTGAAGTGGTGTCAATTTGATTAAACTCCTGGCCTAGATAGGCTTGCACGGCATTATGTTCCTAATGTAATTTCCCTGACGAGAAAGCATTTCAGATGAGGTGTTACCTGTCAGTGTCTTTCTTTGTATAAATATTAATGTTGATGTAATTTTTAGAGAACAAGGAAACAGCAAAGATGTGGCATCATCTGTATTGCCTTAGGATATATGAAGATAGTGAGAAAATAAACTTGTATTTCTTGGTCCAGTCTCATTATTCAAAAACTTTGTAATGTTTCCCCAGTAGAGCGTCATACTCAAAGTGTGTTCATCAAACCTGCCTTTCCTTTAACATACCATTATATACTTCGTTCTCTTTAACATATCATTATATACTTCTTTCTCTTTAACATCTCATTATATACTTCTTTCTCTTTAACATCTCATTATATACTTCTTTCTCTTTAACTCAAAACTCTCTTCAATAAATATTTCAATGATTAAACATAGTTAGTGTGGCGTACATTGTATGCTGAAAGAGATTTACTCACAACAGAATGAGAAGAGTTTGTTACACAGAAAGTACTCTTAGATGTTGTACTAAAGAAGAGGAAGATGTCATTGGAAACATGGAGCAAAAGGTTGGAAAGGACCTTAAACATCATTCAGTTCCAACCCTCCTGCCATGGGCAAGGACACCTCCCATCAGACCAGGCTGCCCAAGGTCCCATCCAACCTGGCCTTGGACACTTCCAGGGCGCGGGCAGCCACAGCTTCCCTGGGCAACCTGTGTCTGTGTCTCACCACCCTCATTGTGAGGAATTTCTCCATAATGTCTAATCTAAATCTTCCCCATTCCAGTTTAAAGCTGTTCCCCCTCATCCTATCACTACAAGCCCTTGTAAAAAGTCCCTCCCCAGCTTTCCTGGAGCTCTTTCAGGTACTGGAAGGCTTCTATGAGGCCCCCCTGAAGCCTTCTTTTCTCCAGTCTGAACAACCCCAACTCTCTCAGCCTGTCCTCATAGTAGAGGTTCTCCAGCCCTTTGATCATCTTCATAGCCCTCCTCTGGACCTGTTCCAACTGTTCTACACCCTGCTTACATTGGGGATTCGTAGTTTTAGTACTGTAACTTTCATAATGCATGTTGGGAATGTTTTTAAATTGATATAAGTAATTTAACACTGAAATGCAGATGACTCCATGTCAAACAGCCTTTGAGTCAAGGTAAATTGAGAGGTAATAACACCAGCATGACAAGAAGGGTTGCTGAGGTCATCATATGTGACTATAGCTGTGATTCATTCTGGCTGTCAATATTATCTTGTCAAAGAAACAACTTTATTCCCCCTCTATCGAAAATTGCTACAGAAGACAGGTCAAGAGAATGGATTAATGGTTGCATCCTTGTGTTCAGTAATATTAAATGCACTGAATATTTCTTTCACCACTGAAGCTTTATGTGTCATTAAAATTTCTAAATAGATATATATAAAAACTTCACCAGGATTTATGTCAAGTTTTAAAAAATGATGGTCAATAGTATCATAAAAGATGATAGTTTTTCCAAAATTAAAAAGTTGGCATCACGATAAATAAGTAAGTGCACTATAAACGGGTAAAAACTTCACATGCGTCGATGCCCCCAACCATTTTACCTCCCTGTTAAAGGACAAAAGAGCAAAGACTTTAATTTCATTCAGTAAAAGAATCTTGAATGTTTAACTCCATTCACCAAGTTTCTGTAGCCTCTGAAGGTTTATCTCCTTTTTAAAAATGACATTTAAATATAATGTGATTGATCTAATAAAGACATCTAATGGACTAATAGAAAACAGAAAAGGTTTGGTTTAAGTAGGCAGACTCTTTCATGTTGTTAGAGAAATACCCTATTCTAAAACAGGTTTTCAAGTGTTTTCTTATATCCTAGAGATGGACATTTTCTCCTTGCCTGTGGACAAAATGATTTATTATCTTCCACTCAAGCTGATAATTATCAAATCTGTTGAAACAAATTCATCTAAATTAAAATCTTAGCAAATGTTTTGGAGGATGGAATTCAGCTAAATTTATAGACATATATTAGATACATATCAAATAAAACTGGATATTATCTAAAGAAAAGTGAACAACAAAATTGTTTGGACAAGCTCATACATGTGAAACTAGGTCTAACAGCTTTGGAGTTTAGTATGGTGATACAATGTCTATTTCTTACAAAGAATAGGATCAGTCCTAACTCTGTTCTAAATTATATCCATCCAACAAAGTGATTTCAAGTGGATAAGGCAGAAAACAGAATTCAGCATTCTATAATGTAAAAAGTATGCACTAATTAGTCAGTACATGTACCTCTTCTAGCTATATACCTGCCTCAGGTAAGTGTACCTCAGGATGCAGGTAACTTTTCACCTAATGATACTTTTAACTTATTTCCATCACCTATCTTTCTCACGTGAATTGCTTTGTTACATTCTATATCTTGAGACATACCGGAATTGAAAATAAAAGTAAAAAAATTGTGCTGATTTGAAAATTTAATTCTTAGACTGTTTTGAAATTTGTGAAGGAATCCAGGAGTGAGTCTATCCAGGAGAACATAAGAACTGCAAGAAGGAGCAATAAAATCCCTCCATTGTTCTATGAAGCTCTTTTGGTCCCTTATTTTGATAAAGCCTGAAAAAGAGACACCTTTGTTAGTACCTTGTATTTAAATACGATTTACAGGTAGGATGGAAAGACTGTGTGTAGATCAATTGGACCTACTACAAGAGTGTTATGGCTAAGGAAGTCTTTTATTCTTGGGTCTGTTTTTCTACCAGACAATTTTCTGATGCACATTACAGAGAGAAAAGTACACTTTGGGAGGAAAAGGGATGAGTTAGAAGATTTGAATTCTCCTTTACCAAAGCTCAGACCTCACCTTGACTTCCTCTTTCAGTCTTTTCATGATGCATTCCTGTATGATGTCTTGTTCAAGCCTGTTCCTATCTTTCCACTTAGAGATTTCCATCTTCCTGTGAAAGGTCTGTCTCCTAGGGCCTGAGTGCATTACTTTGCTATCCTGAGGGGAGAAGAAATGTGAGCCTGTGTTGAAGTTTTACAGAACAAGTATGTTTTACTTCTGTGCATGCCATGTCAAAAAAACCCTACATCTCTCCCGGAAACCAGTCAGAGCTAAGAAGTACTTTTGGTCTTTATTATGTCCACTGTGTTATACTGATCCTTGAGAGCTTCCAGAGATGCTGAAGGCCCTGTGTCAGAGAAACAGGGTTGAAAAATTCTATTAAGATTCCTTTGCAGTTCTCTTAGTCTTTCCTTCCCTCTCATTAAAGATTGATTGACACCATGGTTTGGAACAAGGTGCAGAGGTGACAAAGCTGTTGAAGATCTAATTATTCAGTCAACACATGGCATTTCTATGATATCTTTAGAGTTAGCTGCAGAGCTGGTTCACATTTCTTTACATCCATGGTGCAGGCATGCCCTAATTATTTCAGTGATAGAGGGCAAGATGTTCAAATTTTATATACTAGTCCCTGCGGGACAGTTGAAAGCAAGTCTGTTAAACCTGAGGTTACGCTCACTGTTGTTGCATGTTCCTGATCAAGATAGGGTTTCTTAGGGGCTACAAGGGTTTAGGCACAGGCTGTCGCTCTTATCCAGCCAAGAGATAATACAGATGCTGTAAAAAGGACTCTGTTATTTACAGTGAGGAAGAGAGAACAAGGACAAAGTAAGGACTTTAACTTCAATTCCTTAGCTTAGAACTCTCAGAAAAAAGATTTCCCTGACTGGCATTGACAAAGATTAAGTCATCTCTAGACTAGAGGCAGTCTGTGGTGCACAGCCTGTCACAGTAGCTATGCAAGGGCTGTATTAAGCCACCTGAAATATTTGTGTTCGTATCACTCTGCGTCACTGGGTTTGGCTGCCCTAGGTTTCGTGATTCCTCTGCCTTCCTCCACACCTACCCAGTCCATTTCTAACATACTTCTCACACAGTTTTGCACCAGCTCAGCCTTTACTAAAGATTTTACCCTCAGGTGAGCAGAGAGGTAGAGGCTCACAGGCTGCATGGGAAACATATTCAGAACATAAAGGACAAGCCCCTACTGCTGCAGTTTCACATCCTACTTCTTCAGTGGATGGTCTTTGTAAAGATCTCCTAGTTTAAGAGGCGTTCTAATACATAGGAGTGAAAAACATGATCTCAGAGGGAAGAACGAGATCAAGGGAGCCTATGGATGTGGAATCAGAAATTCACATTGGGATTATCCAAGTTATCACATTCAATAGTTTATAAGGTGCTAAAGTATCAGCATGGGCATTACCAATTAGTGATACAAAATAATTGATTAGCAGTTGCTGTATGCTCGATTGTGACAGAGTCTGCAAACAGAATAAGTTATGAGGAGAGGAAAGCTTAGAATCGGATAAGAGCAGTTTTGCAGAAGGGGCAGGAAACAATGCAGAGGCTCCTAGGCTTCTTTTCTACTACAAGCTAACATTTCTGTAAATGAAATAGGCTTCTAAATGAAAAAGTTTTCAGTGAAGGATCTCCTGTGAAAGCATAAAACAAAGAGCCCAGGAACAACTAACCCAGCTTGTCATTTCCTTTATTGCAGCTTGGAAACCAGTCAGTCCCCTTGTGGGACTGAGGCTAGTGCACTGACAGAAATACACTGTTTTCTTGCCAAATGGACACATTTGGAAAAGCTGCTATTCCATCATGATGAGACATTTAATTTGCCATGCCATCTAATAGATAAAATGAAAAAACAGAGGCTCTAAAATACACCACTGATATTCTGAACTTCCAAGTTCCTCTCCCTCAGAAAACACATTGACTGCATTAATAAGATGGAGGCACTCATGTGTGGTGCAATAAAGACAAAATCAAGTGCTCTTTTGCAGTATTCTGTCAAATTCTCCAGGAGAATCTGTGGCTGCAGCTTTTCTGCCCTGATTCAGAATTGTATTGGGGGAAGTTATAAAAAAGCAGAATCCAATGCGAGCAGATTCATCTGGAGGCTGAAGAAGTTTCTGAGCTTTATAATACTACCAGAACATAATTAAGCAGAAGGTAACAATTAAACAGAGGGTGAAAATACTAGGGACCTACTAAAGTCTTTGAAGGGTTTTTTTTCACTGAGCTCAATGGAGTGCAGATTTCGACTTTAACTGCATGTTTTAAATTTGTCCACAGCTGTACTGAGGAGATTGTTTATCCTATTTTTCACTCCAGCATGAAACATTTGTTGCTAGTTAGATGAAAAAATGCAATTAATCTGGAGTTTTACAATAGCATTCATGCCCTGTATTAAAAATATTAATCAGGACACAAAGGATTCTAAAATTTTTAGAAAATCTCATTGCATCTTGTCTTCCTCATTGTCTGTCAGAAATGAAAGCCAGGAGCTAAAATTTATAGTTGATAATACAACCCATGTGAGATTCAGGCAGATATTACTCTTGCTGTGCTATGCAAACAAAGATTTTTACAGTGAATATATCACTTCACTTATAGTTAGTTCAGCATGTCCAATCCTTGAGTCTCCCACACAATTCTCAGCTTTCATTTTAATAACTCCTCAGAACAGATCTTTCTTTCTCCTCATTGTATTTGTTTCTATTCCCATTCTATACTCTGAAAAGTAAGATAGTGTAGTAGAGTAGGCTGTGCACTTGTTTCACGAAAAGGTACTATGGGTAGGACACTGAAAGCTAGAGGTCTGTAGGACAGATGTGAGTCAAAATGGTCTCTTCTTCCAGTCAAGTTGAAGAAATAGAAAAAACGCTTTTAGCAAATAACTAATCTGACTTGTTTTGTTATGCTTTAGAATTGGATGGATATTGCTCTAAAATGCCTCAGTACAGAGTAGCCCAGAGCGACTGCCTCTTTCATAAATGTCGGTGTCTGCATCTGGTGAGATGAAACATTTGCAATGCCCCCCCCCCAAAAATTTCCATTTTATCTTTTCTTCTTTGCCAGTTTCTACAGGGTGGAATAGTGTGCACTTTCTTCACAGAAATGCAGCCGGAATTCTGCAGAAACATAAAGCTTTTTACCATCGCCGTTTTCTTTCTAACTTTAAGCTTACTACAAAGCTTCATGTTATGAGTCATCCTAAACAAGAACTGTACCCCATAAGGCCAAACATTAAATTAATTAAATAAAGAGATAAGTCCTCATTGAGAAAAAGGAAACAATTAGGTGTTTTAGACAAAGGAAACCAAATATTTGTTCTCAGTGGATGTTCGATGACCATATTTAAGTCAATGAGGCAGAGACAGAGGAGGACTTCTGTGAAAGACTGGAGCCTCAGAGGAGAAATCTCTTAAATTAATAGTTGTAGGTGAGTGCTAAGCTATACAAAGGAAGCTGAAAGACCTAGAGGAAGGAGTGGACAGCAGAGACAGTTTGTAAAAGGGCACCTACAAACTCCCTTCTACCTGCAATTTAAAAAGACATCCAAGTTGCAATTTGGGAAGCAAACAGCCAGTTCATTGCTCCTCACCCTCACTCTGGCTCAAGTCACCAACTCCAGCCAATCCTCAGACGTTCATACTTGACCTTTTTCTGATTATTGACGTTTTCCTGTTCAGCTCCTGCTCAGCACCAAGCACGAGTGCCATTTCTAACAATCAACTGGACTCAAATTCTTTCAGCAAATCTGGTTTATTTTGTCTCAATCAGGCTGATGAGTATGGTCTCAAGCCACTGAGCTTTTTAGTAGGATTTTGTGAAGTAACTTTGCTTGTTAAAAACACCCAGGAGTGACCTGAGGCTAATCACTTCTCCATTCAGTGCAGATGCAGAGAGAAGGGAACATCTTTCTGCACGACAGCAGCCTGGAGAGAGCCAGGCAGGCTGGAAAGAAGGACTATGACTACAGACCCTGGGAAAACCTATAAAAAAATTCAGCACCTACTTGAAAAAAAATGGAATTATTTGTTGGGGCACAGTTAGCCCTGTCAAAATCTACTGCTTTTTCATCTTTGCAGTTATTTTTGCCTCCAGTTGGTTCATAATGTTCACAACCCGGTCCTCCTTTCCATTAATGTTCTTCCAGTTAACGTTCTATGATGTAGAATGCACTAATGCACTTATCAATTATTCATATTACAACAGCACAGCTATTTCTTCAAAGAAGGAGATTAAACTCTTTACTGAAGCTGACAACCTAGACTAGTCACTAATGGGACATTTGGTCCATTATCCTGTATTTTTCTCTGCTAAACCATCAGCTAAATAGGCTACAATGGGAACCCTCCCAGCTCCTTGTAGGATTCCATGTAACAGGTGAGAAAACACTAAAATGTCTGAAGAAAAGTTCAAAGTTTCCAAAGATGGAAAGTCAAAAAAATATTAAAGAAAAGGCCTGTTTTCTCATTTCATTGGTACAAATGATGAGGTTTGCAAATATGTTTTTTTTAATAGACTCATTTACTGGAAAAATTGTGCAACTGAGAAGGAAATCAACCTTGATGAATCCAGTTATGACTAAGAAACGAAGTATTTGTACCACAAGAAATTAATTCTGCTGAGATTTATTTAAATTGCAGATGCAGGAAGGAGATAATTTCAGTTCTGCCCTGTACATCAGAAACTCCACCTTATCCCAAACATACCAGCATCAGATCCTGTAGAAAAATATGCAGAACCATGTCATCAGAGCAAACTTTAATTAGGGAATCATACCCAAAGGGCATGGCACTGTTTCTAATTGAGAGATTTTTGTCCCTTTCAAACTAACATTTCAAAAGTAAAGGAAGTAAAGCCTTGGTCCTTTCCATCAGTTTTAAAATTCTTTAAATTTGGTACATGACAGAAGGAAGAAGCATGATAACTCTGTGAAACTATGAAATGTCAAGTTGCTTGTTTAAAACAGGTAGCTTTCTGTTTTATGAGATATATTAAATTCAGAAATACACATTGCAGATTTGTCTAAGTCAAAGAAAGAAAGGAAAAAAAGGAAGGAAACAAGGAAGGAAGGGAGGAAACAAGTAAAAGAGTAATACTATTACAGTCAAAACTAAGAAACCTTAGAAATTCTTCTTCCAATGGATGCTCCCTTTGTTTGCACTACCATGACAGAGGTCTAAAATCCCCAGCTCAGGTAGGATGAGTCTCTGATGCTGCCAGGAAGATATAGGCAGCCACAATTTCCATGCTTAAAAGCATTGTGGCAATGCAGACTTAGTTAGTTACAATCAACATTTGAATAGAGATTGAATAGAACAGCTGCTAAGTGATCTTCTCCTTCATTTCCTCTAGTGGAAAGAGTTAAAAGAGTCAGTGGTTCTAGCTGAGTAAAGATTCACATAAGATATTATGAGTGGCAGGAAGTAATTACCATATGTCCTGGTGGATGATCCTACATTCAGCACCTGACACTGGCAAAAGTAGCATTCCCTACCCATTCCAAGTCCCACGCTTTCCTTTTGAGATCAGATAGCTTTGAGGGACAGACACCATTGCTTAAATAGCCAGAGCTTCAAAGAGATTGTCTTTTTCTTTTTATCCTGGCCCAGCACACTAGAGAGCACCAAAACTCCTGCAACTGCCAGAAACTTCTCTTGGGACAATCAGAGTGGATCGTGACAAGTGGGCTAACTAGTGAAAACCCATGGAGAATAGTGCAGGAAAGGGCAGTCCAGCCAGGTCCATCTCTGGGAAACTGTGTGCTCTTGGCTCTGTGCAAGGAAAATCAAAGAGAGAATTGCTGAATTTAACCTTGGAAAGGAATGCTACACCACGATTTGTGGTCAGCTGCAGAAGGAAGAGTGGTCTTTTTTAATTTTTTTCCTGTAATAGCTAAAAAAAAAAAAGAGCAATATATCACTAGTCAAAAACAAGGCTGCTGAGAGAGAAACAGTATCATGATCTAGATGTCCCTAAAACTAAGAATCACTATTATTTTTCATTTGAAATAATATCAGAGTTCTTTGGTTTTATGTGGTTTGTTTGTTTGTTTATTTTAAATTGATTGCTGCTCTGTGGAACTGAACTTTCAAATATTTCCCCATGTCAGAAGACTGCAGTTTCTCCCAAAATAAAAGTTCAGTCATTTACACAGCAGTACATTAAAGAATGAGACCTTCAAGAAAACAAAAGGAAAACAGTGCATACCAGGAAGTTTCTCATAAAATCACAAGAGTTTATAGAACTGGCAAAAAAGGAGAGCACTTGCGCATAGTAAGAGTGTCTTGAAATGCATATGTATTGGGCCAAAATAGGTATTTGTCAACCTGTAGCACAGCAAAGAGGTATTCAAATTGGTCTATGAACCATTAAGTTCACACTTGATGCAGAACTGTACAGAATGGCCATGTCAGATCTGTGTAGCAGTTGGACCTCTGCTCTCTTTGAAGAACTGATCCCGACCACAAGGTCTGTGAGCGCTCAGTTGCCCATCCTTCTGGTCCGAGTCCTACATTGTGGACAAATTCACCTGGCTCAGTGTAGATATCCATGTCTGAGGCAAATATCCTGGATTCACTTTGCAAGCAGGGGAGATCCAGGCAATGGCACTTGGTGGTTTGACTTCTCCTAAGGGAGGTCAGGTGAACAGAGCACCCACTTCTTTGCATCTTTGAAGAGGAGCCAAGAAGAGTTGCTGAGATACAGGCAGTTAGGTGGTAGTCATCCAACTTCAGATAACAGAAATCCACCTTTTGGGGAAGAATGAATCCATAGGGAACAGAAGGGATTTGTATCCCAAGGGCTGTGATGATCTTAGGAACTGCAACAGCAACAACTTCTACTGAGGAAGACTTCAGGGTATTTGTAATCTGCTCGAAGTCTGGGAGACCCAGAAACTTATCAGATTCCTGCACCACCCTCTGTAATCTTCAAGGTCATTTAGCATAGCATTTACTCAATTTGCATTGGACCTGGGGAAAGGAATAATTAATGTTTTCAGGAAAATTAATTTTCCCAGGAGCACTAAGCATTCAGGCACTAGCATTAATCTTTCTAACTATTATTGTTACATTATTGTTTGCCTCTTCCTTTATTGGCTACTGTTATTCCTGACCTTCTTGACTGTAAAGAAATGCAAGCAAATATTTTATGCAGGCCACAAGGAGCTCAAATTAGAAAAAACAGCAGAAAATAATTCATTTCCTTAGCTCACAGGAATTAGTGATCTGATCTACTTAGCTACCCTTCAAGGTTCTTATGCATTAAAAATCTAATAAGAATGTCCTACAAATAATGAGAAGGCAACTTGTGAAATTAGAACATTTTTCAAGGCCTGCTTGAACATCCTCTGAATTCAGTGAAGCAAAATGAGAGTCCAGGGCTTGAGCTGTGTTTGATACCAGGAGTCTGAGCATACAGTTACTGCAATGTCAAATCTTTGTTTGTTGTAAAAGGTGGAATGTGAATTTATTGCTTGGGCTATAGTTTGTACAACTACAGGATGCTTACCACAGCAATAACCTTTCATGTAAACATGAAACACTTGCAGCACTTTAGTTTTGCTACAGAAACAAAGCAAACATAGTGGATACATAAAGGACTGGCAAAAATTGCCAAAGGGCAACAATTATTGATCTCCATAAGAGAACACTTCAAGCAAGAAAAGTAACCTTCATGAGTATAGACTAGTTAAGATTCTTGGAAATTTGATGGTGGTCAAATCATTCCACCCACTTTTTGATATTCTGATTCAGACACAATGCTGACATTCCCATCAAATCAAAAGTTCTGGAAAATATGAGACAATGAATCAATTCATTTGGATCTAGTTGTTTTTCAAAACATGTTGATCTTTTGAAATTCAAATATTTCTCTTCAGTGTGTTGAACTGAGGTTAAGCTGTTTGTTACTTTAGTAATCCCTTCAAATATTACATGCTTTTTAGGTGCAGTAGTCGGGGTGCCATCCACTTCTTTTAGTGATGCTCCTTGCTTGGACTGCTTCTCTCAAGAACACAGTTATTATGTGATAACCAGTAAGGAGTCTTTTTGGCTGACACTGGTAAAACTAGTTTTATTGTAGATTTGCAATCTAACAGAAAACTCGGTTCATAAGAGCAGGGAACAAAGAGGTACAGTACAACTTCAGAGAAAATTGTGACACATTATATGGTCACACATCAAATCTGAGTTAGATAAGAGATATAAAACACTGAGTTGGGTTTGTTTTTTTTTTTAAACTATTATTCCAGACATTATTTAATAGTGAAAATAAAAGAGGTGAGAATGGTAGAGGAAGTTTGTTTTTTCTATTCAATTAACCAATGTAAAATGGGGGAACTTCCAGATGCTTAAAACTTTCTTCAGGTCCTAGAAATTTTCAAGATGGCTTGAGACAAAGACCACATACAATCTAGATATCTATTTTACACACCCAGATCACTTCAGGCAAGAAGAGAAAATTTTATTCTTCGTTAACAAGTGATACAGCTTTATAAATATCTCAATCATCTCCTGGGTTGCTGTTTGAATAGAGAATCTGGTTTTCTTCAGGAAAAAACAAGGTAAAGTTCAATCAGATGAGAGGCTGTAAATCCCTTATCTAATCCAGTAGGTTTTGTTGGAGAAGCAAAGCGTCTGATGGTTTTCCTGAACTCTCTAGTTCATCAAACACACATGCTATCTCCAGTCTTCAGAAACCGTAACTATGAGGGGTGTAAAATTACTCTAATTTAGTAACTAATTAAAAAATTAGATATGATCGAGATATTTGGGATACATTTATTTAATTGATGAAGTCTTGTATGAGTAACATCCTAGGTTATGGAAGATTCTCTCATGTTCTTGTCTGGCTTCTAAGGATAAAAAATAAACCATAATTTTTGCACTGGAAAGTGTCAATATGTGTTGTCAGCTGCTTATGTGATACAGACATGGTGACAAGAGCTGGCTGCTGAAAGGATTTCAGCATATCTATCTAAGACCCACATCTTCCTCCTCACATCCCACACCGTGCCAAAATCAGCAGGCTTTTGCTTATATTAGATGTCCTGGGATATTCCACATGGTCTCCATCTGTCAGATCAGAAAGGTATGGGTATCCTATAAATCCTTTTCCATCCCTTCCAGCCCCATGCATCTCTGGCTTCCTTTGTATATCTCAAATTCACTAGGCAACTGTGCGCCCACAGCTGAATTTGATCCCTCAACGCTCCATTGGCTACATCAGGAGTTGACAGCTGTTGTACCTGCAGCATTTACTTGTGGACACCTGATCTTTTCTTTAGACTGTGCTGAATCACACTATATGTGCCTTCCAGGAACACAAATGAGGCTCTGATTCAGATGCTGTCACAGGTGTTTACTGCCATTCGAGGTGTCTGAGGAAACTTCGTGCAGCCACCAACAGACCTTCCAGGAGGGATCAGATCTTCCCCAGGACCTAGGTATTGTGCAGACCTGTGCAGATGCCTTGGATAAATTATGGCATCACAAGTGGCACAAAGCATCTATGCTCAGGAGGCTAAATTCCATTCCTAGTGCACTTATAAACAATTGCATTTTGACACCTAAATGCAGATCTTTTATCTCAAAGAGCGTTACACCTTTGAGGTCCACACTAAAACTAACAATCAAGCCTTTCAAATGCTTTACATAGTTGATTTTTGAGCACTGTGTCTTATATTTTCATTGACTTCACAATGTCAACAGCCCAGTTCAATTAAAATTTGTGAGTTCCAAGATAAATCCTGGTTTGTTTCACTAACAAAGGAAAATAGTTCCGTTACACTATGTAAATAAGTAGTTCAATTGTAAGCTCTTTCTTAACTCCATTAAGTGTCAGACAAGCACTTAACTGTCCGGGATGTCAAAATACATACTTGAAAATCTGTTAGGTAGTTTTCATTCATTTCAACATGCAGAAGCATCTGCTTAAGGTCAAGTCAATGGTAATTTGTTTTGTTGAGTCAGGAATCAAATTTATCAACTATTTAGGGCCAGACATTCCACATCCCATTTCCCCATCATTAATCATCAGGAAAAAAAAAAATAATAAAAACAAAACTAAAAACAGTGAAGAATTTTCTTCACTAGCAGAGCAGGGCAACACTTGAAAATTTGTCCAGAGAGTTTGTACAGTCTTCATCCTTGAAGGTTTTCAAGACTTATTTTGACAAAGCCAATATGTGATCTGATCCAGTATTGGCAGTACTCTTTTCCTGAGTTGGACTAGAGGACTTCCCAGAGTCATTTCCAAGCAATATCTCTTTAATTCTATGATCTATAAAACTCTAAACTTCTGCATACAACTTCAGAACCTTCCAAAGAATAGAGGACAAACTTTGCCCTTGGATTTGAGCTAAGCTTCCACTCGTGTTAATGAGAATTATACACATGTAGCTGAAGATGAGATTCTGGCCCCCAAATCAAGATGCAAATGATATATTTGAGACTTATGTCAGATTTTTAGAAAGATTTTACCAGTGATATTTTTACTGAGAAAGGTCAGCTGACAGACATCTTGTTATTAACGATAATTTCTAATAGAAGAAATCATTTACTGTGAACTTAAAACCACATAATAGTAGGATTTGGAATCTGTGGCTAGGCAGCACAATATATCTTAATAGGGCTGCAGACCTTCCTGAAGGAAATATTATTAAATCTTTAAAGCCAATTTATAGGAGGAAATTGCAGACAGCTTGAAAACATCCATGATCCTGTGTCTTGACATTGGCTCATTAAGATTGTGCTATGGCTTTGTGTCACTGTTCTTTCTTATTTTGGTCTTTCACTTTATCTGACTTTGGCTTTCATGTCATGTCTTATGTATCACTTAGTCTCTTATATCCCACCAGCATCTCCTCTCTTTTTCTATTTCACGTTTGACAGGATCTATTTATTTTTTCCAGTGTGTGCCCTGAACGTGCAATTAATGAACCACAGTTGTGGGGATTTTTTTTGTTGTTGTTTTGGTTTTTTTTCAAATAAAAATGTATTTTCCTTTCAGATGACCTTTCCCATTTTACAGATTGATTCTTAGGTAGGACCTTTGAAGCATTATGAACCTTGTAGGTCTGGAGGCCACAGCACACTGTAGAGCCCATTCCTTCTTAGTCTTGGCACTCCAAATTCCTTGTCCCAATGTTTTCATTATATTTTCAATTAAGAAGATGAATCAAAATCTTTCCATTCTCCTTACAAAAGCATGTCTGTCTTCAGTGTCTGTGTACAAAGTTGCCATATCATAGTTCAGCTCCAGTGACAGTGAGGAGACCACAACTTTATAGTCAGGCTGTGTCAGATATTTATTCTCAAGACTAAGAACCAAAGTGAATTTTTAAACATTTTAACGTTTGCCACTTGAAGGATCAAATATCTTAGAATTATACAAAGTAGGTTCCTCCAAACTGGCAGGAGGAAGTGAGAAAGTAAGGGACTCAACAAACATACACAAAAGAAACAGAGTAGGTCAAGTAATATTATTTTTTGAAAATTACTTACAGTAAGAGAAAACTGGTTTTATTATCCTGACCTATTGTTGAATTTAATTTGAACACGTTGAAAGTCTTTTCTCAAAACAAGTAATAATTCAGAGTCAAAGTCTGAGAAGGTAGTTTAGTGCTTGTCCTCTAGAATCGTTTCTCTGTAAGAAGAAAGTCCCCAAAAGTAGCTTAGAACCAGACTGTTTTATTTTCTTTCACCTCTTGCCACATCTCAGCTTGCTCAAGAAACTTCCTTTCAGGGTCAGCGACATCAGTCTGTTCCCCTGAGATACGAGGATTCCCTTCTGTTATGGGACTTCTCACTTTCTTAAGAAGAAACTTTCTAGTTATTACATGGAAAGGAATTTTTTTTGTCAGTCTGTGAATGGTACTTAAATTTATTTTTTGACTGTTGTCATTTTGTTTAAATTAAACTGCTCAGTCAAAAATAAAAAATTCCTCTTGCTTAGGTTAATTTGGATTTTGTCAAGGATTGTAATGTAAAAAACTGGAACCATGAACCAACACAAAATTTCCATTCACCTGAAGGTAAGTTCATTCCTCTGGTAGATCAAGTGTTGAATTTCAGAACTATGCTTTACTTTCCCTAGGCTAAAAAGAAACATCAGCTAATGCAGACCAAACGATTCAAATGAATGAAAAATTACATTGAATTTATCACTACTCAATCAGAAAATGCAGACTTGCATTCTTATGCCAATAGCTTGGGTGGAGTTTAAAAAAAAGAGTCTGAAAAATATTTCTGTGATCATGCCTAAATAGCAAATTTGCAGGGAGAAAAAACAGGATTTTTATTTAGAATAGAAAATACTGTTAAAGATTTCAAAACCTGAGACATTTTCAAAATTGAGCAGTTTTAATTTTGCTCCCCATTTTGATTAGCATGGAGAAAAAAAAAATCTCTAGGTCTGATGTGTAAAAGGAAGGTTTTGAAGAACTAAAGAGAAGGTGACATTTCTTTTAAATCCCTTTTTTAAAAAAGGTAATATTTTTGCAAAACACAATGAAAAATACAAAGATAAATATTTTAAAAGCCCTTCCAGATGTAATAATCTTCAGTGGTTTATTAACAAAGTGGAAGGGTGGGAGCTTTTTAAAAGGGTTTTTTATTTATATGAGCCATTATACGTGTAAATATTCCTAGTTAGCAACAAATATATCATCTGACATGCATCAAATAAAGACTGAGCAATTAAAACGCTTTTCTCACAACTTAGGATAAAAAAACCCTCAAGACCTTCAAAGAGCTAAAGTTATTACAAACAAGCTAAGGAAGGGCAGTCACAACATTCATGCTATTTTATGTTGTTCCATCTCAAAACATAAATGAGGCATAAAAAATCTGTCCACTAAGGACAAAGCTTCCTTGACCTCATTATATGCACAATAAAAATATTGAAGCTAAAATACTCTGGGTATTAGGAAACATTTGCATTCATTAAAAACTCTGGATGTTAAAAAAACATTGAGGATTATTTTAGGTGACCCTCAGCTCTTACAACAGTAGTACTAAATGAACACGTACCCCTCACATCCAAAGTAGTGGTAATTACCTTAACTTGCAGAATTTCAGCAAATACTTGTTATATATTGTCTTCTCTCTTCCATGCAATGATTGTTTTTCACCAGTCTGCAGGAAATAACTTGGAAGTTACTAGAGTGGCAGTTTCTACATC
Organism: Dromococcyx pavoninus; assembly: GCA_033558185.1. Lineage (NCBI taxonomy): Eukaryota > Metazoa > Chordata > Aves > Cuculiformes > Neomorphidae > Dromococcyx > Dromococcyx pavoninus. Next base: position 513,662 of record JAUMJL010000502.1, on the reverse strand, counting down.
ACAGTGTGCAACTATCATGGAAACTATACTTAATCAGACAGGTTGTGACCTTCAGCTTTAGCTCAGTAGCAGCATAAGTGAAGGAGGCAAATCCTGTAATGCACTGAACTTGGCTGGTTTATTGTCATATAAATGGCTGGGGCACCTCAGAGTATCAGAAAACATTCAAAGAAAGATTTCAGAAGCTAATGTAAGATTACATCCCAAGGACAAATCCATACAAGTAAATCTGACATTGTCAGCTCCCTAACAAAAGTAGAAACAATTAAGCATTATGCAATGCTGGTGCCATACCATGATCATTGAGAACAGCCACATCTCTAGGTATTTTGAGACCATTCTACAGGTAGAAGTTTATTTGTCTCGGTACCTTTTAAAACAGTCAACAAGATAAATAAAATCAGAAGATACAGACAAGTAACCAAAAATACAAACAAAGGAAAACCTTGTAATTCCGAATGATAAAGTTTGCTCAATCACATCCTGATGCCTGTGTTGGCTAAAGATGAATATTATGTGCTGAAAACAGAAGCAAAGTGTCTGAGCCAATGGAGGGAAAAAATAGATTGACATAAACAGCCTTTAGGAGAAGATTGATGCTGATGTCTCCTCTTACTTAGAAGAGATGCATTTGGGATATATTACTGAATTACCAGTTCTCAGAGGCCCAACTACTTTTACACTAATTTTGACTTTTAGTGTTTTACTTCTCAATTAAAATTGTTTGATCAGACTTTTTCCTGCATTTGAAGAGGTACTTAGGAAAACCTTTTCCCTGATACGTTTTTCTGTACCACTACCAGGTGAATCCACCACGGTACTTCTTTTGTAACATTTCACACCAAGGTCCAGCTTCAGTTTTGAGTTATTTTTTAATTTGGTAGAAGTTGTCAGGGAAATAAACCTAATCCCTCCCCGACCATATCACAGGACTCAGTCCTGCTGCCAGGCTCAGGAGGACTGACTGTGAGGGATCCTTCTGGCTACCCAGGCCGCACCTCCCTGGGTGGTTCGAGCATCCTTGCATGGAGGTGTTCCTTCCCATGGCAGGGCTTTGGAACTAGATGATCTTTAAGGTCCATTCCCACCCAAACCATTCTATGATTCTACGTCCAAGCCTTGCAGAATCAGCAACTTCCCGTTGCTTTCCAACAGCAATTATTTTTTTAACTGAGATGGGTATTTTACAATTTCCTAAAAAATATACACGTTTGAACTCATTTAAAGTGAATGAGGAGAGTGAGAAATGCTACAAATAGTGCTCCTTAACAGGTAAGGCTCAATGTCAATAATGACTTCTTATGGCCTTCTGATGCATGAATCAGCACAAATAGGACTCAGGTCTATGAGGTCCATCCTGATTGGTTCAGCAGCACCTGTCCTGCTGAGAGGGGGAGAGCTCAGTCTATTTTGCTATCCATGCAGCAAGGTGCATGCAAGATTGCTTGATGTCTGCACAGGAGCTCAGGGAACAGCAGAATCTGGCAGGGTGCATCTTGTTGCACTTAGAGGAGAGCAGCAGCACAGGCTGCTCACTCACCAGGCTGAACGACATTCCAGTATCTCTCAGGCTTTTGGCACTCTCACCATATCCAAAAAGACAACCAAATTTAGACAAGCAGATGTATTGGTCTCTTTCTCCAAGTAACAAGTGATAGGACAAGAAAAAAGGCCTCAAGTTGCACTGGGGAAAGTTTAGATTGGATATTAGGAAAACTTTTTTCACCAAAAGGGTTGTCAAGCATTGGAACAGGCTACCCAGGGAAGTGGTCAAGTGACCATCCCTGGAAGTATTTAAAAGACATGTAATTGTGGTGCTTAGGCACATGGTTTAGTGGTGGAGTTGTCAATGTTAGGTGAAGGATTGAATTATATAATCTTAAAGGTCTTTTCCAACCTAAGTGTGTCTGTGGTTCTATGTATTTGTAGTGCTTGACCCTAATTGAAGTGAAGGTCTGGTAACACCCAGCACAGACCCATCCTCCTCTCCAGTAATATTAATTTTCTTCCCTTCAGCAAGGACAAAACAGTCTCTGCCAGGGCCATTGCTCCTCACAAAATATCTCGTTTTCACTGCAAAATGTCAGTAGCATCTACAAAGCACCAAGGTCCAGCTGGTTTGTTACTATTTCACCCTTCCTCGTGCCAGGATTTTATTCTATCTGCTGTCACATCTTGGCCTCTGTCTGCTCTGCCTGCTGGAGAAGAGGAGGCATGCCTGGCTCTTCCCTTTTTGGCGTGTCATAAATAATTCTCCCACAAGGGCAAGGCAGGGAGGAAAGGCTACAAACTTCCAGACCCGTTGCCACCTTTCCTCATTTAAAATGTAGTCTAGTGAATTATGAGAGATTAAAAGATTACAATTCTTACTGTTATTGATATGAATCAGAGGAGATGAAGAAATGTAAACAGCTAAGTAAAAAACACAGGGGAGAAAATAGAGACTGAAAGTGCAAGAAGGAAAATAGGCCAAGAATAAATTTGCATCTTAAATTCTGCTGAACTTAGTCTATTAATAAGTAGACAAATCTGTCAAATCTGCTCATCTGAATGGAAAGTTTTATATCAGGCTACACTTCCCCAGCAGAAATTAATACAGGCTGTGCAAGGATAAAGGCAGTGAAATCCCCATGTGAGAAGAGTCGGCAGGTCTCTGCCAGCAGCAGCTATTGATTCCCTGTCCTGAGAGGGAGCGTAGCTGACAGCAGCGTAGGTTGTCCTGGTTTGACACAGGAAAATATGCAGTTCTTTAGCCAAATCAGATATGTACGACATCTTGGAAAGACTTTTGCCTGTGCCTGACTAGGCCGTGTGGGAACAGCCATTGAAGTGAAGTAATCGCAATGGAAATTAAATGATTGCTAGGGCCTGAACCATGATTCATGGAATCTTCTAGTCGGAAAAGACCTTTGAGATCATCGAGTCCAACCACATCCATCCTCTGCTAAACCATGTCCTTCAAAACCACATCTACCCGTTTTTAAACACCTCCAGAGATGGTGACTCAACCACTTCCCTGGGCAGCCGATTCCAGTACCTTTTCAGTAAAGAAATTCTTCCTAATATCACCTATCACCTGTCACTTGTGAAAAGAAATCAACACTCATTCTGCTACATCCTCCTTTCAGGCAGCCATAGACAGTGATGAGATCTCCCCTCAGCCTCCTCTTCTCCAAGCTAAACAATCCCAGTTCCCTCAGCCGTTCCTCGTAGGACTTGTTCTCCAGCCCCTTCACCAGCCTTGTCACCCTTCTCTGGACGTGGTCCAGCATCTCAGTGTCCTTCTTGTAGTGAGGGGCCCAGAACTGAACACAGTATTCAAGGTATGGTCTCACCAGTGCTGAGTAAAGGGGCACGATCACCTCCCTTGACCTGCTGGCCACACTGTTTCTGATACAGGTCAATTCACTAATGTCAAGGCTGGTTTTGCTGTGCCTTTGCTTGTCCAGTCCTTAAACTGAAACACTGAGCCATCCATCCACAGAAACTTCTTCCAGCAATGCTAGCTAAGCAGGAATTACTCAAATCTCCCCTCAAGAATGGATCATCTGAGGTGACTCTTCAATAAAGTGGCAGTTGTCTTCTGTTCTGGATTTTGGTCTTTCACTCTTTCTTTCCAAACATCAGAAAATGTATGTCTTTTTATATGTCTTTTTATAAAAAGATACCACAGTTGTATCAGCCATGGGTGGATGAGGTTCTGGCAACCAGAATGTGCCTTAAGCTGAGGTAACTACTTCCATTTGAAATGTTATGGTCTCTCCTATCTGGTGGAGACGGGACAGGACACAGGTCCTTCTGCAAGACTTTATCTGTCCTGCTTGTCCCATACAGATTTCCGGGATACTCCAGCATACCTCAAATGCTATTAGGTTCCTATTTGTAGGCATCAAAACCCTTCAACTTCACTGTGTTTCAGATGAGGACCCCTGAATTTACTTGGCTAAACTACGTGGTTTTATGGCAATAAGAGCATCAATTTCTATTAACAGAATAGATCTTGTCAATATTGTCTGTGGAGCCTAAAGAAAATTAATCTGGACAACTAGGAGGAGCTCAATTTGTGGATTTGCCCATAGATGTTGGGTAACACTAAGTATTCCTCAGAGGAATGTTCTCCTTCTTCCCTTTATAGTCAATGAATAAAATTGTCCATTGTAGAATTCATCTAACCTATTTTGGGTAACTATTTTTGGATGAGATATTTTGCAAGCTAGAAATGTCTTTCACTACCACTGAGTATGCCAACAGTCTATAAGAATACCTCAAAGACATATAAGTACAGAATGGACATCTTGGGTTTTGCAAAATGAATCCAACACTTCCAGTAATGTGAATTTCTACCTCTATTTTCAAGCCATCCTATGTGAATCAGGTTATCTTCTAAAGACACAAACCCACAAGATTTTCCACGTATTTAGGACCTCAGTCTTCTGCTCCAAGATAAGCTGGTATAAAACAATTGCAAATTAGAAAATAAGCAAATATTTTTACTGCAGAATTAGTTTAGGACTAATAATATCTACAGATTGGAAATGAAGGCAGATGCAGCACTGTTTTACCACACTCCTAAGACTTGCTGTTTAAGCTGATTTGCACTAAAGTCTTTTGCCCACATGGAGTGCCAGTTTTATTCAGACTGAAACAAAGATTATCTACATGTACCAAAAACTGAACTTGTTAAAAACCCAATTTTGGTTTGATGTCAAAGTACTGGGTAAAGTTCTTCTCAAGGTTATGTTCTTTGAACTTAAGGTCTTCTCTTGATCTCTCTAACTTGGGGATACTACCAACACAATTAAGGGTGTTACAACATACAGTCATGTGTTTCATTTCTTCTTGAAAACAGGAATCAATATATTAATGAGGTATTTTAAGGCTTTTGAAGATTTTGATGTCAGTGTTTAGATATAAGACAAATTTTCTTCATCAGGCAGTATTTTGTATTTATTCCACTCAAATCTATAAATCAAGGTCAAATATTTGCAGCTCTGTTCTACGGAGGAAAATATTCAAGCATTACCATAACACTAGAGTTTGGTATAGCAAGAGAAATATTGAAAGAGATCATTATTCGCTCTTCTACTAAATAATGAACCACTTTGTAAGTGAAAAGAAAACCACATAAAATACAGTTCTATTTTTGTCAAGCAAATAACAATGGAATAAAACTCATAGAATATTACCAGCTGGCATTACACCCATTAAATGCAACAGTACATGTACTGGTAGTGTTGCAAAATGCATAATTATAATATAAACAATTTTACAGAGGAGACTTCCGAGCTGATACTTTGAAACAGAAAAACATTTTGACATCAATAAAAAGTTCTAACTATGACATATGTCAGATGATATATATGCTTCAATGAGCTACTAATGCAAGTTCCAATCACCATAGTCTCAGGAGAAAGAATCTCACTTAAAAGTTGGCAGTAAATTTCAAATTGTACTCAACCTTCTTTAGTCTTCTCTAATTTAATATATAGGAAAAAAAAAACTGGAAATAATTAGATGCTAAATAACCATTAATAATTTGCCTTGTGACAAAGATGCGGTCATTGAAATAAAATATTTCAGTGCTTTTAATGAAACCAGTAATGAGTCTTCATATTTAAGTTCTACAATTTCCAAAGAAATCGAGAGATATATTATCTATATGCTTTGATATGTAATGTAGGCAACATCTAGTTGCAGATAGGTGTTGTAAGGTCACGACCTTTGTGTTAAAAGGGAGATCATAAAATTATTGTTTTGCAGTGAGTGCTTGTACATTTTGTATTAACTGTCCAGGACCAACTAATTAACAGTATCTATATCCAGAAAAGAGGCAGCTATATTGTCATTTAAATGTGCTGTCTCATGTTTACAACATTTACCTAATGTTTTAATAGTTATGCAAATAACTTATGGAATTATTTCAGAAGATTAGCAAGTCTTTGGAGATTATAAAGAGGAAATATAATCTGAAAATAATATTGTGTATATTCCCTGCCTTTATGACTCTTTTAAACCTCCTAGGAAGACAAGTAATCAAGATAGCGAGTTGCCTACAAGTGTTACTTGAAAGTAATCTTCAAATGTCTGTGTACGTTTATGAGTAAACTACATCCTTTCACAGACTGTTTTACACTGTTTTGCAGACACTTTATTTTGAGGAGATTACAATTACTTTGCAGAAGGCTCAGCTTTTCTTGTTACAATAGAGTGCAGATTTCCCATCCTAGTGAATATGATAATAACTGTCTGGCCTCTGTGTGCCCTGCTATAAACACAGACAACATTCTGCCCGTTCCCCACTGTTATGGACCACATTTACTCTCAGTACTAGAATAGGACTGAAATTCAGTTATTCTCATTTGTTTTCTCTTTTAGAAACCTAACAGAAATCCTTCTATATGTATTGTTTGAACACTATCAATCAATAGTTACCACTACAGTAGAAATTACTACACGTATATTCTTTCAGGTAATGCTTTTATTGACTCTGATCATCATTCGTTCCCTTGAATGAGGATTCAGAACCAATAATACAGAGCACTAAAAATTAATGTTTAGAACAAGAAAGTCCACAACTGAAATTTGTTAACACAAACAAGATATGCAGCATTGTCCATACAATGGGAAGTCTGATACACCGTTGTGAAAACCGTATGATTTTGAGAACTGGAGTACCAAAAAAGAATAAAATTCAATAGCACAAGGTACAGGTTTATGCCCTTAGGGACCAACAACAAGAATTTCTTTCTTTAAGTAGAAATTCATCAGTCACAGGTAATGAAAAGCAAAAGGATCTGGATGTGTTATACAGTCTCTAGATGATTGTTAGCCACTAACAGGACACAGCTGTGAAAAAGGCTAATGCAAAACTTATCTGGTTTTAGGAGATGAGGAGAGATACTGCTATCATCTACTGCCCTCACGAGACCTCAGTTAGAGCATCGTCATCCACAATTAAGAAAGACCAATTTTAATTGAAAGAATGAAGAAGAAAGATCAACACAATGACATTGTGAATGAAGAACCTGTCTTTAGCTGAACCAAGTAAGAGTTGAAATGGCTGGAAATTACCTGGTGAGTGTATAGTTATCAGCGTTCAGAAAAAGAGAAATTAGAGGTAGAACAATGGAGTCTGCCTTCTTAAAATGGATATTGATCAGTTTATGAATGCAGCTATTCAAATACCTATTGAAGGTATCAAGATATTGAACTGAAACTTCAGTCTGTGCTCTCATGAGAAACTAGCAGTTACAAAATTTAAAATTAGTCTTACTATGACTATTAGGTATTTTATTCTGCTCTTACTTGTTTAATGCTTGTTGGAAGGTATTTGGACCCAAATCCAAGTAGTTGTTTAGGGTCTTTTATCCTGTTAATCTAATAATTTTCTATTAGATTAACTCATTCATTTATTTAGGAATGAAGGAACTTAAACAGAATTCAGGAGCTTCAATATCAAATGGGAACTGTGCCACAGACAATGGACAGGAAGTCAAGATAAAATATGGGGAAGATGCTCAATGTAGACCAGAGCAATGTTGTCCACAATAGGAGTTTTATCAGCTTTAGCGAGTCCTAAGCCAGAAAAGAACACTAGTTTGACCTCCACTATAAAAGAAAAAAAATTTAAATTTACTCTGTTACCTAAAATATTGACCCAAATAATAAGTATTGTACTTGACTATGACATGTTTGGCTATTACACAAATTCTAAGAGGACAAAAAGTTTTGACTTGAAGGCATCAAAAAATGCTGAGTCCATCAACTCCACTGGTGGTTTGTTCCAGTGATTAATCATGCCTGGTGTAAAAAGTGTGTAGCACATTTCTAAATGGAATTTGTCTGTGAGATTAAAGAGCCATTTTATACCTGGTATTTCCTCCCAGCAAAGGTTTATGTATTCTGCAATAAAGCCAGTGTCTAATTTCTGGCACAATCCCAGCTCCTTATCAGTGTGAGACTGAGGTATATGTCATTCCCCTCCCATCACCCACATGCTGATTTCTTTGTAAGCAAAGTCTTGGTTTACAAACTGCATGGAAACCGTTGATCCCCAGGTCTGGACTATCAGAAACTCTAAACTGCATGGGATATTCTTCTCCCAAAATTACACGCAATCACAGTAATTTTTAATCATCAGATAAACAATTTTCACCATAAAATATTATTTATATTTCTGCCTGGAAAAAAAAATTGTGGCCCTGTGGCATGCAGTGTTATTTTAAAACTCATTAGTGTTTTATATTATATTCTAGTACCAGCCTCACCAATGCCATGACCTTGGCGAAAATCACCTTCCTGCTCTCACTTCATTAAGACATTAAGATACTCTTACAGTTTCTTCCCCATAACTACAAAGGGAAGTCAGATTAAAACACTTATCTCTTATAAACCTATATCCTTTTCGGTAATTTCTTTTTCCTAGGATGCAGTTCCTGCTCTCTTGGAGTGATAGTTATTCAATAACCTAATAAATCATAGATAATATTGTGCTCCCAAGGAAATCTCACATGGAATACTATCCATAACTATTAGCTTTGCCATGACCTTGAAAATGTGTTTCCAGGAGGAATTTGGATAAATATTTGGCTTTATTTTGGTATAATGCCAAAAAATAAAGAGGAAGAGAAGGGAAAAAAATACTTGCACACAAAACAAAATGATATCACATTTTTAGCAAACTTTAATGTCTTAGACAAATCTCAGCAGTAATTAACTGATCATAAGGACTGAATTACCCTCTATCCCAAAAGAAAAAACAGAGCAGGGTAGAATAGCATAGCAGTTCCCTTTCCCAGCTAAATTTTCAGGAGACAGCTACTGAAAACTCAGTTACTTGAGCATAAATATCTAGTGCTTTTGAGATGCCCCAGGGTTCATTGCATTCTGTAATACCTGTGGTATTTGTAATATCTTTGAGATCTGTGAGATGCACAGGAATGTCTCTGATAAAGCAAGGCAAATCAGTCAGCATTACGCTTGAAAACGGAGTCAATGCCTGAATGATTGGCTCTAGTAATGGATGTATGTAGTTAAGTCTTTCAAATCAACAGCTGAAATGTAGATATTGTTACGCACATAATGTGAAAGTTCACAGTGGGGGAAGTCCATGTACCTCAGATGTTAGGATGGGCACATGCTTGGTAGGGTGTTGACTGTGTACAATTTAAAAGCTATACCAATCTTCATCTGCTACCAGATTTTTAAAAGGAAGTCCTAAACCAATCCTTCAGTAGGACTGTATGAAGCCATTGATGGTAATTATTTTATTTATATTGCCTCTGTAGTTGACATCCTAGAACAGAAAGAGACATTTTGTGGACAGTACCTCAGAAAGTATATAATAAAGCTGGGAAAATACAGAGAAGGCTGAAATGGATGATTCCTAGCGTGAACTGACTTTCTTGCTAAAAGCAACTAAGTTATGTAGGAGTAAGATAGTTTTGACTTTTCAGCGTGGAAATGAAAATTAGTGAATGATAACAGTAGAGTGAATAAGAGATTATTTCTTACTACCTCCTTCATCACAGGAAGAACTGGAGGTCACCTGATAAATCTATTTGGTAACAGGTTCAAATTGATGCCAGAAGTGATTTTTCTCAGCAAGAACTAATAGCTATGGGGAGTTTGACCAATCGTTGTTGTGAATACCACAAATTTTAGACACACTCAAATGAAAATTAGGCAAGAAAATATTACACTATAACTACTAAATACAGAGACCATAGTATTCTCAGGAAATATTGGAGCTTGGGAACATATTCAGGAAGCACACCATTCATGCTTAGTCTTTTCTGATGATATTTATTAGGCATTTTTGTCTGAGTGTGTTCTTTTATATAATGTCTTATGTAAAAGAACCTTTTGTATGGATCAAAAGACTTGTGCATCTAGAGACATTATCAACAGAGCCTGAAAAATTAAAATGTGATGCAGTTCAACAGAGCACTTAAATGGATGCTTAGTTTGATTTCATTGAACCTTCAATTCATGCTCAACTGCTTTGTGAAATAGGAAAGGAAATATTTATCTGCTTACTTCTATTAAGGGAATAGAATCTGGTTGGTACAACATAGCAAACTACAGATCTCTGTTCTGAAAGGGCTGGCATGAGAAAGTACGATGTGCAGACAATTGCTTATGTTGAGGATGCTAAAGGAGAGCTTTCATGTGACAAAATAAATGAGGACAACATTTAAATGGAATCATTTTGTTTCAGTAACATCAGCTGTAAGTAACAACATATGCTCGTACAGTCCAGGCCCTATCTATGTTCAGCCTATGTTACAAAACCTCAGTCCTGTTGGACTAAAGATATGCTAAGGCTATACATCATCTAACAATACACCCCAGGGAGCTCCTGGTTCATTGACTTCCTCTGCATTGAGCAATAACATGGCATTAATCTTACCAGGGAAAAAACCCACCAATTCTTAAAGTTGCATCCTTGCCAATTGGAGCATCTTTCTTGTCCAGCCTGAGTTGGCATTTTGCCACAATACTATGGGAAAAGTAAGGAAATTATTTCAGCCACATGTAATGAAACTTAGAGCTGTGCATCAGCTGCAGTAACTTGTTACTTATCATCAGGACATAAAAACATCCAGGACTGGAGAAGCCTCAGGAGATGCAGGTTCTCGCTGTGAATTTTCCTTGCTTTGGCTTTCCAAGTGCTGGTTTTCAAGTTCTTCTGGATGTTCTCATAAAATCCATGATACCTCACATCTGTTATCAGAGCAGAGATGTGTCGTACCATTAACGGAGCGAACTCATTCACAGAGTGAGCAGGGATGACGTAGGACCTTGACTCTTTTTACTGGCACTTGGAGGTTATATGGATGCCATAGGGGAACTCAGACAAATATAGAATATTTAAGCAACAAAACCCTTAAGGCTGTGTCAGTTTGAAATTAGCAAACCTGAAATATAAATATCTGCAAGGGTTTGAACAGTTAATTAGGCATAGGTGGCTGGCCATCCTAAAATACCAAAGTCATTTTCAAAAGCAGATATAAACAGGACTTCTGGACAACTCATGCTCCAATGAAGCAGCCTGTGAAGGTCAGAAAGATACTTGAAGGCATCTCAGAGGGCAAGAGATATCAACATATATGAATTTTGCCAAAGGCATTTTCTTCAAGGAAAGCTGAATAGCCACCCAGGCCCCATAGACAGCATTAAGAAAAGATCTAGTGTCACTTTAGGCCCTATGGTTACTACCTTAAGTCTCCAGCTGCCTCTTCAGAAGGACACAGGTTATCTCTAAGTCCTGTGTTAGCCACTGATAATCCTTGGTCCTCTTAAATATTGATAAATGCCTACATGTGGGCAAATCAACTGTACTTGAGATCTCTACTGGCTAGAGCAGAATATTGTAGCCTGCCTCAGGTATTGACACTTGTATATAAACATCTACATTCAGGTGTTTTGTGGCATATCTTAATTTCCTGAATATATACACCTAGTGTCATTGTGACACCTGGGCTAGTTCACTTGGCCTTCAGCTGAAGCAGCTCCCACCAGCACTGTGTCATGTCAGCCAGCCCTTCAGGACATCTCAGATAAACTAGGGATCTTAAGTGGTCATGGACTCCCTTTACAATTGAATCTCATTTTTAACTTTCAATTGAATTCCACATTGGTCTATTTCCTTCCTTCCTGTCTCAGCCTTCATTAAAACAGTTTGCTGCTGTACCTTTGATGATCTTTTGACTGATTGCATACATACAAGCTTTTAATATTTTTGTCAGTCATTCCAAGATGCCCCATCTTCCTTCTTGTTCTAGGTGTGCAAGGCCTCTTTTCAAAGTTCACTAGACTTGTGTTGCTGCTTTAGTTCATTTTTTTTACAATAGTGATTCTATCATTTCACAGTTATTCTCAGTCAAACCATCTTTCATCTTTATAAGAATCAAATATAAAAGAGCTAGTCTTCTAAGTAAATCCTTTATCCTTAAGATATTCAAAGACTTATGAGAATCACTGTCTCATCACATTGTAGGGCCCTACACGCTATTTTATCAGTCACAGTTCAGTTAATTGTTAAATCAATCCCCTATCGAAGAAAACAAATGGTCTAGAGGTAGGTTTGTTCAAAAGTACCCAGTATCTCTGCTTCATCCCTTCTGGAAATTCAGAGCAAAACTTCTTTTCATGCAAGGCAAAAACCTCTTTGCTTTTTCTGCTCTTTACATTTCAAGTCTTCTTATGGTAAAAGAGAGAATATCTTTCTTTTTTCTTTTGTGAAGCCTAGAATTTATTTTCAGGTTAATTTAAACCCTTAACTGTCTAGTGCAAGAGTTATCAATAGTCCAATTACAACTATATAATCATTTGTCATTTAAATGGTCTAATTATTACACAAAAATGTCACTAACAGTCAAAATTGTTATATATAAACTTTCTATTATTTGAATATACATCCTTTTTTTTGTGAAGCATTGCTCTTCCTTTCAGTGTCCTCAGGTCCTGAGGCTGACAGTGCCAATCTGTCTCAAGGATGGCAGGGAGGGGATGACAACTGGTTTTCCATGTCCCAGATTTCTTGTTAAATGTTGTATGATATTAATCATGAGAGTTTCTTTGTCTTCTGTTTTGCATCCACTCAGAGTTATCATTATTGGCCCCCCAGTTTGGGAAAGATGGTAGGATACTGGAATGTGTTCAGAGGAGGGCAACAAAGATGGTGAAGGGGCTGGAGCACAAGCCCTATGAGAAGCGACTGAGGGAGTTGGGGCTGTTTAGTCTAAAGTAGAGGAGGCTCAGGGGAGACCTCATTGCTTTCTACAACTACCTAAAAGGAGGTTGTAGTCGGGCAGGGGTTGGTCTCTTCTCTCGGGTGACCAGCGACAGAACTAGAGGACATGGGCTCAAGTTCATCAGGGAAAGATTAGGCTTGATGTGAGGAAAAAGTTCTTCACTGAAAGGGTGATTGGCCATTGGAATGCGCTGCCCAGGGAGGTGGTGGAATCGCCAACCCTGGAGGTGTTTAAAGGGAGACTGGATGAGGCACTGAGTGCCATGGTTTAGATGATGGTTGGTGTTAGTGTTGGTGTTGGTGTTAGTGTTGGGTTATAGGTTGGACTTGATGATCTCAGAGGTCCTTTCCAACCTTAGGATACTGTGATACTTTGATACTGTGATCTCAGAGGTCCTTTCCAACCTTAGGATACTGTGATACTGTGATTATATTTTCTAATCTAGGATGTATAGACTTTCCTCACTGATTCCCAGTTAAAGTTCTTCTGTCTTCAACCATTAGCGATTAATTAAAGTTCCACAGTAGTCCCAACCTTCCTTCATGTTTTTTAGACCTTTACCATGAATAGTACACACAGATAAGTGAAACCAAATTAGACAGTAGCTAACTGACCATTGGACCATACCTGTTACTGCTAAAACAACCTAAATTCAGCCCAGGGCAATAGAAGTTCAGAGAACTCACAGGTCAATACAAAACCTATAGCCTATGCTAGTAATGGCAAAAACATGTTTACAGGGCTAAGTGATCTCACAACAATGTAAATTGCACTAACTATATTTTAAGCAAGATGATCCTTGCTTGTACCCAAACTAAATACACTGTACAGATCCTAGAATCTAGCTAATGACAATAAAGGTAAAGAATGAACTGTAGTTACTGTGGTCGTTATTGTAAAGAAATGATATTCCACCTTCTCTACAAGCCTGTTGATTCTTCGATTGCACAAGGATTTCCAGTTCCTTAGGTGGGCTGTCACAGCAGGATGTCTGTGTCCCGGGTTCACCTGAGGAGGTGCCCATCTTGATGGTAATGATTTCCTCCTTCCCTTTACATTTGCCTCGATCCAGTCTTACACGTTTGCTATAATAGGCCATGTACTTACTCCTTCTTCAGTGATCTGCATTTTCATGTTATGAATGAGTTTTGCTGTATAGGTTATTCTACCAAAGCATTGTAATACCTAGTACACTTGCTTTTATATTAATTGTTGGTTAAAGATAAATATTAGAGCATAAAATTTACACAAAATGTTGGACAAAAGTTCATATTATCTTCTCAGGCCGTATATCCTCTTATAGGAGTTTTAATTAGGTCGCAGCTCCAGTATCCTGGTGTTTGAAACAAAGAAGAGCAGTAGGGTTGAGCGGTTGTCTTGGCAATTTAAACATCTGGTTAATAGATGTATCTGTACACTGAAGACACCTAGACACAGATACCCTCATGTAGGCATCTGTCACCATTGGGGACATCCTAGGGTACCTGAGGCATCTGCATAGGGATGTATGGTATGCCGTGGTGTTTATAGGAAAACTATATCCCTTTGGAACAACAGCTAAAAGTGGAAGCAACACTTTGTGGAATGTCAGGCAATAATAGTATATTCCCACACTTTGTCTGCTGTACCAAGTCACTGCATTTAATATAGTTATTAATTTTATTAAACACAGAGCCATCTGAGATGTCTTATAGTATTCAGACTTCCATATGGAGACACTAAGCTGTTCTGCCAAATAGGACATTCCAGGAAATCTCAAATGATATGAGATGCTTCTATTTAGGCAACTGAGTACAGTCTTAGATCTCTGAAGTTTATTTCTACCCGAAATGTCAGTTTTATCTACATTACTGCGCTGATAATGTTCACAAATGTATCAGCATGCTAATATTTAGAACCTAGTTAATTAAACATGGCTTTTTAATCAAGAACTTTCCTCATTTCTTCATTATGAATGTTAATATGATTTTGTAAATCATTCATTTTTATCAGTGTCATGCCAATGCCAAGGCTTTTAAAAAGGCTTCTTGCCAAAATAGCTTAGGCATATGGAGTAGTGCATCCCATGATAAGATTCATATAGAAAGCTCTAGGATTTTAAGCCTGCTGGGTGCACTTACTGATAAAACAGAATCTTGGAACTGAATAGCATCTAGTCTGAAGTATCCTTTTATTCTGTGCTAATAAGTTGTTTTGAAAAAAACTCATTTTTATGGGATGTTTATGAACACTTATAATTGCTTAAGATTTTTTCGTTAAGTAACACATCAAAAAATAATATTTAATTCAAATAATATTTCCTAACGCAAAACTCTGAAAAATTATGCTGATCTGAGCAACAGTCTGATCAAAAGTACAACTTTGATAACATTCTCATTCATTCAACTTTTTGTATAATTTGTATTGCCATGTTTTCTTCTTTAGAAACACAAAGTGCATTTTGCCCAAGAATGGAATATAATGACAGGTGGCCTCCATCAAGGTTTTCTCGGCTATCTGATCAAAGTTCAAATTTCACAATGTGCTGTATTTGTGGTTATTGAACTTCTGAAATCTATTATTGTAGGACATATCTGGATGATTTAAGTTTGAACAGATTGTACAACAGTTGCTAGATAATATATTGCTCAAATATTGTGTTTTCTGAGCAGTCTTGAAAACTAGACTGGGTACCAGAGGAATTAAATGACACACTTCTGGCACAGTTCTCTGCAGTGTTGAAGGATCCTACTTAGTTGATGTGACCTTACTGTTTCATGAGTGAATTTGCTTAGAGCTAGTTTGAATACATATACATATAGATCCCCCAATGCATTTTGTAGCAACACCTAACTTGGAACAGATAACTTTTAGCATCCAACCTTTCAGATAACGTGCAAACTAATTTAGCAAGCACGCAAGGAGGACATTTTGTTTTAATGGGTCTTTCTAGGTCAAATTAATTTTAAGATCTGATTTTCTAAAATAATTTTAGAAGACACTTTCATCTGTCAAAATTTCATGTGGTATGCCAGTAAATATGTTCTATTAATCTCAAAAGATTAAAGGCATTTTAGTAAACTGGAGTTAAAAAATAAGATTTGGGGGCAAGTAAAGGGAAGTTACTGGTGCAAGACAGAGATAGAAAATAGCCAAACTCATAAAGCTGGCCTCATGTTTTTAAATTACTGCATTTGTGCAAAAATGGAGTGTCTTTAAAGGACAAGATATCTGGGCAAATACACTTGCTCAGCAAACCATATCCTTAAGTCAAGGGGCTGGAAATCTATGTGAAAGTCATTCACTATCTGAGGAAACATGCAGAAATGGTTATTATGAATGTAAAATATTTCTAAATGTTGTTCGCTAAATGATTTCACTAAAACATACCTCAAAGAGACAAAAATAATCATCATGATTCCGCAGTCTGACTTCCAATATATCATTGGAGAGAGGATTCCACAATCTTACCATCATTTCTGCATGAAGCAATTTATTGAGTTGAGATTAATGCCTGTTTTTTAGTCTTTCAAAGCTTTCAGTTTGTGAAAGATTTGCAGTTATTGAGTGCATTGTGGCTTTGAAGTTGTTATAATGGTCATTCCCCATCATGTAAGTTTTGTCCTTTCTGTTTGTCTAGCTTCTGTTCTAGAAGTTGCATCTTATTAAAACTTTTCCCATTGTAACGAAACCTCTAGAATTATAAGAAAAATTTTCTGTTTGGAAGTATTAGAGACTGTGACCAGATCACTGCTTAAGTCCTTTGAGATCAGCTAACAGAAAAGCTCCTGTTTCTCCTCGGGAGACCATGCTACCACATCTGTAGTATTCAGTAGCTATATGGGTAGCTTTTTTCTTCTATGATGTATATAATTCAAAGTTTGTTTAATGTTTTTGTTTAAGAAGGAGCTGCTTCAATTTAAGTATTAAACCTGAGATGCAGGCAAACAATAATATAAGCTCTGGTGTGAACTTCCATTCATAGCTATTGTAGCTGTCTATATGCCTTCTTTTACTTCAAAATATGAGGTAAGTAGGAGTATGCATGAATATTAAGCTACCTCACCTATATTCTGGGTTGCTGTAGAATAAGGGTGTCTGTAAGGTCAGTGGAATGGGTGCTGAACTACAGGTTCCCCACTCAGTAACTTGTTCATCTGCCTATATGTCACAGGTCACCCTAAGTTTCTAACAAAAGCACTGGGCTTTAACTGAACACTTCAGAGTGGAAGTGCTTATCTAATCCAGGAGCTCCTTGTCTAATACACAATCAGTGATAAGAGGAAAATAAAGCAAAATTACTGGGCAGTGTCCTCATCCTGCAGCACACTGCTCTCTGCAGCAAATCTGCGTGACGGCATTTTTTCGCTTCTTGCAGACTGCTGATAATGCAGCAGCAAAAAGGAAATGTCAATTAGCACTTCCACTGAGAGCAGAAAATTCTGTATAGATGGATCCTCACAGCCTTTGTGAAAGATTATATATACATATCATTGTTTACATCCAGTTACTGCCAGCACATCCCATCAAAATGTTTTTGTAGTAGCAAAATACAGAGGATTTTGTTCTTTATTCTGAAAAGAAGTAGTCATGAAATGATAGGGGGAATAAGGTAAACTATGAAAAGACAACAAAGTCTTTAGACAGACCTTCCAGAATATGCTGAGGATCCGATTAAGAAAAACACTTTAAGCCTTACTTAATTCCTGCTTATAGATAAAGGAGTGTTATCAAGAAGCATAAGTATGCCCAGAAGGCTAATACATTCCTCAACGCTCTGCTGAATAGATTGCCATTAAAACTTCAACTTACAGAGAAACTTGATAGTTTTATAAAAGGTAGACTTAGAGGGAGTGTTTGGTCTGCTGTCTTTTAGATATTTCTTCCATTTCAATTCTTGTTTCTTTTGTATAGCCATCAGCAAAAGAGTAATATTAAATATTCTCTTAACGTAGCTGTACTGTGGCATACAGCACTTCCCCATGTATAGATAAGATACTCATACAAACATCACAGCCACCATCCTGGAGAGGTTTCATACCACTTTCCTCCTGCCTTCATTTGTCCAAGCTGCTAGGCAATACCAAAAGGATATCAGTGGACAATATGGGCTAATGAATTTCTAGAGATTGTCATCAGTTTAGAAGTGAGGTGCAGAGCAGCCTAAAGGATGTGACAAGTTGTAAGCAATGCATAGAAATTGGCAGAGCGGAGGTTAAAATAATTCATTAACTGCAGTACAAGTTAAGAGAGGAAAGTCCATACATTTGAAAAGTTTAGACACCAAGTGCTACAGGTTTAACTAAGGCATGACTATGGATACAGGCCTGAAATTTGAGAAAGAATGGCATACATGAAGACTATAAATTTTGGCAGTAAGTCTTCAAGATCAGTCTCCTGGGAAAGAAGTTGTTTGTGGTTTTCTCTGTGGGACATTTATATCAAACCAAGATGACAATGACAGCAGAATGTTCTTTTTTTTGTTGTGCCATCTAGAGAAGACTGGAAAATGTCCTGACAGATACAAGTGCAATTTTTAAAAACTTTTGTCTCCCTGTCACTTCATGCTCTCCCCTCCTTGTAGCCATTCACATCCTTTCTTCTCTTACCAATCAGATTCTAGAGGTAACACTTACCCTCCTTATTTTAAAAAATAAAATAAAGATGTGCAGAATAGTTCTCTCCAGCATGTCCTTTTGCTGCTTGTCACTCCTTTCTTCTGCTCAGTGCACCTCAGGAGTAAAACAGAAGTTTCAGGAAATCCCCTTGTGAACGTAACTACTTTTAAAAGACTCAGTGCAAGTTTTGCCAAGGAGTTCAAAGGGCACAAAGTTAAGCTGCATTAACTCTTTTGGAACGTCATCCATAGATGCACCAGTCTCTTACAATCACAGAGAAGTTACCCCTCGAGGAGATTGTCGTAGAGGATGGTTGTTCATAAGTCAGAAGGGAGAAGAGATTTTTTTAATGTTACTGAAGGGGACTATTGACAGCTGCACATAGCTGCTGCTACAATTCGTGTACAGCAAGGTCTACAAAGTCAAGTTACACAAGCAAACCACATTTTTGATCCACTCAGAGATCTTCCTCCAACTCTGCAACAAACTTTTCATGTTTTCTCCTTACGATTCTTCAGTTTGGACCTAACTTGCTGTAAATGGTTATGACACTAATTCCCCTCTTCCATTCTCAAAACAGGAGCAAATGGCCTTATAAAATCTAAGCAATCAATACTTTCTTCTTCAAATATATTTTGAAGGCTTGGTATTGCTACAAAGATGAGAAAACACAGTGCATTGCTCAGGTTACACAGCTGGAACTATTTCTCTTCTCCCATTCTAATCCTCCTCTGGTATCTCTAAAGAAGACCCCCCAAACTTACCTTCTAAACCACTAACTGAGCTGTGTGTCCTTTCTTCATCACATTGATTCATTTGAATGTCTAATTTCCATCCTACCAAAAGGCCTGGGAACAATGGTCACTTCTGTATGTCTCAACAGTGTCTAGGAGAAAAGGATACTTCCTTTGCAGAAACACTTGCAGTTGCCAGCACCACTCTGCAAGCCAATAAAACAGAAAACTGTTCAGCCGGAGATGAGCCAGAGAAGTAATCCTGCTCTGCCTTAAGCCCAAGTGCTCTGATTCCACTTGACATCCACAGACTCTACCAGGCATTCTCAGCAATGCTTTAAGAATAAGAACTTCAGAGGGAGTCTTCCCTAACCCACTGTGCTCACCAGACTACCAGGATATTGAAATGGAAATCTGTGGAGCAAAAGAAACTCAGTCTAAATACCACAACAAAAATAATTATTTGAGAATCTGCTGGCACGTGCAAATTACAGAATAACATCTGGATATTGAACACTCCTCTGACTGTAATCTGCTGCATTTCACTGCTGCTTGCTTCACTACAACCCATGGAATGCCTCTGGCTAAAACACTGCTTGTAACCTGGATTCCTATTTTATTAACCTTCTCCTTTATCTAATGACAGTCTGTCATGTTCTAGGATGCCAAAACAATGTTTACCTGATAAGATGTCTCCTGGGAAAACAGGCAGTTATAAAGGATAAAAGCATACAAAAACAGCCAGCCTCAGCAAAAACTGCTGCTTGGTGAAACTTCCTTAATTAATACATACTCTACAATTGGTGCATTAGTACTGCCACAAATGTCATTACTTTCAGTTTATTAAGGATGTCTGCAAAGAGAGTGGAGTTTTCCTGGAAACTTGACCTCTTGTATATTTTCCAGATTGGTGACATGAAGAATAAACTGTTCTTAGGGGCACCTGAAAAAATAAACAATGAGAAACTTCTTTATTAGAACTCTGTTACATATTTTCATTTGGACATATTATATGGTGATATTCTAGTACTAAAACCCTGCTATAAGCAATCTGTCTTCATCCTGCACATTTAATACGCACAGAGAGAGCAACAGCTTTATCAATCCTTTCTTCGTTATGATTTTTTTCGTTGTATTTCCTAATTTCATTTCCCTCCATGAATTCTTTTACAGTTCTTTATAGTACCAAAAATAATTATACATGTGGCACATTCTTTTTCTGTCTTCTCAGTTATCACTGGGCTTCTCATTCCTGACAAACAGAATTTCCTGTCCAATAAATAAGCTTTGTGAGGACAGCAGTTTAAAAAACAGGTGTGAAATGCAGGGAAAATGTCATCTACTTTATTATAGATACACTTCATTTCAGTGACTAGGCCAGATTTGGAGCCCATATCACATATAAATCTTTTGGAGTCTGAGAGTTTAGCATATATTATACACTGTCCTGGGAGAATGCCCTTAGGAAGTCAAAGGACAGTTTACTTAGTGAATATATGACCATCATCATTGTCATAGGCAGTTTCCTATTGATTAAAATATAAAAATGCCTCAAGTCCTTCTTTGTCCTCTTGTCATCCTGTGGATTCTCAGGAGTTCACAACAATAAGACCATGTTTTCTAAGCTACATTGTGCCATAATTTACACAAACCTCCTCAACTTTTCTGCTTTTTTGGTATGACTTTTGACTAGGAATCTCAGATGGAAACTAAATTTATCCTCTTCCTAGTACATACAATCACAGCTTCTGACTCCAAAGCTTTAATTTCAGTTATTGACTATTTTTTTACTATTGTAACAAACAGTCTTTTATAGTAACCCAGATCATGAACTAATCCCTCAGTGATGAAAAGTATGGTGCTTTTAAAGAAAATTCACAGCCATTGGATATGGGCATATAACTGCATACAATAAATGATGTGTAGGACCTGTAAGTGTTGTGCAAAAGATATCCTTTAGCAGAATGAGCCCACAGCTTGTCCCTTGCCAACCATCATGCCATCTTAAGCAGTCTGCAAGTGTGGCTTGTGAAACCTCATAAAAAAACTAAGCATATTGTTTCTGATTATAAATTTCGATAATAGCTCATGAGAAATACTGAAGGTGAAAAAAATACTCTGAGTTCTACTGGGGTCTGCCAGGCTGCACACATCAAAAGTACACACACCAGTTAACTGAACACTAATCTGTTTCCCCCTCTAAATTCTACAACCTTTCTGTTATGTCTGGGCTGAGCTTAATTGGTTTTTGCATGAGTTTGCAATGTTGGGATTTTTTTAACGGAACAAGAAATTAATCCAGAAACAGATTGTGAGGTAAGAATATAAACAATTTCATTTCATGTCTGTTTCCCATTTTTCCACTTACCACTGTATTCCAGCCATGTTCAGTTTGAGTAACATGTCCTTATTGCAAGGTCTTTATTTATATGTGTCTTCTATGCTCAGTACACTATGTAGGTAGAGCTATGACATCTCTAAGCACAGCCAGGCAACAGCACAAAGCCGTACCAGTAAGAAATCTTCCAGGTAGAAGGGCCAAGCGGTATTAGCTCTAGCCCAAGACTATTGCTTCCTCAGAGGCACGTTGTTTAGATTTTACAGCTCATTAATCAAAAACAAGAGAAATACAATTTTTAAGTAATCTCTTTGCAGCCTAATTTCTCCATGTAATTAATTGATCTTCCCCAAGATGCGTAGACTCTCCTTGCTGCATATTCTTTTTGTTGCTATTAAACTATTTATTGAGGTGGCTTGCATGGGAAGCTCACTTAATTGTAAACAGCTGAATACTAATGTGACTTTGATAGAAGTAAGGCTTAGTGACAGAGTGTTGGTATTTCTTAACTGGGTCTAAACTTTATCTTCCTTTTTTTAATTCAGAGGATAAATTAAATGTCAATCTGAATGCCTGCGTCTGTTGCAACAGCTTATATTCAATAAGGGTAGCTAAGAAAAACAGTCAAAAAAGTACATTATGCTTCTCCGGTCTTGTTTTTGGGATTACTGCCTCTGTAATTATTTAGAAAAATTTGGCATGGTTAAGATACAGAACTTGGTTTCATAGTATATGGTGAGGCCTCTCTGACTGCCTTTGGCCTCATGATACAGGAGTCACTTGTATTTGCTTGAGAGATGGAAGCTGGCTGTGATCTGCAGAAAAAAACCAATTTTCATTACCTGAGAAAACTTCCAGGTGAAGGAGGGACAACTGATAGCAGGATTAGGAGACCTATCACCATTTCTGGGCACCTACCTGCCATTAAGCAGAGCCCGACAGTAAACTATTTACTTAAGCTATTCTCTTTTCAGTTTTAAAATCCTCCTAAGTGTGAAATAGCATTAGGTTTGCAACGAAGGATGTGTCAGACTGCTAATGTTCATACTTTGATGCACACAAGAATGCAGATACAGCTCTAATAGACAGGTTCCGCTATGCTGTCCGAGGCAGCTTAGGCACCACTTATCCATAAGAAATAAAATTTACCTTTCAGCACTCTTAGCTGCTGGTGCAAATAGACTGAAAAACACAATGACAGTTTCTAAACCTTGCACAGAAGTTATCCTTGTAGTGTCCTCATAGCCAGATAAAATAGGAAAATGCTGTGTGGGCAGGAAACTAAGTGTTGTTACTAGATGGATATGACATGTTTTTTAAGTTTGAGCTTTGAATGGAAGTATATTAATGGTCCTTCTAAACAGAAATCATGTCACTACAATCAATAGGCAAATATCAGGACATTTTCCAACTTCCTTTTTTTAAAAAAAAATAAAGTTGGGGAGGAAAAGAATTCATAAAAGCCATCTATGGACTTGGAAGGAAGAGTGATGAAACCATCAACTCTGATCCTGGAACAACACTAATTCAGATAAAGAATGACTAGAAAGCCTTTTACTCTTCATATATAAAAAAGTGAGTCTAGATTGGATACGATTGCAGAAACTCAAGGGTATCCACCTTCATTGAAAAAAGACAGCCTTAGTATAAATGTGCACATTTGTTAATAAGACCTCATGACATCTGAACTGAGCAGACTCCTAACACCGCTGAATAGGGATAGACTTGGGCACATGCTGATAATTAAGCATGTGCTTGCAACACTTTGTTCTTTGGGACAGAGCTTATAAACTTGTGTTTCAGAGATGAGGCTAAAAACACAGAGGATTAAGAGAAAAGCTTTGTAAGTGTTTGTAAAGTCAAAGTGGGAACAAAAATTTTAATGTGGACAATTTTTTGTTTCCTGCTGGTCTTCCCACAGTTTTGGTCATCTGTTTGGAGAGTTATTGGGTACAGTGTCTCCTACACCACCCCAGCCTAAGCCAAATGTTTTCTTACTTATTTCTGTTCTAAGATTTAAGAGCAAAAGTGATAAGCAAACTCCCTTTCTTCACAGATGAGTAAGTGAGCTCGTGACAACTTATGGAATAAGGAAAAGAATTACTTTCGCTATGACTGTAAAAATACAAAATACATTTTTTCTTCTGTTGTTCGTTTCCACAGCTAAGACTTCACAAAGCAGAAGTGCCTGTCAGGGACCTTTTTTTTTCATAAATGAGAGGACAGAGTGTCCATTCTGGACAGAGGGATGTTCAGCAGCATTTTTTGAAGGACAGAAGAGTTACCACAAAAGTGAGTTCAAAAATAAGCAAATTATTAAAGTTCTTAATCAAGAGGTATTTATCAGATGATAGTATCATGATTACTCATTAAACTGTGCATTTGTGTTTGTATCTGTGCACACAAAATAAATTCATTTTACCTAAAAAAAATAATTCCAAAATTACAAGTATTCAAAAGGAAGCGATGTTTCTGTCACAAACTACAGACTGACCCAACAAGATTTACCGTGGCTATGTTGTTGCTCTGTTACTGTGAATTACTTGATTTGTACACGTGAAAAAGCGATTTATCTGAGGCAGTCTGGTCTTTCTACTTCAAAGGTATTATTCATCTAAATCCCTGTATATGGATTTTGAAATATTCCAGGCCCTTAGTAGCTTTAAACAAGTGCTATTACTTGCACATAGATGAACTGAAAGGCGATTTCACTTTTCTTGTGGGTGGTAAATTTGACAGTGACTGTGACCGAAGACTCAAAGGGCAGATCAGCAACTGGATGATTATGAAAAATAATAGAACTGGCTTCCAGAGTGCTCTTAGTTGTGATTTGAGATCAGCCAAGTGACCAGAAGGAGTAAGATGACAGTTCAATTTCAGGAGAACACATGTTCATAGCACAAAACCATTACCAAAACTTACAGCAATGAGATTCATCTGAATAGGGTGAAGGACATAATGGATTTGGAGCCTGTACTACCTCTAGGTCAAGTCAAAAGTGCCTTGAGGAGAAGCTTGAGCTGTCATGGGGGAAAGGAGACTTTGATCTTCAGGGCTATATCTATCTTCTATCAGCACTGAATTAACAAGAACAATTCAAAAGCAATGTGAAGGCTTCTGGGCTCTTATCACAGCAAGTCCTCTGTGACCTTCTCAAAGAAATCTAGGCTGGAACAAAAATGTTGTGTAACAAATGCTGAACAAGGAAAAGTGATGCAATAGCTAAACTTCAGAGGACAGCACGGATCTCTACATCCTGATGAAAGGGAATCCAATCAAAAATAGCCAGGGGACACCCCAATGAAGGAGATGGACAGCTGATGACTCTAGCAGCTCTTCATAGTAAATGTCATTATTTGCTAACCAAAAACAATCAACTGGCCCTGCTAAGTTTCTTTGGAGTACTTTGCTTGCCTGTTCTCAAGCAGCACCATACTTTTCCTACATTTATTGTGGTTCATATAAGGGAAAAAATCAGCAAGGCTATAAGGTAACTGACAGGCACCACTATCACAGAAACAAAGCGGGTAGGAAACCTTTAACCAGACTCTTGATGATGCCTCCTCTAAGGAGAGCACCTTTTTAATCACTTCAACAGAGGTTGTTGCTGCAGTTCAGAGGGAGTGCAGGTGTCTGGTGTAAGCAGACAGCACTTTGCCTGGCTTTCATTCCCATTGTAGGAGTTTAGTTCATGAATAGGCTGGAAATTGTTCTTACATCTATTTGTGACATAAGCAAATAATCACCATGGACAAAACTCCTTCAGTTTGAATGTTTCCATTCAAGCCTTTCTACATAAATAACACAGGCTTGGAAGATGCTTGCAGATTTTTTTTCTTTTTTTTTGCCTACCATCTATAGCAAAAGTTATTCTGGGATACAAGAATGCCCAACCTGTGTACTCTAGAGCTATATTAAAAGCTATTGGTTAGCGTAATTTTGTCCTTTCTTGAAGTCTAAATCAAATTCTACTGTAGCCATCCTAGGCAGCTGCAATTGCTTCATAGCTTCTTTCCTTTACAGTCAACTTCCCATGTTGCAGTTCCCAGTGTTAAATGCCTTGATCTGTTCCAGCTGGCATGCAGCCATATGGGATAAGAGGCATACAGAGCCCCTCACTCATCTCTGCTATGTCTAGGCTCGTCAGCAGTGTGTTGTCAGGAGTATTTCCCTGCAAATTTTCAGGAGAGGTGGTAGTAACCAGAAATATGCTTCTGCTCACATGTGCCTGACTACAAAGCTATCCTAAGTGAGGACAGAAGCAGGATGAATCCCCTATGACAAATAAGCTGTTCATGCTCATCTTTTGATTTCTGTAAGTCTGGCAAGTATTGGTCTTCCTCTGAAGAGCAAAGATCCCATTGGATTCAGGTACACTTACAATGCCCTACAGAGCAAAGTTGTGACGTAACATTGAGTTCAAACAATGTAGGGCTTTGATGTGTTTCATGACTCTGCCTTTTCCAGTCTGAACTTACAGAAGAAGAGCTCTATTTTCTCATCCCAGAGCAATGATTACATCCAAAGCAGATGTCCCCGGTTCCTCTGAAAATGCAGAGAGAGAGATGCTGCCTTTGAGTAGAGAAGTGTTCTGTTGTACTTCTTCTGCTCCACAGAGATTTGTTTGGTTTGTTTATTGTTTTTCTGGCATAATGCTGATGTCAGGACATATCAGACTTTCTTCAGACCCTCAGCAGACTCAGCATGAGCATCACTACAGCACTGCATCTGTTTCATGGGAGAAAAAAATAAAGAGGGTGGGGAGCATTCTTTATAAAGGATAATGAAGAGCCTGGTAGCTGCTACCTACTGTCAGAGTTGGAGAGACCCTAATCAACCCCTGAACTTACTGGGATAAACACTGCTACCCTCTAGCTTCACATGAAGTATGTCTTTGTGCTCAGTCATTATACACAAAATGAATGAAAACATAAGGTACCAACGTAAATGAATCCTGCACCAAACACCACCATCTAACTGGTGAAAATTAGGTTTGAAATAACTTGCCTGTAAATTGTTTTTAAAAGTGCTGTTGAATGTTTCAATAATTTTAATAAATGATGCTTGAAGCACTCCAGAGAGAATAACAGTCGGTGCTGTTATACAAATAGCACATACTTTTAATCTCTTCTACCACAGTACTAAGAAAGCAAAAACAAGTTTCTTGTTTGTTTAGGGTTTCAGCTTTCTTTTTTAATATTGTTTGATAAAATGTCAAATACTGAAGAGTCTAATTACTGTCATCCTCAAACAGTTACACTTCATGAGTTGGGCTCCTCAATAAATTATGAGATTATAGAAATAACAATCAAAGTTAAAGTATTGTTTTCATTCACTTTTAGGTTTTGAGCATTTATAGGTCACTTTTTCAGTTTTTGATGAAACCATGGAAACTAAAATTTTTTACTACTGGATTCCAGAAACTGGAGCTATTATGAAACCAGACAACATTTTGAAACTCTTGCTGGTAATGTCACACTCTGTTCATGTGTCACACTCCTCAAGAATCAGAACTAGTTGAATGAATGAAAGTACTGATATATTATTGTAGTTGCTGAAGAAGGCCCAGTGTGTTCGTACAGCTGTAGATTTAAATGACATCATTTGAAATAAATAGATTAAATCAATGGAGTGGATGAATAAGAATACAATCAGATGGAATATAAGTCAAGCAGAAATAACAACTTCAGATGGGAAAGTGGGTAAGAGTTTTTTGCAATTGATATTGTAAATAAGACACTGCCAATCCAGTATAGTCAATGCCCTACTTGCTGTCCTGTGAGCATCAGAACAACACAGCACCTTTCCAAGTCATTCCATGAGTCAGTACGATCTTCTGTGATCACTGCAATTGTTTCTCTAGGAGAAAGAGGAAAGAGTTTGCATGGTTTTCTACGTCACAGTCTTCCTGTGTAAGTCTCCAAAAGGTTGACCATGATAGCTAGTGACACACTTACAGCCAGCCACCAAGACACAACATTTTGCACCAGTGGGTCCTTTTCCTGCTGAGAAGACTTTTTGTAAGAACCTGCACGCGAAAGAGCTTCAGGTTCCCAGGTAGGGTATCAGCTACATGGACCTGTTTAATGTGAAGGGCTAAAATTGGACCTTTATCTTATCGATGCAGCTGTTTTGCGCCACTGGGATTTGAGTCAATGGAGACCAGCCATTAAGGCATGACTTTATTACCTTCCATGTGGATACAAAATATTTAGAGCTGTTTGACTGTACTTGTCAGGATATGTGAGACAGGTGACATTACAGAAATGTCAATTAATCTTATTAAGTTTCTTTAAAAGGTAGTTGTTAACTGTGGGATTCCTCTCTATGTACAGGTTGGAGATGAAACAGATCAATACACTGAGTCATCTGAGCTGAATTAAGCTTGGGTTGCCAAACCAGGGCAGAGTAGAAACTAGTCTTCAAGAACTATAATATTTTCAATGCTGTAAGGAAGTTTCCAGTCATGAATCAATTCAATCTCTTGAACGTGATTGTGAACTCAGGATCTTGAGAATGTTGGAATAGATTCAGGCAGAACATTGGAATAGATTCCAACAGAATATCTCACTTAGCTTTGCTCTTTGGTTTTAAGTGGGGGTAACATATAGAAGAAAAATTAGTTCTGTTTTCAAGGAAGAATTTCATCTTTTGGAAAGCAATGAAGATTTATAAAAGTAACTTTTCTGGATTTGGGACTTGATTTTATTTCTATTTGGTTTTGTGTTTTCGGTTGGGGTTTGATTTTGGTTAGGTTTTGGTTTTGGCCATGTTTTAGTTTTGGTTTCGTCTTTTTTTTTTTCAGTTGACAGTTTGTAAAACTTTAACTGGAACAGGTGTGATACTTGATGAAATTACTTTTTTTTAAAAGAAAATATTTTATCCAAAATTCTCTATCCATCTTTGGCCTACCTCTACTTTAACATCAAAGAAGGAAGTGGAAGATTATCAGCTTTTTCATAGAAACAATTCTTTCACCTGTTTTAATCATACCTAAAGCTGTTACTAGAGAATGCACACTGTGACCAAAGGATCAATGCCACAGCTTTCCATTGATGCAATAGAAATGCTGCAGATCTATTTGAAAGTATTCTCTGTCCTATTGCTCTGAGAAGGACATTCTGTTCCTTGTATATTGCAGTTATAACATGCTGTTATGCTCTGACCACACGATGTGTTCATCTTGTCCCACTCAGCTGCATTATGTCGGGACACTATTAAATATTTACCTTCTGCAGCATAATGCAGTTAAAGTTAAACACTAAACTTGCCATTTCTGCCAGACAAACATAAACTGTAGCAGGGCTTATAAAGTTCTAAGTTCCAGATGGTGATGAATAAGTAATGTTGCACCCTGGGCCTAATTGCCTAAGTTTCTAGATACCTGCAAACCATCAATTATACATTACAAGCACTGCTCCTTAATTGTTTCATTCTGGCATTTCAAAAGAAAATATGTCACAACAATGGCACTGTACTTGAAGGGGATTTCTCTTTGAAAACTCTTTCTTTAGCATTAGTAGACTTTTAAGCTATTCTTTGGCTCTGAATGAAGTTTACAAAGCTTGCATTGGAAAAAGTTCCCTTAAAAGAAAAAATGGGAGCCATCACTGCCTGCTTTCTCATAAAAATGGGAATTTACTTGCTGTATGACAGTCACTGTGCCTAATAAATGATACAATAAGAGGCTGGACACTGCATTTCCCTTATTAGTGATTTTAAGAGGCTGATACAATTAACTTGGAAATTTATCCTAATTCAGCCTGCACTGGCAACAGAAAAAATGACTGCTATGTATTTCATATTTCCCTGTACCCTTCCAGCTCTGGAGAAAGCATGTTGTTAGCCTTTTCTCAAGCTCAGAATGAGACACCTTCCCTTGTCTTTCACAGATCAGGAGAGCTCTCTTGTCTTGTGAGCTCAGTTTCATTTCTATACTTCTTGACCCAGCCCTGTCCCATTGTAAATGCATCTCTCCAAAGAGCTGGTGGTGCTTGCAGAAGACCTTCAGTGAGGAGTGCATATGGTCTGCAGGTCAGACTGACTTCTAACATCCTACCTATCCCACTAATGCCTTGCTGCATGTAGAATTGGCTTTTCTTTGTACAGATCTAGGACATCAACACATTCTTGGAAGATCAAACACAGTAGGTTATAACCGGGCATGCAAGCCTATACCTGCACCCAGCTCAAGGCTCCATCTATTTTATTAAGCTGGACAGTGCCAAGGACTTTGTTTGAAAACCACAATATCAGCCCTTTTTTTTTTTTTCTGAAAAATTGTAAGTATGACACTGGCCTGACTCACCTCCCCTCAATGAGCATTGTTCTACTCAAAAAACCCTGGACATAACTGGGAGTTAGTACAAACAAGGAACTGCTACCAACAAGAAGTTTGTATGTGGCCATCCTGCCTTGGAGGCCAAGTAGTTTAATAGCTCAGAGAAGAGATGTCGCATGCTGGCTGGCCTTGGAGCCAGAGAATAATCCTTGGAACTGCTCAGTGTGCAAGCAGAGATGAGACTTATGGGTAAGCACATCCACTGCAGTCTGTACTGAGGCAAAGAGAAACGTGCACTGCTCTGCTTTAGAGTTTACCCAATTCCAGCATCAATTTACTTGAGAAAAAAGCAAATTCAGATTTGAGTAAAAAGGTCTCATACCACTTTCCAGCAGACACAGTCTTTCTGTGCAACCTGTATCAATTAAGTACTCTTGATTCAAGTATTAATATATTATGTAGTCAGAGTTTAATTTTTACTGCAGCAAAGACTGGAAAACAATAAAACAACACCATAGTCTGATGAATGTAAAGGCTTCTGTCTGCTGACAAAATCAATTCCAAAGATTTTTTGAAACAGCATAGAAAAACAATAAAGTATTTCACCTCCTGCCACCTTTGTGTCACAAGATTTCATGACAGGAAAAATAAACACGATTTTAAAAAATCACTCTGCCAGAAAAAAATGCTGTAGTGGTTAAGATAATGCAGCTGAAAGATATCCTCAGCCTTGACCTGGTGACTGATTATATGGGTCCATTCAGAGAAAGACTGATTTCTTCTCAGAGAGTTCATTGATAAGTTGGACCAAGGAAAATTCACCCACAGCATTGCCCATGTCTTGGTCCATTAACATACTTGTCACTGTTAC
Organism: Dromococcyx pavoninus; assembly: GCA_033558185.1. Lineage (NCBI taxonomy): Eukaryota > Metazoa > Chordata > Aves > Cuculiformes > Neomorphidae > Dromococcyx > Dromococcyx pavoninus. The sequence goes on along the minus strand of JAUMJL010000502.1, from coordinate 483,083 downwards.
AGCCCTTGGATTCCGTATACTAACTAGAGAGAAAGTATTTATTTCATTGATGTTTTCCATTTGTTTTCCTGTGCTAATAAACATCTGCAACACAAAAATTTAGGTTTCTGGCTGAAGATAGGTGAACCACTACCATCAAAATATTAGACTTCCTGCGTATCCACTTATTTTAAAGCTGAATTCCAATGTTAGGACTCGTATCCTGCTTACAAATAGTTTGGTAGTGCTCCAAAATAGCACAGGTGCAGAATAGAAACACTTCCAGGTATATGTGTAATTAGTTGCAGTTCCTTTAGTTTCTTCGCACTGAATTTTGGCAGGAGGAACTGTACATTCTTTAGGAAGAAGCCTTAATTATTACTTAAGTGTTTCCCTACAAATACATAACATCTGTCCTGCATATGTAAGCAGATGCCAAATATTTTTTTTATTGAGCTTTCTATTAGAATTTTACATTTTTACTGTGAGTGAACCCCTCTCCTCACCTAAACTCGCCTCTCTTCTTTCTTTTCTCCCTCGACTCGTAGGACAGAGAGCCTGTAGTACCCTGGTGATCACTACATAACCATGCCAGCTACAAAACTGTTTTTCCAAAAGTCCTGCATATAGAGCAGATAAAACCAGGACCTGAGATTCATTTCATCTAAATTTAGACAACAACTCTACACACAACTACTTCTAAACTTTTCACCTCACCAAAAGTTTCCCAAGTAGACAATCCTAAAGAATGAGTCCTCCAACTTATTTTATCTAATTCAGGATGCCTGCTTTCTGAAAATACATAGATATCTAAGTGGCAGCCATTTCATTAGTTGAATCTGAGTCCATGTGAGTCTTATTCGTCTTTCTGGTTGATTAGAATCAGTTTTAAATGTAATTTCCATTTGGGCCCACAGAAACTTCTCAGCTGCCAAATCTGTTTTGCCCTTTGTATTGTGCACAGCACATTCAAGACCTTACCTGTTCCTTATTTTATGTATTTCCTCCCATCCACCTGCTTCAATTACTTCTACATAGGTTGTTCTTTCCTCTGTAACTACAAGTAAGTGCTTTGACTTTTTAATCTGTTTCATAAGTGTATGGGTTGAATGATAACTTGAACTTCTAGTTCTGCTCCATTGCTAATGGTCAACGTAGCCTGTCCTGTTGAAATTTCATCTCTTGGTAATGAAGAAGACATATTGGGCTTCCTCCCCCTCTGTTGGACCATGGATCCCAACCAGTGGCTTTTTCCTTTGTCCAACAATCATGAATCCAGTTGCACATTTATTTTATTTCACTCTATCTTGTCACTTCACAACCCGATCATTCAAGTGGTGCAGAGCCCAAGTGTCTTATTTAACAAAAAAATTAAAAATAATAATAAAAATGATTTGGGGAAAATGGCCCATACATATGCAGATAACTACACTTTTGTAGTAGAACGGGGGATCTAGAATAAAAGAATTGTTGGGGATGAAGGAAAATGTTCTCTGCTATTTTAAGTCACCAGAGACAGAAATCAATAGACCCCAACTGTGCTCAGATGCACTATTTTCTACAATCATAGATGTTAGAGCAGGAAGAGGTATATTAGGTTTATCTAATCCATCTTTCTGTCACATTGCTGCATCGTTCTTTCCTGTACATTCTCCACTGCCTTTCCTGTTTCAGCTTTTAAAACCTGTAGGGCTTAAATAGCAGGTTAGAGTCAATGGTTAATGTAGATTTATTCTGTCACTGTACTTAAATACAGTGTTGGTACATTCGTTCTGTAATATTGTGATCTCTGTGTATTCTTGTCAGTTCTTTTGTGACATAGCATCTGCTTTACAGGAGTCAAAATATGAAAAGTTTAAGTTGATTCAGTTTGAGACAATTGTAAGGAATTTGTCTCATTTTTTCCATCCATTTTAAAGAACATGTATTTCTGTCTGATTATATATTGCTAAGTTACTGTGATAAGGAATCAGGAGTGTAAGCCAGCAGTGCACATGGAAGAAGGAGAAGGGTTCAGAAAAAGACTGATTGCCAGCCAGCAAATTTTGTAAAATATTATTCATATTCTGAACACAACACACAGGTGTTAGGGGCTCAGGATTTGGGAGGTGGGAGAATTTCAGAACATAACTTGAAATGACAAAAGGGAGCTGCAGAAAGGCTTAAGAAACAGATCCATGTAATAATGAGTGGAGCAGTTTCTGAGACCCTGGAGAGCTGCATATTAAATGTACCATTTGTCAGGTAAAATACCTTTGACTTGATACTGATCTCATCCACTGAGTTGTTAGAATGCTGCTTTTTCAATGACTCAGAGGAAGATGACCCTGATTTATATCACTGCAGCTCAGAGCAAAGTTTGTCCCTTGCACTGGAACAGAAACAGATTATTAATGAGTTCTGTTACAAGTTTATCTTGTAGACTCTGAAGATACTACATTTCATACGGCTTAGGGGATTATGAGAGAGAGAATAGGTTTAAGAAACAAAAATCCTCAGAAAAATAACAATAATAAATGATTCAATCTTACTTCTAATTGACTTCTGGGTCTTCCCATTAGCTGGTGTTCTTTCAATGTCAGTGATGCCTTAGCTCAGACCATTGCTGGCACACTCCTTGTTTCTTCAAGAATAATATTTTTCTGGTGTCACATATTCACATTTTCCAGGTGCTTGATTTTCAGCTTAGGCTTTATGAGAGTTGCTGTTTCCAAGTTTCTTGTCAAACCCTCTTTTCTTTTCCCAGCAGGGATTCTCTGATACCTCTTTTCAAGAAAGAAAGAGAAAGGGAAATCTCAGTGAGCTGTAGCACAAAATGACAGGCTCACAGCAACTGCTGTGACTACTGCTCTCACCTTAAGGCATGTGGCTTGCAAGTTACCCATGCCATCACATGGCAAGACAGGTGCTATAGCATGACAGATATGGAGGATGAGGACATCCACTGAGATCCACTAAAATCCCTTAGCATTACCCATGATGAGCATGGGTATCATTCACAAATGCATTTCTTACTCTGTGATCACAGTCTTTCAGAGGACAATGTGGTCTGCCACACCTTTCTCTCTGTTTTTTTCAGACCCAATACTAACATCAATCATCAAACCCTGAGACACTAGAATTTTGAATGAGGTACTTTTTTCCCTCCTCCTGAGAAACTAGATCAGAAAACTTGCAAGGATGCATGCACATTGATATGAGTCAGCTTAAGAAACTGTAGGTGGAAATGGCAAGAGTCTGCTTTGGATTTGTTTCTTGGCTGGCAGCTGTGCTCTTCACCTGGTCACTTTCTCTTATTGGTGCACAGCGTTCCTAAAAATAATAATGTATTTATGGAGTTCTTCAGGGCACTGTTCAACAAAATGGTCTACCCACATAAATAGGTCAAAGTGTAGAATCTAAACTCTTGGACTGGAATGAAACCAAAGAACAACTATATCTGAAGATGACCCCTGGTGAGCTCTGAACTATTGCTACCGAGAAAAGGGAATTGCCAGTTCAATGCAACTATTAGATCAGTGCTTTATAGGGCAAGCAAGATATTAGGAACTGCCTTGAAAGGAACAGAAAAAAATAGTGAGCACTATTACACAACTCTATAAATCAGTGGTGCATCCATAGATTGCATAAGATAGGCTGTCCTCATTCCCCAATCTATTTAAAAGAATTGAGGAGTTAGAGAAGGGCAACGAAGTAAGAGATTTCAAAGAAAAAGTCCATGAGGTTCTTCCACCCAGAACACAAAGAAATAAGGGGACTATAACAGTGTGCAGCATCCTAGAGATAAGCATTGTTAAGCTCTTCTAACTTGATGAAGTTTGTAAAATGGAGAATGTGTTCAGATGTTCTTTGATATACTTTTTCATTAGCAATAACTATTAGAACAATAGATACTACTGCCATCTATAGAAACAAAGAATCTGTCCTTGAATGTGGCAAAGAACTTGGTACCAGTGATGGAGAAAAATGTCCAGTTCTGCACTTTTTTGGTCCATCTGCTGTAGCTGCCCATAGCAATGCAAGTACTGTGGCACCTGTACCAATACAGCAACGACTGATTCGCTGCTGTGTACAGTTGTTATCCAGCCAATAGAGAGACAGTGGTCAGAGTTAAGGAGCTGCTGAGTACAGCCAGATACAGCTTTGGCTGACAGGCATTTTCTGTCATTTCTTTAGAATTTCTCCCAGTTCATTTTTCAGCAGACTTTCAGAACAAGAGACCTTTCAAGCCATGTGTCTCACTCCACTGACCCCACAGGGATCACAGGCACCTACATTAGAAGGTTGCTTTATTGAGCACTTAATATTTCTATGCAAGCGAGGAATCCAAGTGAGATGGACTTGATCTTAGAATTTCTATTTTCCCCTGTGGAAATGGTGATAGTTTTGCCCACGGTAGCTGCTGTCTTTGTTTAGATTTTGATTATAAGCATTCATGGAAACAAAGGGACACTTACAGAGAAGCAAGGAGTCTTTACAAGCTATTTAAATAATAAAATTATTACAACGTGTTCCAAAGCATTTTTGCCCTGAATTTCTGAATGGAAAAATAGCAACAAAATAAATGATGAGGAATGGGGTTAATTCCAGCTACAACAGATAATACAACTCCTTAAAGGTACGGTGATAATGGATTAACAAATTCAAGCAAATAGTATCAATTAGCCCCAGAATTTCCAGTTAAGATCTTCCTTAATTCAAATCTTTTCAGACCTGGTGTGTGCTTTCCTTCTGCGATGTAACTGCTCTTTCTCACCTATTAAAATTTAAAAGGCTAGCATGTTTGAAATTTCAATCTGCCAACATACAGCAAAGTATGATCTGAGAAGAAAAGTATAACCTGCCATTTAGAGTGTCATTAGAGACGGATTTTTAAGGTACTTTTTTTTCCTCTCCGAATTTCCAGGTTCTTAAACACCTTTAAATCTCTGGCCTTGGGGCTCTTTAAATGCAAATGATAGGTCAATTAATTCAGTAGCTCAAGTGGAAGATTTAAGGACAGAAAGAGAAGATCTGCCTGCTGGAATTCTGAACCTGAGGTACAGCTGTTCAAGAAATACAGCAAAGGACAGGTCTGAATGCAAGAGAACATAATGTACAAGGTAAATAGGTTCTTTCTGAGCTTGTAGCAGACTCTCTCTTAGTTTTCACTCCTTTCCAATTTGGCAACTAGTCCTTCTTAAAATTTTTCTCTACTACCAGTGAAACAAATTTAAACCCACTCCAGAAGTGCATTTAATTCAGAGCTTGTCTTTTCCCTCTGTCTTTCCTGATTGCTGCCCAGTTGTCAGGCAAAATAGGACTGCCCCACTGAGCAGAATGAGAAAGATACCAACCCAAACGCATTGCCCTCCACCTTCCAGAAACCGTTCAGAGCTTTCTTCCATTAATAAGATATTCATTTCTGCTGAAGAACATATCCACAGGGGAACAAATGGTCCAGTTCATTTTCATGCTGAAAACTGCACAGCAACAGCATCATTGCTGCCTGCAGTACACAACTTAGAAGCCACTAAAAGGCACTCCTGAAAAAAAGCATAAAACATTTTCTGTCCCCAGATTCTCTACTCAAAGAGGCTGGAGACATCGTAGAGCTATGAGATTAGCACAGTACCCATGCAGTCTGAGACAGACAATATGGTTCTGCAGAGAAAGTGTGTTATTTCTGCTGATTGACTGAGTGCAAAATTTACTGAAGTCTAAACCACTGATTTCATCCAGGAAATTTGAACTGGAGTCCAGCTAAATAAATAATAGAGATTTTCAGTAAAATGAGTCTGGGATCTGGAAGAAATTTTAAAAATTTAAAAATCGGGGAAGAAAGACACAACACCATCATTCACAATTTCATGTCAGTGTGTGCTCATGGATTCAACTGATGCCTTCAAGCTCAGAAGTTATAAACTCATCTGCTGCACACTATATTACTTAATAATAACAAGTAAATGGTGACAAACCTATTGTCACAGCCTTGAATTACTGAACAGGGGTTCACAGTTAAATGGGTCTTGTTTTAAGAGTCCTCAGACTGCAAAAGGTTGAAAACCATTGCTATGGGTGATGTATTTTTTTCTGTAAGAAATGGACTGAAATAAGTACAAAGAGAGTAGTCGTTTGTCTGTTTCACTTCTTTTCAGAAGGCAGTTGGTATTGCAGTTGACAGAAAGTTAGGTTTCTATAGACAAGAACATCAACCAGATCCTTTGTGCTGTGACACAGAAAAGGTTTACTGATTACAGATCTCTGATGAAATGTTGATATTCTAAATATGTCAGGAAAACACTAATGATAAGTGTCGCTGAAGGCTGAGAAAAAGAGGGTAAAAAAACCCATGCTGAAATGGGTGAGGGAAAATCAACCAGTTTCTAACTATACAAGTAAATTTATAAATTAAAGAACTGAATGATTTTTCCCAAGTTGTTTCAGAAATGTAAAAAAACCCAGAGAGGGTAAATTAGTAAAACATCTATTTAACTTCCTTTCTACCAGCCTTTACTTTCCCTTCCCCCTTTTCCCTTTTGCCTTCCCCTTTCCTTTCCACATTCCTTTTCTCTTCCCTTACCCTTCTCCTTCCCCTTCCCACACAAATCCCAGCAACTTTTGGCAGGATAACTGGAATCACAGTCATTCTTAAAATAGGAGGCATTCATTAATAGCTGCAACTGCAAACACAAACCGCTTTTCCCTCAGATTGAATTCAAGCTTTGCTTTTTTGTTTGTCAGAGAACACATCCTCTCTGTAAGGCTAAGAGACATCTGCAGGTGAAGATCTCATATTCACTTTTCTTCAAAAAGGACAGTTTCTGCTGCAAGAAAAAAAACTAATTTAACATGCTTTCAGACAACTAGTAAAAGTAAGTGATATTCTAATAAACTCATTTTTGAGCCATTCATTTTTATAATGGAAATAGAGAAAATATGAACAGTATGTTAATAAAATATGAAATATGAGCACTGGATTATTAGCAATTGTGAAGCTATATTTAGTTAACTTTGAGGATTTGAAATCATTGAAGGAAGGATTTTAGCCACACGTACTCAATTTACAGGTATTATAAACGAAGCACAGATATCTCAGTAGATTTAGTATTTTTAAATGGAGACAAGTTAAAACTCTTGTATAATTTTTGTTAACAACAACACACAACAAAAAAAAACACCAAAAAAACACCAACAAAAAAACTTCCACCTGAGTTATTTTTTCAACATTTGTCACTCAGGATGTACAAGCCAACATTTCAATGAGCCCATTAATTTAGCATGCTTGAATTCTCTCAGTTTTTATCCATGGTCTGGAAAAAGTCAGTATTAGTAGACAAAAGTAGTCTATAGTGCTTAATATCTAGGAATTTAATCCATTTCCACTCATAAAGTAAGTGATGCCTCCAGGTTGCCCACAATGGCATCCCAGACAGATTGAGATATCTGCTCTCAAGAACGATGAGTGAACTGCAGTGCTCAGTGGGCTGAATCCTGCTCCCAGCACAGTCACTGCAGAGGAAAGTGCAATATTTTGTCTAAGCCAGAATACCAGGTAAAACTGACCATGGCTCATTTTTCTCTCTTTTTTTCTGTATGTCTGGGGGTTTTTTTCTGTACCTGCCCCATCCCTAGCAGCCCTGGAGAACCGATTGGCTGCCATTGTGAGTGTAGCTGTTCCTCAAACACCAGAGCTGGCTGTCAGTGGCAGTACTTTGCAAAATCCCACCATGGGTGAGTCTTTGATGCCATGAAAACCTCAGTTTTGTGAAGCGTCCCCACCTGGCTTCTGCCACTGCCCTCATCTGACGTGGTCCCCTCCCTGAAAACATCAACTATTTTGACTCAAGATAGTTTGACAGGCAGGAAATAACTTATCATAGCTTCATCTTTTTCCGGGGAATGAGGATGAAGCTTAATGTGACTCTTTTCACTAGAATCTGTTCTGTTTACAAACACTTTTCTCTGTTATTTCAATCCCATATAAACAATTATTAGAAATGCAGATTTATTTCTTCCAAATGTAATTGTGCTCCACAAACCACTCAGTCATTGGCTATGACTAATGTCAGCTGGCAAGGCTCACAGGGGCAGCAGCATTTGGACGTGGATCTGCTTGTGCCATTTCCCTTGAAAAAATAAAATAGAGAAGCTGAAAAATTATGCATGAAATGTACCTTACAGTCTGAAAAACACTGACTTGCTGTTACTCCCTAGAGTAAAAACAAACACACACTGAGAAAAAAACTCTTATATGGGAGTCCTTCATTTATAAGAAGGTTTTGAGTACATTATGTTGTAGAGAAATGTTGTGTAAGCTTTTTAACCCAAGACTTCGAGGTCACCGTTACACAATAATCAGAATTAATTCAATTTGCCTTTATTTTACATTCTTTCTTTTCTTTTTACTTTACTTTCCTTCTGTGAGTATCTGAGCACAGATGAAAGCCCAGCTGATTAAATATAGGCATCTACTTTGGGTAAGATGAACTGCACCTTAGATTCCATTGGCCGTGTAACAGAGCAGAGTGTCTAAAAAATTAATTTTTTTAATCTATATTTACATTTATAACTTTAAAGAGGGTGAATATATGATAATACTATCCCTCTCCATCTTTATGTATAAAGAAATATGCTGTAATTAATATTAAATCCAGCACATTTAAATGAAGTTAATTATCTTAAGGTAGCTGCAAAAACTGCATAATAACCAGCAGTGTTATTAAAATTTTTTATTTTATCTATTTGCTATTATATAGCAATTTACTTGCTGTAGAACAACACTTTAATTTCATAAATACTCTTCACAACTGGAGTTCACTTCACTGACAATATCAGGACCTGGTTTCAAAACCATCCTTCTAGGCAGTGACTGTTGTTTGACAAGTTGTTGATCTAAATACATACAAACATGAATGTGCTGTCATGTTTATAGTAGTTAAAGGCCAGTGAAAATTATTTTTTTTATTCCCCAACACTTTCAAGATTTATAAAATTTTGACATTTTCCAAGAAAAGACAGATAAATGAACCAACCAAAGGTTAAGAGCGTAAAGAAAGTGGGAAAACCGATCTACAGCCCAAGCATGGTCTAAGATCACTGGGCTCCAGAGAGCACTTACAGACCTGCCAATGGCATTTCTATCAAAACAGATCCATTTCTCAGAAAATTTCTTTCAGTAAATTTGATAGTTTATGAAAAAAAGAAGGTCATTTTCTCTGAAAAGTCTCAGGCTACCAGTTGCATCCATTCATTCATTTAACATCACCCAAAATGCAAAGATATTAGCATTTGGTGTCCCTTGATGGTAAGAAGCATCTCCATTTTACAGAGAGTAGCAAATGTAACAGCATTTCCAAGGTACAAGGTAAGGTGACATAAGAACCTACTATAAAGTATTTACTCTGTAGATGTTCTTGTTCTAGCAATATTTAATTCTCTAATTACCTTGCCTACACTTTTTTCTTCTTCAGTCTCACTGCTGGGTCTTGTTACTTCCAAATATTTTAATTTTTCTAGGACTACGTTTTCTTTTTAAATATTTGTAAAAGGACTTATGCAAGGGAGAGCTAAAAGTTGACTGTGTTCTTTGGACAGGAAGATAATAAATAGCACAAAGAATCATCCTGATTAGAAATCAGTTTTATTGACTCCCAAACTTTCCAACTCCCAAGTTCACTTCTTTCTGGGGAAGTGTTTCAATAAATAAAACAATATGAGAAAGAAAGACAATATTGATGGCCCTAATGGAGGTTGTTAATCACTCCAGCTTTCTAAACTCATTTACAGGAGTTCTGAAAGAGCTAAGGTTCCCATCCATCAGTCTTGCATTGCAGCAGAGGTTTAGGCATGAACTGGCCAACTGTCTCCTCAAATATATATTCCTAAACTTGTGAATAAATATTTTTTAAAACTTGATCCACTAAATTTTGACATTAAGTAAGAAAATACCTAAAAACTTAGCTACAGAGGAAGACATTTGAAAAAAGATGGTAGACACAATTTCTATCTGGGGTTGAAATGAATTTCAAAGGCCTAAGTGATATGTAGAAGGACTGCAACCCACCTTTCATCATAACACGTATACACATAGGAAGAGATTTAAGGCTCCCTAGACCTCTTTTAATAAATTATCTCTGTCCTTGTTAGTGTTTCTGACTGTAAAAATCTGTTTAAGCAAGGGTTTCTCGAATACCTACATACACACAAATAGATGTAAATATGTATGACTTTTTGGTCTGTAATTTCTTTGATTATAGAGGAAAATCCAGCAGCTGTTGCAAGAATAAGGGGAAAAACTACACACTACAGTAAAACAGTGCAATACAAATATTTCATGCAGACACCTAATGGACTTTATGAAGGTCATAGAAAAAAGTAGAATAAAAGTTGAAAGAGAACAAAATTTTCTAAACTGTAATTTCAGCACAAAACATGAATGTGACTTCCAGTCATATAGCTCTGGTACCCTAAATTGATCCCAGGTATTGTTTGATACATCCACTATTGGAATTTTTTCTTATTTGGAATTTATGAAAATGTAAGGGGTGTTTTACACTAACATCTGTGGACATCAAATGTAATCATTGTGAAAATCAGCATGAAAACATACAAACAGTCCTGCTATTTATATAATTGCCTTGAATTTTATCATCAGAACTGTAACATTCACAATTGTCCATTTTAGGCATCAAGCGAAAAATATGTTTTTAGAATAGACATAGTTCATTATGGTTCTTTTAATACATAAAATTTTATGAGCTTTAGAAGAGATTCCATATAAATTAGGCAACATCCATCCAAATAAAATCCTCTCAGAACTCAATAAACAGGGTGAGTCTCAGTGAACATTCAATGTTGCGGTGCTTTCCAGTGCTCAAGGATGCGCGGCCAAAGTCCTTATTACTAAATAACACTCTAATGATTCTTTCTGTTAGCTAAAAGACTAAAGCATAAAAATTACTGTAAATATTTATGTGTTATTACAGGGGTAGATCTCTATAAAGAGCAAGATAACCACTGTAAAATATTTACTTCTTTATTCTAAATGCAGTAAACATTTTCCTCTAAACCTAAAGCAGTGACAATGGTCTTTCATACACTTTAAGTGAGGAGCAAATTTAAGAGAAGTTTTTGTTTGTTGAGCCTAATAAACTTCTAAGCCTCCCAAATTATGGAAGTTTAAACAGAAATAAAATACACACAATAGATGGGATTCATTTAACTTTACATATTTCGTATCCTAGATGCCTCCTTTTGAGCTAGACCCTTAGTCATCTTTATTTTTAGTCAGTGAATGGAAACAAGAATTAAAATTCACCTCAGCCCACTGTAGAGGTTAAAAATGGTTCAGATGAATTATACAATAAATATATTTATTTCTCATATCTGATATTTCTATTCAAGTTCAGTGGTTGTTAAAGTCAACAAACTTGGAGTCTGTTGGAGGTCTGCAAGCTACTGGAGCTCCATTCCTTTATGTAATGCTACAGTAAATCGCAACAGGAAAAGATCCGACTCAGGGATTTCTAAAAGCCCAGTGAAATAAATAAAATTTGAGGTCAGCATGATTTGGGAGGGGCAAAGATCTTTATTTACTACAGCAGCTTAGTTTACTCCACAACCACTCATCACCACCACACTTTGAGCAGAAAGTGTTTAAAAGCTGAACAGTAAACTCTACACTGTCTTTTTATAACGGATTGGTGGTGTTAGCAAGGTGTCAGGCACCAAGGTAATACTGAACAAAGCTGCACTTATGGCTCCCACAAGACACTTATAATTAATGTACAGTAACAGTATTGTCCATAAGAGATCCCATTCAACGCATTAAGGGATTTTAATGAGCAAAAATGCATGAACTTTCCAATTTGCTGCCAGATTAAACTTTAGTTTACTTTGATGCCCATGACTTGTCCCTGGATAGACTCTTTTCTCATTCAGGTTCTTACGCAAAGTTAACACCGTGTAACAAATTTGCATATATCACAACAACTACTTTAAAAAGTCACATTGCTTAGACACACAGACTTAAAGAAGGGCAGATGACAAAAATTGTAAGACTTGCTTTACTGTTTCGTAAGAAAAAACAAACAAACTAAGCTCTTGATGGAAACTCATAAGAGTTTTAGATGCAGCTACAATCCTAGTAGATTCCCAATGAATTTTCTACATATTCCAGTGTGCATATTCCATCATGCACTGGATTCAAATATGGTTTGCTGGTTTGCTCTAAATATGATTAACTCTGGTTTGGACTCACTATATCCATGTCAATAAGTTAATACAGGAGATGATTTGCTTAACTATGAGATGCAGACCCATGCATTTCTGATGCTTGTCAAGGTTCTTTGAGTAATTTTGTCACGGGATTATCCCAAAAGCCACAGGACTCAATCCTCCTGCCTGTGCATAATCCATGAGGGGTGTTTTTTGGCAGGTATATAGTACATTCTGAAGAAAAACACGTGGGAATTTTACAGGTGTTTGTATTTCCATCAGTGCTTAACATGCTGGATAGAGCCTTACTCCAATGATGCATCTGCTTCCAGCAGCTAAAACAGGACACTAATCATGCAAGAGCACAGACATCTTCATGGAAGACTTGCCAAAGATCCAGATTCCACTATGACTGTTGTCAGTCATATTAAATATTTCAAAACACTGCTTCAAGAAAAAGTTCCAGAAACATCAAAAATGTCCATTTGTCCTCAAATTCACAGCAGTTGCTTAAAGGAAAGAAAATAAAACAAAACAAACAACAGTAACAAAAAAACACCAATAAAAAACAGCAGGCCGTTGAAGCAGTAGCAGTTGTCTGTTTCTGTGAATGCTTATTTTATCTCTAACTTTCAATCCTCCTGCATTGTTTTTAATCTCCTTTGTGGATGAAGTATAGGAGGAGAATGCAGGAGAATCACAAAACTATCTGCTGCTACAAATATGCAACCACAATGCTTGCTGGCACCGTAAATAAACCTTCCTTTATTTTTCCGTCATAGAGAAACCAGCCTCCAGCACCTGTTTTAATCCCTGCTGCTTTTCCAAGTGCATCCAAACATTTGTCTTTGTTCCCCTTCCCATTATGTATCCTTGGTTTTCTGTCTAAACTGCTACTGGAAGCTTTGTGGCCTGTGCTGCACAGCACTTTGTGGAAGCTTCATCTGCTTTTGCAGTCTCAGCTCCCAGGACTGATATGGTGCTGGTCTTGGATAGTAACTCTAATGATATGATTAAGAGCAGGCAATAAGAAGAAAGTTATACTCTCAGTGTACTTATTTTGTGAGGGTTTACACTTATCTGGATCAAAAAGACCTGACAGATACTTCTACATTCCACCTGTTTCTGTATAACACATACACTGCTTCTCAGTGTAATACTAACCCTTCTCTTTGTGTTTCATTGATTATTCTAGATTGCTCTTTGAGAGGGCATTTTGCAAAGGCAAAGGCAAAACCCTGTAAATCCTTTAGGCCTTGATACTACAAAGACACGAAGATGCCATAATTTTTACTCTCTGACAGGAGAAAGCCTATCAGTACATTCTTATCATTGTCGTTCTTAGTAATAGTATACAAAATCATAGAACCACAGAATATCTCAAGCTAGAAGGGACCCATAAGATTCATCCAGTCCAACTACCTGTTCCTCACAGGACTACCTAAAACTAAACCATGAGACTAAGAGCATCATATAGATGGTCCTTGATCTCTGACGTCATTGGCATTCTTACATTACAAGAAAACTATGAGCATTCATCCTGTTTCAGAAAGACAGACAAAATCAAATGCGAGCAAAACTAATAATAGTTTATTTACTGCCTCAGCTCCTCCTCAAGGTGTAATCCTCCGTGCTTCTGCCTTCATTCTCTTGATGTTCTGCTCAAGATTTCACAACCAACAGCTTTCCTAAAACATTGTCATTGTGAAGCATTTGTTGGTAGACAGCATTGAATGAAGCCTGTTCTGAATTGTGCCTCGCTAAATTCATGGGAGTAGGTTTATACCATCTGCCAGTGGTTTCTGAGTTGCAGGCTAGAGGGTAATGCCTGCAATTACAAAGGAAGTATTTGTTCTCCTTTTATCATTTTACTATTGACACTGATAGCAGTGGGCATTTGCCTCTGGAGGACAGCCTGTACAAAGTCCTCCTATCAGAGTCTGGGACCACCAGAGTGTGATGACAGCACTGAGATTTCAGCACTTACAGTACCAACAAAACCAGCACAGCAGTCAGTGTGTTTTTCATTTTATAAGTTTCGTATTCCTGAAATTTTCCTCAACATTTCATATTTACCTTTTTTAATATATCTTTGACCACGTCTGAGAAGAACACACAGTTAGAGAATTCACATCCCTTCAAACAGCTGTTCAAAACGTATCAGTGTTTTTCCTGTGTCATTCTTACCACCAATTTACTTGGTAGGGAAAAATAAAAAAGATTTTAAAGTGACATTTCATAGTTTTGGTTTTCTGGAATCACTGTCTGCTGACCTAGCATGCATTGAAATGAGGGCTGCTGTGGGGACCAGGAATTTACCAGGAATTAGAGTGGTATCGCAACATTTCCCTCAGATGGAAAAGCTTTGTGGAAACAGAAACAGGATGAGGCAACCAGAGAGTCACTGGGTCAGGATGTATTTTTGTATTTGTTGGCTATAATGACAAAGTCATGGCAGCTCACACAGTCCCCCCCCTTCTGCATAGGCATTGACTTTCTTCCTCTCCACAAAGTTGCCACACTCCTACTCTTCACAAGGCTGCTCTGTAAATAACCAGGGTCACAGAAATACAGGTTTCATGTAAGTTAAATATAACCCTTTCAAATGAGAAAGAAAACAGAATGAAGTTCTCCAAGCAGAGTAGCTGAGGAGGTGGGAAGATGTGAGTTGAGCAGGAAAAGATGTGTGGGAGCAGAATGAGAATACACGTATTTCTTAAGCTAGTTCAGCTACCAAAAGCAGCATTTTGTGAATCCACCCTCTCCTTAAGCATCCCATTCAACCAGCTGGTGATACAGTACACTAGATTTGGGGTTTGTTCTTTTTCTCACCATCCTTATATATATTCTCTACAGTTTCTACATATTTCCACAAGTCTGTTTGTACTTTTCCCGTTTTTCTGTGTTTGCATCACCTGTCTTCTGTTTTTATTTTTTCTCTCCCTGATTTAGTTTCTCTTGGTCTTCCTGGCTTACCGTGTTCTCCTGGCTTCTTTCCAGCTTTGCAGCAGTATTTGTCCTCACAGCATCTTGCAAGGTTCCTTATGCAGCTGGATCTTTTTTTCTTAATTTATTAAAAAGCTTAGGTTTTCCTTTTAGACCTATCAGACTTCATTTCCAAGTGCAACATTTTCAAGTGTATATTTGAAACACTCCCACCAATACCTCTTCACCCATTGAAAATGCTGCATTTTGCCACTCAGAAAAAAAAAAGCCTTTCTCTGTAGAGTTGCTGAAGAGAGAAACACAATTCTACTAATAAGAAATAGAAGGGCAGAAATAGAAAAGTAGAAATTTTCTCTAGGGGAAAAAGCTCAGCTAAAACCAAAACCACAAAATATAAATACATCTCTCCAATCTTGGATCACCAACAATAAGATTTGATGGGACTTGGAAGAGTAAACGAGACATACACTTCAATTATAAAGGAACTATTCTGATAACAGAACTATGAAAACTCTTGTTTCTGTGACAAAAATTCTCATGATCCTTAAATGGCAGTTAGTTCATAGCATCTTCTGAAGCAGACACATACTGGGCACAATTCAGTTTCCTAAGTACATGCAGCTAAACTGACTCCTCATTTTGGATGCTGTGGGGCAGCTCATTTGATGTCAGCTGCTGCTTCAGAACATTGCTGGTTTCTTTTTAAGTCCTGTGTCCTATCTGGCAGCCCTGTGCAAAAGCCTGTGGTACTCAATAGTGCTTTCAGTGGTGTCCCTTTTCTATGCTTAGGCAACTGAGGCAAGACTGTATTGTCAAGCACCTCTTGTACCATGTACAGAAGACCCAGAGAAGATCAAAACTGTCTTCCACAGGTGAGGTCAAGCTGCCCTTACTTAGGCATCTAGTGTGATCTGAGATGCCCCTGGACACTCCACACTTGCTCTTTCTTTCATCCTATGTCTTGTCTGCCAGCTCCATCCATGTGGATGTCTTGGGTACTTTAGGCTGTTTCTGATGGCTCCTCCATTTACAGGAGCAGATCATACTCAGTAAGGTGCAATCACCGTAACTAATTAAGAGAACTAAATTGAACTTGGTTTTTAAAGGCATAAATCTCTCTCAGCTCCTGTTACAGTCAATGGATATCTAATCAATACTGTCAATGGCATACAGAGATCACCCAAAAGGAGGCACCTACTGCTGAAATACCCTCTAGGCTCTTTTGGCTGGATTGATTACGTCTCTGCTGACTTAACACTTAGTTACCATACAGGTATTTACATGCAGGCGCTTGTATTGTATTGGTTGAACTTCAGACTGAACCCTGCCCACGGAGGCCATTAAACACACTAAATATGTCATTGGTTAAATTTCAGAAAAGAAAGTCTTTCAAATCCTAGACCTGTTTCAGAAATCTGGGTTGAAGTGGCATGTCAGGGCTCAATTCAGCCATCTGTCTAGTGCTCTTTGAGATGCACTAGGGAGTCCAAAGATACCTAGATGGCAGCGGTGACATTGAACCTACAGGAGATCTATGTGTTTTGGGATGTTAGCCTTAGGCCAAGTAGGATAATCCCAAATATCTCAGATAGTACTAGACACATATGCTCAGCGCAGCTGCATTGTGACCACCTCAGGAGGTCTACACTAGAATTAGACCATTATTATATGAACCATATCTCAGTTTCGACCTCCCTCTCCTCTGTCAGCCCATGTAACATATGTAACACATGCTCTTGGAGGAACCTGCACCTTTTTTCCACTATAGTCATTTGCAACTAAGAATGCTTTAGAATTTTGGGTGGTTTTTTATGTGTGTAATGCATCATGAGGATCAGATGATCTCAATCTACACTTGAATTATCCTAGCTTCACCTGAAGATGGATATACAGCAAGAGCTCATCTTTTTCATAGACTAAAGATTCTATTTCTTCTACATCCATATGTATCTGATGATGAGAGCCTTCCTATTTGTTTAATGTTCTCCATGTCATCCCATTCATATCTGATTTTCCTTTCTAAAACATTGTACAATATCCCCAGTGAACACCTTTCCAGCCTGTTCTTTATAATTTCCGTTCATACCAGAGGTCATCCTCCTACTCAATCTATTTGTTTTTTCTTTCTGATATTTCTATTCCCAAACTTTCCTGTCAGCCAGTTAAAATGCACAGATGACATTAGGACCTTATGTGTAAGACAGCCCCTTCTTTGTAAATACGGTGTTAGTGGAGAAAAAAATATGTGATATGACACACCCATTCCTTTGATCCTCAATAAGTCCTATCACTGCAACTAGCCAGCAGTTACAAGAAACCCAGCAAAATTCTGAGCATGATGTAGTGCTCTGAGTCTCTTTCACTTTCAGGAAAATCAACATTGTGGCCAAAATCCAGCCACAAGATGTTATTGTAGAATTACCTATGTCTCGAAGTTATCATTGCTGACAATGACTAATCTTTCCCATATCAAGGTCTCGCTACTATCAAATTTGTAAAACAAAGGGATATTTATGGTCATCCAGTACTTATACAATAGACCTGTATATTTCCAACTGTAATGAAACTGCAACTATCAAAGAATCCATCAGTATTCCTAGAAAATATTCAGCTTTTTTAGAAACAAGATTTTCTATTTTGGCTCCCAGTTTACCAACACCATTTTTTCCACTGCAGTAGACCTGGTCATCCTCTGAGCCAAACTATTTTATCTTCTTACTGTCCTCATTTTTAGCCAATTTAAGTCTAGAATCTCCAAAGATCGGCTTAAGTTTTAAATTTTCAATGTGCTTTCTATGTTTTTCTATTTCCATCTTGAATATCTTGGTTATATGAAGTCTTTAGCACTACAGATAGGAGCTTGTGTTTAATATGGATGGCCCTCCTCAAGCCAATTGCAAATGACTAGAGAGCTTTGATCTCCTTAGGGAGCGTATTTTGAATAATTACTTACTTCAACCCTATTAATTTCTGAAGTAAGTAAAAGAAAGACTTATCTTGGACTCTAGGACTGGCAAAGCAGACCCAGATGTTGAGTCCTGAGGCGTTAAGAACACCAGGATGTTCAACTGGGATATTATCCTTTGACTTCCTTCGTATTGCAGAGAATATACTCCTGGTCTGGCTTAAAATTAATAAGTAGGGCTGTCATTGTTAGAAATACGACTTATCTCAGTGAGATTGCTGGTAGAGTGAGATACTATTCAGTTCCCGTGTGGTGACAGAATCCAACCACAATATGCGACACCTCTTACCCTAGGAAATATATTCCTTTTTCATGCCAGATGTTATGGCTGTGGCCTGTTTGTCCTTAATGATCCTACATATGTGAAAATACATTTGCAATCGTAATAGTTGGAGAACCAAGCTTTAAATGATGTAGACTGGAAACCACAAATAACTTTTCTCAGTAAAGTCACAAATGTTTGAGACAAGTGACCCTCTGGAAGGACTCACTTCTGATCTAGCTGCAGTGGGAGTGAAGGACAGTGAGTGCCCCAAATCCATCTCTGGGAATAGTCACACTATCCTGCAGAGCTGGAGTATTCACCGATCTCCACCATCCTTTCCTACCTGTGTGCTGGCAGGAGTCCCTGCTTTGCTAGTGGCATGGAGGAAATGAGAGTTTGTAATCTGCATCAGCACAAAATCAACTCACTCAGCTGCAACTGATGATGTAGTTGGGCAAGAGGTCTACCTGTGAATCGAAGGAGTGGTAGATCACATAGTTCAGCTCTAGGGTCAGCAGATGGGTGGCAGCAAATGGAGGCTTTTTTTGGCTGTAACATGACAGTGGAGGGAATGGAGGAGGAGTTGTTCAAGCGCTGGGGCATGAAATTGAGAGCTACATAGCAGTAAAATTAAGCAGAAGCAATACATAAAATTAATTGTTAATGTAATTAAATATGAACACTTTTATGTCCTTTGATTTATGTTTGTCAGAATGTAAACTTGGCATATTATCTCCTCTGCCTATGCCACATGCAGATCTCTGGCTATGGTAATTTATGACTATCAGGACATAACGATGAGTACTCGAAGGCCACAGTCCACTGTGTGGAGGTAGGTGCCCAAAAATACCTGAGAAACAGGGGCTGAGAAGGACTGCATGGAGAAATAAAAGCCAGATCTTATATTTGACTTTCATTGATATTGGTGAGAGGATTTTTACTGTCCTGCCTGAGCACAGTGCATAATCAAAGAGTGGAAAGCACTGGGATGCAGAAAAGCCCTCAGGTATCCAAAGTATTAAATTAAATAATGTCAGCACAATTTGCATTTTAAACATCTTTATGGGGACTCTGTGGCTTGTAAATTGCTATAATGGATGATAAAATAGATTAAATTTAATGTCTTACATTTTGTGCAGCAGTCCAGTTCTTCAACTCATTGATTACAGGAGACTTCTTCCCTCCTTTCTTTCATTCAGAAAACCAAAAAAGAAACCAAACCGAACTAAAAAATAACAACAACCAAACAAAAAAACCCATGCAAGCTATTTTAAAAATATTCAAAAGAGTATTTTTTATAATATGAATTCTTTTGTTAGCTGAGGCAAAAATTGACTTAATAAAACATGCATTGTAGATCTGTTTCTATTAATTTTTCAATGATTGTTAATGTTACTTTTGGCATCTTTTAACAGGAGTGTAATGGAGCATCACGCAATTTCATAACATTACAGTCTGGCTTTTATCACCTCTTATCTGTTCTCTTCAACACCAAACTCAGCAGGAGTTACGGTTGTTTCTATAAAGAAAGAATTACACCCATGGATGGATAAGAATAATGTTAGATACACATTAAAAATTAGCAGGGCTTAATGCACTGATGGTGTAGTTTTCTCCATTATACTGTTCTGCCTCTGTGTGATTGTAAGTTGTTCCTGTCTTGCAAAACCACAGTGTCCAACAGTGAAAGTGACACTGACTCACCACTTGGCTCTACTAACAACAAATGTGAAATCTGTATCCGTGTTAAATACTCCAAAAAGACTGGATTCCACCTGAACTGTTTCTTTCTGTATTTTTCTTTAAAAATCTTAATTTCATCCTCTAAAATTAACTGCAAAGTGCAGGACTGCCTATGTCATAGACAGTATATTCAAATCCGACCACTGTACATGCAGCACCACAACTTTTGTGAACTTCATTGTACTTGCAGATTGGTTTAGTTTATTTTCCACATCCAGTAAACTCTTCACAATTTGAAAACTTCCAGAACTCATCTGAATTTACTTCAGCCCCCACAGTTAAGTATTACAGGTAGTTTTTGCATAAAACTCCCAACAATTTGGAGGGGAGGTTATCAATATACTTTGCAGAGGGAGTGACTCTAAATTTAATCAGTAACAAAACAATTAAAAAGGAAGTAAAGCTATTAAGAAGTGGCTCCCAATGCCCACAAATGTTAACATGGAGAGTCAAATGGAAACCGAAAACAGCATTTATAAGTTTTGAAAGCTTGCAAATAAAATTGAGTAGGAAAATCAAATTCCATGAGGAAGCTGAGTAGCTAAGATTGTTTTTTTGGTAGTTCTACTTAGAAGAAAAAAAAAATCTTAATTGTTCTGTATACTATGCATGTAGACAGCTTGTTTCAATTCTTTATGTATTATTTGGGTTTATGTTACATAAGATTATAAAACATAATTTTAAAACATTTGAAGTAGATTGTAAAAGTATATTTTTATCCTATTCTTACCCCTAAATTATCAGAAGAAGTTGTTTATGAGGGTTTTTTTGCAATACCTAGAATGAGGTATTTCAGCTCTGCATTGCCCCATGGCTTTTTCCTGGTTATAAATAAACAGATTCACTCCCTAAGCTCATGGCCCTTCCTTGCTACAACTGCTGAAATCAGAGACTGGAGACTGTCCAAAGATTTGAATGGCCTTCAGCTCTTGTTGGTAGCATGGTACAAACGAGCAAGGGCTGCACCAGGCTACTATGACCTAGCAAAAACCCCTCTTCTCAGCCTGAAAATACTCCCACTTGTACTGCCATTTTCATGCTTCTGCTAATGCAGAGGATACCAGTACGTATTTAAGGAGTTTGTCTACTCTGGTGGGCATAATGATTTGACTGTTTGTCAAACTCCTGTCCATATTTCAACATTACTTTTTCAGAACTGGTTGCGAGATCTTCTGGATCAGAGAAGGTCATGGTCAGGAAGACCATGAGAGTAAGAGTGCTTCCCAAAGAAAAGACATTAGCACAGATCAAAGCTGCTACCATTGATTAGAGTTTGAGTTTCCCATGGGCTTCCTTTAGAAGTCTGAGAACATGAGACTTTGAGGTTACAGTGGGAACTTGACATGGTTCTTCACTGAGATGTGTTTCTTAATAAAATGTTCCCATTCAACTCAGTTAGCCTTAAGCTTCCTTAATCCACTTTGCTTATTTCTAACTATTCTGACTGGAACTTCACAAAGCAAATGAACCTCTGTGCATTTCAACACCTCCCAGCTGTCCCCACCTCTGTCTGACACTGTCACAGGCTGGCACCTTACAAAGCAGCATGTACAGGAACAGAGAGGGAAGGGAGGCAGGAGGAGCATCATGTGAGCATGTACTGACTCTAGCAGGATGCACAGGAAAAATGCAGGCTGCCCATGCATAGAAACATCAGTAGGAATTTTACCAAAAAGGTAATTAATTGGCTGCACGTTGACCTACAGCAAATACAAGCTGAGGAGACCAAGAAAATACAAAGACTGAAAATTAGCCGTGATTAAATCGGCCTATCTCAAGCTCTATTGACGGCAAGTAGATGTGCTGGAATTGATGTCAGCAGTAAACCTGTGGCACAGAAAAACAGAAACAGTGATTGCAAAAGGTACTTCTGCTTGAAGCCAGCCAGCTCATTTTCCACAGTGGTGGGCACTGGTTAAGAAAGGAAGCCAGCAGTGTCATAAAATAGATGTGTTGATTCACAGGTTACATCCCACATTGGCAAGATTGACACTCTGCAACTGCTTCTTCAACAGACTTTCTGTAACCTTCAATATGCTATTTTGGTCTCATTCAAACTCCTTTGAAATCTTTGAATAGAT
The DNA here is from genome assembly GCA_033558185.1 of Dromococcyx pavoninus. NCBI lineage: Eukaryota > Metazoa > Chordata > Aves > Cuculiformes > Neomorphidae > Dromococcyx > Dromococcyx pavoninus. Next base: position 460,906 of record JAUMJL010000502.1, on the reverse strand, counting down.
GACTGAGAGCTGAGACTGGGACTCATAGCTATAGCTACATAGAGGATTTATTTTCTTTTTACCATGCGCATCCAGGGAAAATGGTTATGTTCATCACTAACCTGAAGATGTGAATTGGAAAAAAAGAGACGTTGAGAGGTGAAAAAGGAGAAAAAAATCACTCTGTCCTTGTGCTTGACTGCTCACCATCTGATGGTCCACAGCTGATGTTAGAATAAAAAATTAAGACAGTGTTGCCCCATTTCAGCCATTTCTTTGCAAAAGCCAGTAACCCTTATGAATAAAGTCTGCATGAAACATTTTTGTAACCTACCCAAGCAGCTCGAATCAATTATATTAGTGGAGTGTTGTCATGTAGAAAAACTCTGTAATCTTGATCAGCTGGTTGAACTGCTGCCATGGTAGCTTTGAAAGTGAGGAGGAATCTTCTGTCCTTGCCTTCTTCATGATGTAAAAAAAATTCTAGATACAAAAACTAGGATGAATGACCTGTATTATTTTCTTGTTTTGAGGGGAGGTTACATATTTTCTGAGGACTTGAATATGACTGCGATGTAAAGGAAGGTATGTTTGTGATTGAAAGACTTGCCCAGGTTTGTGTCAAACAGTAAATACTCCTATTTTCAGGGCAGAAAATTTAAGCTTTACTACAGCAAGCTCTTGTGTTCATTCTAACATGAACTTCTTTCTTCAGTATAGTTTCTGCTTACATTCAGCTATTTTATGCATTCAATAATGTTTAAAATCATTGAGATAAGCATCTGGTTAAGCAGAAAGTCCTAAACAAAATTCTTGCTCTATAGGCTTTCTGGAAGATGGGGAATCTCCACCCAGTCCTAAGGACAGAGAGAGGGTTAAAGTATTTTTGACTTAGAGACTTGAAGTCAGCTTTTGAATATTCTTGTTCGGTTCAGCAAGTTGCATGTGCTATTAATTTTAATGATGCTATTAGACCAGCAGAGGCCGTCATCCGTTACTGTGCATCTCTAACAGAGTGAGAGAGCCATGCACGTTGACTCTGTCACCCTGAACAAAAGCTCTTCTGCAGTAAAGCACTCCTCCGTGCTGCAGATCTCAACTAGCCAAGGAGATGGGAAGACAGGTGAAAGAATGTATGTTTTAAGGAGAGCGCTGAAAAACTAAGATTTCTCAACAGTAAGCAACACAGAGATAAACAAGATTACTAAGCTTGTAGCCAGTACCTGGTCATTTTGCCTTGAGATATGTATGTAAGTGATAAAATAGACTTCCCTAGCTTAATTCTCTTGCCCAAGTTGAAAGCAACAAGAAAATAAAATGCTTTGGCTCTTCTTACTGATTTCTGAGCCTTTGCTGATTCTGCAGATGTCTGCAGTCATTGTACCAAACAGATAACCCGAGCTGGCTTGAAGTATGCCTCTGCAACACTGCTTCCAAGCATACATCAGGCTTTAGGATAGCTGGATTTCATGCAGTCTCCAAGCTAGTTTCCAGTTTCTTCACATACTTTATACAATGCCTGTTTTATATGGGAAAACACCCCAAGCATTCTAAATTGTTAAGAACAGTGGGAATATTTTCAAAGCTTTGGAGTTGAAGTGCTTTACTTTCTTAACTTGAACATTATGCGTGACGGTTACCACCCAGAATTGCCACATATACAAGAATAATACGGCAAATTAGGGAAATGAGAGTGCTATGGGACTTTGACCATTACAGAGAAAGGCTAGAAAACTAGAATTTCCAAGAAAAACACAAAAACTTGGGATGATTTCTCCCAAATGCATTTGCTAGGGAGAAGTATAATCAATCATAATTCTCAGCCTGTCTTTGTTAATTTTCTCAATTTTGATTAGGAACAAACCAGAAGGCTAATCAAGAAACGATCATAACTGTTAATGTTTGAACAGAAGAGACAGTTTGTCCTAAATATTTCTGAGGTACAGTGATCCAGGAAACTTGCAATTGTGCATACTCTGCATACACAGTGACATAATCATGAAAAGAAGAGGAAAGGAAACAAATTATGAGCTTCTGATGGTCATATTTCTTCATCCAATGCAGGTCTGCTTGTGGCATTTGGTAATGTGTGCAGTTTTGCTGAACTTACAAAAGTGCATTGGTTTTAATGTTGTTATGTTCCAGGTTACCAAGGTCATCAAAAGTATTTTCTGGAAAAGTAAGGGAAGAACCTCACTCGCTAAGAACAAATATGCCCCAAGGAAAACGATATTGAAGATTTAAAGTTCAATGAAGAAGGTGAGAGAATCTTTTACACTGCTAGACCTTGTTATAAGTTGAAATAGCAGGTCTCAGGAGGAGGAAGAATATGAAATCAAAGTCATTTGAGGGACAGTGAGGATGAGAGGTTTGAGTGATCTTGCATTTTTTTTCCCTGAGAGAACATCCTTCTAGGGGTCCCTGTGGCCCCAGGACAGTTTGTAGTAGCTTAGTTTTAGGAGGAAGGAAGAATAGTAGAAAACATAACCAAGTCAGTCTGTGTGCACATGCTATAGGCAAATATTTTTCTCCATAGGAGGTCAATTTAGCTCCACAATATGTGGAGTCTATGTATTATTTATCTCCCAGAACACAGGACCTAAAACTTGATGGGAGATACTTGACTTGGGCTTGTATGAAGGTATTCTAATATGATAGCAGTCACAGATGGCTTGAGGGAGTATTGCAGGGGAAGAATTGCAAACTAAATCAGAACCAAAGCACTGTATTCTTTTTTTTTTATCAACCCAACTGACAAAGAGTGAACTGATTGTTCAGGGTCAGTATCAGTACTATGACAGATGATGGCAATACTAGACACTCCAAATTGTTGATATCTGTAGTTTTCTAAATGTGCTATCCCTCGGTTGCTGAGTACCAGATCCCTGAAGCATCCTAGAGGAGGATGCTCAACACAGCTTGGGTAGTGATGCCACAGGGCAACTTCTGGCAGCCCCAAACCAGGTTCAGACTGCTGCTTCTCTCGTTCCAAGATCTCTCTCCCTTATAACAAATTTTCACGCTGCTTCTTTACTTCTTTGTAGGTTGTTTTTAGAACGATTCTTTCTTCATTTCAGAAATTCCTTTATAATTCACCAGTTACTGTTTAATACAGTTGATGATCATATTCCTACTTAACATGATGAGTTTGGGGCATATGCCTTCCAGACAGTTCTGTGTGCTTTATTCACACTCTCCGTGTGCTCTCACACTCTTAAACAAATAGGTTCTGCTGTCCATGCCATTTGCCAAGCAGGCAGCGCAAACACTCCCACAAAGGGTGTGAGCTATATCAACTTCAACTGCCTTCCTGACTTTAAATTGTGAAGTTAATATTTTATAAGTTGTAGCTGAAAGTTGAAAGAGGTCACTTGTTCTCATAGTTTCCTACCTGAGTTCTCAGTGGTCTTTCCCCTTGATATTTTTTCCTTCCATGTAAATCTTCCTTTTTTCATGCCTCTGTGTTTATACTGATAATATTCTCTTTAAATGCAGCTATAAATCTCTAACAGCTATAAATAAAGTGTCTGGCAGACATTTTACATTTAGTTCACAGGAAGAAGTTGCAGAGGAGACTTATGTGTTAAGCTTTCTCCTTGATACCATGTAGTTTTCTCTTTGTTTTACATGGAAAAGGTGTGTATAAGTGATCTGAAGAGCCTCAATAAAATATTACAAGGCAAACCATATATTTCTTGCCCATGTAAATGACATTAGTGAGAGCTGTGTCCAATCCCAGTATCATTTTATTACATTTTCTTTGCTCATTCCCTGCTGTATAACCCCATTAAACAATTCTCTTCACCATATGTAGAGAGAGGTAGCAAGCTACCATCAGAATCTTGTTATGTACATACACAGATATCTATATACCCATAATTTCAGAGAGAAATATAGATAGGAATCTCTCTATTAACATTCTCTAGACACAAAGAGAAATTGAAAGATAATGTCATTAGGATCCCAAAGAGAGTTGGTATTGACTGAAGGATGGCAGTTACATTAGAATCAGGGGCTGTAGAAAATTTTAACTTGCTTTTCTCACTCTTGTTTATTGTGATCAGCTTTCTTCTGTGATAGTGAGATGTATTTTTTGGCATGCCAGGCAAGAAGTTGTAGTGCCATGGGAACTATATTTAAATGTTGGATCCTAAAGTATGTTACTGATGTGCTAACACAATTTCATTGATCCCAGTGAAATGTATTATGGTTCATATAGTTGAAGCATAACACAGCTGGCAGCAAAATAAACAGAGACCTGTTAAATCCTCCACTTGTTTAGATAAGTTTATTAGTTCTTGGGCTCAGCCATCTCCACCTGCTGCTCACTTATTATTTCTGCAAGCAATAACAAATTGAAAAGGTGATGGGAGGCCCTGGGCTCACTTGGAGCTCAGGCAACTTATGATCTTATGCTTCAGTGCTGTTAAGATGCCACATGCTGTTGTGCTTCCTATACTATGTTAGAAATCATCTTGCAGGTGTCTTTTCACTTTTGTGAGGCATATTACAAGGCTTATCAGAGGTGGGAAGTCTTGCTCTTCAATTCTTCTCATCCTCCTTCAAGATAAAGCCTGTATTGGCTACTGAGCTCACAAGAGATAAGCAAATCCTTGGACCTGAGGGACAATTGCCTATCATGAGGTCTACTTTTTAATTAAGAGGGCTGAGAAGCAGTGACCTTGCTGTACTTTCTATACACAAGTGCAGGAGAAGGATTAATGATGAATCCTTTTGGGATATTACATTGATTTGAGGAAATCTTTCCTTCGAACAAGCACCATCCAACTTCAGCAGACTTCATCTTTGTGCACAGGGCAGCTCGGGACACATTGCTTATCCTTTACCCAAAGGAAGCACAATCTTCTTCACAATTAGGTGGATGAGCACGTCTGTGAGATGGACATCAGCAGTTGTGGTCCTGACATTCAAAAGGGAGCTAATCAAAATATACTAAAAGGGGTTTGAGACCTGCTTGTAACAACACTGGGCCAGTCTCTCAGGAAAACAAGATCAATAATTTTCACCAGCTGAGGATCCAGACTACTTATGAAAAATAAAGAAGTAGCACAGATACATCTGACTTAACAGGAAACCTCTTTTTTGAATACAATTATATGTGGTGACTGCAAATGAAGAATGCGCTATACTGTGTAGTAGTAGGACTGTTACATCCTCCTTCCTCTTCCAAGGCAATTATTGCCTTCAACAGCAGGAGGAAAAACAAAGGGCATCTCCTCTCATTTATTTGATGGTGCTGAAAAACAGTTTGGAAAACTCCGTAGCACTATTCTCCTGTGCTCGTGCCACATAAATGAGGTATTTGTTACAACCGTCTTTTTTTTCTCACAAGGACATTGAATACTCTACTCTGGGCAGAAACACTCTTACCTGATCAAGGCAAGAAAAACAGCAGTCAGTGCAGCAAAGCGTGAGTGGCATAGACAAGTCCTGACTGTGGCTGGACCTTAGAATGCACTATTTTGTGTCATTTATCTTTATGTAGAGAAAAAGGTCAACACCATGACCCCAGAAACATGAGTTAAACTCTTAGGGCCCTGCCCAACACATTCTTAGACTACATAAAGGAATGGAAAAATTGATTTGTCCCCTTGTAGGAGGCTCTCTCTCTTCAAATATGGCCAAAACAATCAGTTCAGAATAATTTTTGAAGAGCTGATGGTAGGTGTGCTAAGTCCCAGATGAGATCCCACAGCCCATTCTCTGACTGACAGGGATTTTCAAAGTCAGTTGCATCTAGGTAGTAAAGTGTGGACAAGGATTCAGTTCCTTTGCCCATACCCTGATGCCATGAGTCCTAGGTTTGGTTTGAAAACCGTGTAGCTCAGACCAAGGCTAGTGACCAAGGTCATGTACACAGTCAGCTTCTCAGGTCAAGGCAGTTGGTGTCACATTGGCTAGGAAAACATTGTATGGATTGTGTAGGGAGACCTTAACTGCCCTTTGAAAACATCTGTCATTTTTCTTAATAGCTTATACCAGTAATTCCTTTTTTGTTGTCTAAGCCCTATCTGACTCCTGCTTCTAGCTGAATCTCATCGCTCTAAGTAAGTGCTCTAGGAAAAAGGAGTAGTTGTAAAATATCTTGAGAAAAGCTTTTGACATCTGATTGCAAAGCATTTTCTGTGATTGAGAGAAGTACAGGCTGCATGAATGGGCTTTAATGCTCTGAATATTAGTTGGATTACTGGGCTCAAAGGGCAGTAATGAATAGTTCAGCATGCAGCTGGCAACCAGTGACGAGTACAATAGGGACTGATTCTGGAAAGATATTATTCCACATATTCATCAATGGCCTGGATGATCAGGCAGAATGCATCTTCAGCAAATTTGCAGGTGACGATGGGGTGGATGGAAATGTGCCAAATGACAGTAAAACTTCAAGTCACAAGGAACTTGATAAACTTGTGTCTGGGACCAACAGAAATCTCACGATGTTCAGAAATGAAGCGACACAAAGTTCTCTACATGGGACTTTCATATTGCATAGCAGGCTGCAATAGAAGGAGCGTGGCCAACAGACTGAAAAGTATTCTGCTTGCTGATAGAGAAGTCACACCTGCAATGTTGTGATCTGTTTTGGGTTCTCTAGTTCAAGACAAACATTTGCAGAGTGCTAACAAAATTGTCAGAGACTTAGTGCATACATCCTTCATGAAGAGGATAGGGAAGTTGGGTTTATTTAAAATGGAAGAAGGAATCCAAAGAAGATTCTAATTGCAGACTACTTGAAGAGTTTTAAAAAATTCAACCTGGTAATGACAGCAGTGGTAAAACATTCAACAATGCTAATAAAGTCCAACTTGAGGGGTTGAGGTTGGATAATAGGAGAACCATTTTCACTTTGAAGGTACTGCAGTCCTGAAATAGCTTGCCAAGAAAGGTTGTTGAATTTCCAGTCTTGTAGCTTTTCAAAATTCAGCTAAAGAAAGACATGGATTACATGATTTGTTGTTCAGCAGCAGTGCTAATTAAGGTTAGGTGTTGGATTAAGTCCCTCCAAAGCTCTCTTCTAGTCAATGTTTCTATGATTTGTTCTCTAGAAGTGCATTGACCACATAGATGTGACAAAGTCTGACGGAGAATGATTCATTTTCCCACCTCTCCCTAGAGATTGTGTTAGACAATGTTGGCAGAGTTTTATTTTACAGTCAATATGTCATAAAATCTGCACCTTCACACAACAAAATCAGGAATGATCACTGAATTGAAACTGGTATCTGGAGGCCTAGTTCAACCTCCTGCTCAAAGACCTATCTTCAGAGTAAGATCAGGTTGCTGAAAATTGTCCAACATTTTGAAAATCTTCAGTCTTGCCAAGATGTTCCAGTTTTCAACCACTCTCTCCTTTTTTCTAATGTATCCCATGTTTTAACTTGTTCCCACTATCACTTTTGGTTGTGTGTTTCTGGAAAGAACCTGTTTCTTCTGTCAGCCACTCATTAGAACATGGAAAACTACAAGTGAATCTCTCTTTAACCTTCTGTTTCCTGGCTGAATAAACACAACTCCTTCAGCCTCTCCCTGTAAGTCAGGTGCTACAGTTCAATGTCATCACTAAAAGAGAACACTGCTGATTCTTTTTCAGTTTATTGCCCCTCCTCCCCAGGACTGTCCAGTCCTTTACTACAAAGCTTTGTATCCAGTCAGCCATTGACTAACAACTCTATCCTCCGTATTATCAATTATTCTGCCCAATCTGTTGTCATCTGCAGTAATCCACAAACTTGCTAAATCCATCCAGTTTATCTGCAACCTTTCTGTTCAACCATTCAGCCCATACCCACCCAGTCTGGTACCAGTATACTATGGCAGTCTGTGTGTGAAAGGACTTTCTAAAGACTATCCAGTTTTTCTCACTCACCCTCAGAGTCCATCTTCCCATCACGGAAAGCAATTTGGTTGGTATAGTGAGATTTAACCATACTAAATCCAACCTAGACGTTTTCACTCACCATCATGTGGATGGAAATGGTTTCCTTGGAGACTTCATCCAGCAATTTCCCAGGGAAGAGGCAAGACTGACCAGTCAGTTGCCCTTGACTTTTTACAGATGGGAGAAAAAATTATCTTTCTTTTTCTGCTTGGTAGGGAACCACCAGTTGCCACAACCTTTAAAGATCATAGAAAGTAGCCTCAGAATGAAGCAGGCCAACTCCCCCAGCACCATGCAAAACATGTACCAGAGAATTAAACCTATAATTACTTTTTCTAAGGGAGCTCAGAAATATATTTCCCCTTAGCTAGAGCTTGTATAGAATTAAGTCAGCAGATTCAGAAAAGAGATCTGCCCCTTCCACTTCCATATTACATTTCTTAATGTATTATTTTCTAGCTATTACTAAGATATAAGGGAGGATATAAAGGCTTAAAATAAACCCAGAAGTGTTTAATTTAAAAAAAAAATCATAATTTCAGCAATACATTGGAAAATGCAAAGCAGAGAAAGCTTTGGAGAGAGCAAGAATAAAAGTTCTCCTGGAAAAGTTTCAGAAGCAAAACTGAAAGTGAACAGAAAAAATAAACTGACACATGAAAAATCAAAGCTCTTTTATTGGTCTCCAGCAGGCAGCTTGTCTCGCTGCATTAGAGGAATAAGAGAAAATAGGTGAGCTGCCCTCACTGTTCCTTTTGCATAGCTGCCAATGGTGCAACACACAGGTGTTGCCAACTCTCTGTGCTGTGCAGAACTCAGATTAAACTAGCTATTGTTTCTTGGATTTTGTCCTGGTCTTTCTTTTCCATCTTCTAACCATTCCTATTTTATTTTTCCCTTTTTTTCTGTGGCATTTATTGATTTTTTTCTTCAATACTTTTTTCCATTGTGCTTCTCTTCGCTATATTTTTTTTTTCTGGTGCTCTCATCATGCTTTTTGGTTATTCTGTGGTACCCAGCAGAGCTCCCTGACATAACTGTCCACATCCTTCCTCTCGTCTCCTATTTTACAGTATCCAGACACATAGATTCCTATATTTGTGTGGCACGAATACAGAAAAATTTACTGCATGCCTGGAGTTCCAGAGAATTAATGTAACTTGAAAAAATATTAACAAAACCAAACTATAACGCTTACAAAAATGTATTTATATTACCAGAGAAAAATAATACCAAGAAAAATAATAGTAACCAATCGAAAAATCTTTCCCAGACAACTGGCTAATTCCTAACTGTTGGATGACTTTAAACCAACCAATCTCCGAGTCTGGTTACCCAGAAACAGTGAAATATCTCAGATTATTTCTGCATACAGTCTCTCTCCTGGCTGTTTACAGAGCAGAAAATGCAGGCAGGTTCTTGTCATCCTGTGTCTCAACTCCTGCCCACCTTCTGAAGAACCCCACTTTGGTTTCCCTCTTATTCACTCTGAACCATACCATGAGACCAGCGTTTGTCAGACCCATTGGCAGTAGGTTTAGCTTTCCCCCTTCCTATCTTCAAAATTAAATCCCCTCCAGGTTCAAGTCTGAATTTCATTTCTGTCTGCCTGGTGGGTGCTCGCAGCCATTAGTTACAGCCATTTCTCACTCCCAGCTAGGAGGGTGGAGTTGCTGCTCTATTCCCTGAGCACTGCTAGGATTTATGGGAACAATCTGTCTTAATGCTTGGTGTCCCATTTTAATGCCAGCCTCAGAAATAGAGACCCACAGCCTGAGAAATGTTCCTGTCTCTGTGTCAATATCCTCCTCTTTGAGGCTCTTTCAGCTTGTGCTCTCTAGCACATCAAACATCAGGCATGGACAGTTTATCCCACACCTGCCAGGGCTCTTTCATTCAGTGCAGGACAAGTACACCAAGGCTGTTCTTGACATCAGCAGCATATTAAGTTTTCAGACACATTCAGCTTGGCCTGTCACGCTGAGTGTCCCCATAAACACCTGGGAGCCATCTTCATTGCTCTCTTTCACACCTTTTGAAATCTCTTCTGTCCTGGCACCTGCGAAAAATAAGGCAACTCTTAAGCTCTGCCAGCACAATGGCCTCATTTTTTATGACTGAAATGCCACTATTTTGGGTGGCAATTTGCTGTTTGCTCTCTCGTATAGATTATAGATATTCGCATGGCAAGGAACCACAGTGTGCTGCCCTTTATGTGAAGGACCTAGCACATAACAGAACGGGGACATCTAAGCCAAAATCATAGAATCATCTGGTTGGAAAAGACCTCTGAGATCACTGAGTCCAACTGTACCTGTCCACTTTTTAAACCATGTCCCTGAGAAACTCAGTGGTGTTAACATGCTCTGCATGTCATGTTACCTGACCCAGCCAGGAGGTTCAGTCAGCACTTGAGCTTTTGGGGAAAAGTTTCTCCCAGAGCATCAGGTTCTGGTTCAGGGTGCTGCCTTCCACAGAGCTGTGCATTCATCTCAGCTCCACTGCTTGCCTTTGCCTGCTCCAGAGCCATGGAAAGTATCAGAGTGCAGTGAGCCTTACCTGTTCCTTTACCAGAGCAACAGTCCCTGTGCCTCCGGGTTCCCTGGGGGCAATTAAAAAGACTGTCTGCACCCCTGTCTCCAGCTTCTACCTGTAGTAGAAGCAGCCCACAAGTCATTCATGGAAAAACAAAACTTAGTTTTGCCTAAGACTCTGCAGAAGTCCTGAGACAGCCTTCTCCTCATGCCCAAATCCCCGAGAAGCTGCATTATTAAATGTGCTCCAAACTTGTCCAGCATTCAAAGACTGCGACAGGAGGAAACTTCCATCCATAGTTCTCACAGGAGTCAGCTCCAGGTACCAGGAATGTAGGAAACAGTTGCATTAGCAATGCTAATACCAGGTATAAACACAGGGGAAGAACTGGAACTGGCAAACCTTCCTAGCAAAGGCTTTTATCTGTGAGAGTCAATGGGTTAAATACCAGCTTCCCAAAGGAACAAAATTACATAGCTGAATCCTTAGAACAGTTTGAAGTACAGGAAGAAATATTTGTTTTATAATCTGAAATTCTTTCTTTGCTGCAAGAGAGATCCAGTCGTTCTCCAGTCTCTGATTCCTCAGAAAATCACATGGAGCTGTTTCCATTTTCTGGTGATGTTGATTTCAACACAATGTTGGTTGTTTTGTTCTTTTTAATCTCCTCAGAAATAGTCTGCTAAGTTCTGCCACCCCCTTGCTGTGCAGTTTCTTGGCATCATAGCATCATGGTTTAATGAGAGGGAAGTACTGGAGTTACCCACTGGCACCTGCTCTCCTTTACTGTCCAACTTCTTGTAAGATTGGATGGACTTCTGCTATGCTGGATATTAAATTGCACTGAATCCTAAACTTGGCTGATTCTATTATTGTCACTTCTGCATCTTTCAAAAATATAACTGCAGTTGGCCATTCTAAAAAGGCATATTGTTTGCATAGCATATAGTTTATAAATTGAATTTAGTGCACAAATATGCAAGCAGTAACTGAGAACTGGTTTATATACAACAAATATATTCAACAAAACAGCCAGGAGTGCTGTCATTAAAGGGAATTCCTGGTAGAATAGTGGTCACAGCCTGGGGTGACAGTGCAGCTGACAAAATGTCCCCAAAACCAGGAAAGGGTGACGGCGTCATAAACACCAGATTTATGTTTTTTCCTCAACCACACTAAGAGCCTTTTTTCCCCATGGATAAGTTATAGATCAGGTTTAGGAATGGCTATGCTGGGACACACAACAGATATAGGAAACTGTGGCTTTTAAATTCTGAAGCTGTTAAGTTCCCTGGCTGTTTCCACCCTGGAGTAGATTTTGCACCTCCCGTCTGTGACCTCCAAGGAGTGAACATAGTGCCCCCCCCTAAGCCATGTAAAAGGCACTAGGACAATACAGAGGACTCACAGGAGCTGAAGATCAATACACCAATACTTATCAGCAAGGAACAGCAGAATGGAAGAACTGGCTGCTTTAACCTGCAGTACGGAGGATGCATTGCTGCCTCCTCCAGCAGCTGCCAAAAGCAGCAGTAGCGGCTGCCACAGGCAGCAAGAGGAGGCTCTCCAGAGGAGGCTCTCCTCCCCATCTAAACTGTCTCAGGCACCTCTAAACCTTTACAGCAACCAAAACCCACGCTCAGCTAGCAGGGCTCTCACTGATGCTCCTTAGCTCTTTGCTCTTGCCTTTTCTCCAAACTTGCAGCAAATTCTGTCTTCCTGAATCATGTCTGCTGTCACAGCAAAAAGGAGTTTTGTCATCCATTGGTTATCATCTTAAGGCAGTTGATCTCATTCCTGTCTGCAGTGCTGCAAAGCCTTGAAATGGCCCCTCCCCAAAATAAAGGTAAGAGAGTATTTTACTCTGCTGAGAAATGGAGAGAAGGATCTACATAATGCCTCCTGCAAATTGTGTGGGCTCTGGGGAGACGTCTGCTTGCAGAGAACCCCTTAGCCACAGTGATCTGCAGTAGCTGTGCTCTCCACAGCAAGGAATCTCTTTCCCTGTGTGCACCCCCAAATTCAGGCATTACAACTCCAACTGCGCCTCTCAAAATTAAACCTCATATATTGAAACATTTTGTAGTCTGACATAAATCAATAACAGAGTCAAACACTTTTGCCTCTTCAGCCAATGCTCTTTCCACTAGATTGCACTGTATCTTATGTAACAACTGGTTAATCAGATAAAATCCACCTCAAATGTTTAGTTGAAGTGAACAGAAAGATTTTCTTCATAATAGTGGAAACATTGTTTCAGCCTTAGGAAAAATGCATCTGAACTGCACTTTAAAAACATTTTAAAGTCATTCCTGGCCTTTCAACATTTTCCCTGTGTTTTTCTTCTCTTTTTTAAATGAAATTTCACCAAATTTTGTGACAAAGCAACAAAAATCAATATTTTTGTCAATTTTTAGAATTCTTCAATCTGCTCTAAAAACTGATCAAGATAATATTTGTTTTTATTGATGTCAGTGGAGACTCTAATCAATCTCACTGGAGACATCTTTTGAGGCTAAATATTTATAAGACACGCACATTCAGCTAATATTTAAAGAATGACTTTGTGGTTTTAAAAAATACTGAACTAAAGCAACCAAATTCCTGCTATGTGATGGACTAGTCTTGCAAGAAGGACTGCTTCCAAGTGACACCATGCATGAGAGCTCACAAATTATCACCTGACATAAGTAATCAGATCAAAAAATTGCTGGTACTGTAATTGAGTCATTGAATTGCAACTCTTGCTGGAGTTATCTCCTCCCCCTGGCCCAGGAGGCAGAGACAGATGAGCAGATTCCTGTACTTGAAACACTCCTAGCATGGAAAACTGCAATGTCACTGTTTTGTTTTCCAGAAATTAAAGATGATCTTCAGGGGAAAGGTGTCATGTAAAAACACAGGGAAATTTATCTATGAATCTAGAGGAGACTGTCAAAGTGAATACGTCTGAATCAGTCAGTATTGAGACTGATGCTTCATTGACTTGCAGCTTTCCTTGAACATTTATAATTTCTAAAAGTTAGGAACAAAAAAACCTAGTAGTAGAAACTTGGGAATTTTTATTTGGAGGCACACTACTCAGGCATTTGCTTACCATCTTTGGGTATAAGGATTAAAGCAAATGAGAATCACAAACTCACTGAATCTGCTGGTCAAGTTTGCAAATTCAAAGTAGCATCTGTTACCCAACTAAGTCAATTGATCATCAAATTGCACTCATCAAAATATTACAGGGGTAGAGGCTAAAACTCTTTTATAGTCCTGCCTTGCAAAGCAGCTTTATGGTCTAAGTGTATCAGGACAAGAAACTCGTCTCCCCAGGCTCTGCAACACAATCATAACCTCAGCTCTTCAAAGTACATGAAGCCCTATGCATGCAGTTAATTATAAATAGTGTTGAAAAGGAAGCTTAAAAAAGGAAGGTCGTGTTCCCTACATCTGAACATTAAATCCCTTCAAGATCAGGCTGCCCTAGATAAAAGTGGCTGCATTCAGCTGTATGGTATCTACATTACGAATATTCTTTTAAATGGTGGTAAAAGGAGCTTAAACTTATATTTTGCCAAAGAGCCAAAGCAAAGACAAAGGATTAGGTGCACTGCCTTTTCTAAGTGTTCATCTAACAGCACAAGCATATTTGTTATAGTTACTTGGCCTCAGGAATATCTAACTATGAGCTTGCTTTATCCCACTGGAGATGGGCTTCAGGGAAAGGGCAAAGCCCACAAAGCATGAGGTATGAGGCTTGTAGCCATTCAAATACCTGTATAGGATTTACCAGTATGCCAGGGACCATGATCTGCTTGGTAAGATTTAACACAGTCACCCTTCTTTAAAATAATGTTCAGTCACAAATGTAAATAATTGAGACTCAGAATCCTTTGCTAGTTTTACACTGCTGACACTGGACAGTACGACTTTGTTCCTACCTGAAGGACAACAACCATCAGAAAGCCACGCCAGGCCTGATTCCAGACCTCTCCTTGACGAAGTGCTGTCTCTGTTCCCCTTCAGACAACACTTCATACTACTGCTTTTCTTTCTGCCCATGTTACCCCTGTCAATATTCACTGTTTCTCACAGCCAAAGACAAATCCTGTGAACAAAACCTCCCCGTTTACCAATGTTTGTGAAAATGACTTAGCTTCTAGCCTGGCCATGCCACAGCAACCGGTTCCTGGAGGACTGTTGCCTCGCACTAGAAGTCCTTCACACCAGCATCGCCTGGGCAGTCTGGGTTGTTGAGGGAATGTAGAGTCTATATGAAGTCCAAGGTCCATGTAGGCCTCCATTGTGAAGCAACATCAACCACAGAGACCTGTGGTGCTGCCTGTCATCAGCTGTGCAGCACTGTCAGGCTGTGTGTTTGAGCACTTTCGTGAAAGGGGAGATTGAATCTACACCAGCCCAGTCCAACTCAGTCTCTATCCCTCCAGAGAAGCACCCTCAAATATCTCCTGGGTTACCTAAATGAAGAAAGAAGCTGCTTCTCTTGCTCCTTGTGGAGAAGGATCTTGGTATTGCCTGAAATTGCAATCAAATATTTTTCCTGAGATTGAATAATATATTTTTGTTTGGATTTTGGGGAGGAGGGAATTTTTCTGCTTTTAGTGAAAGCCAAAAATGTCATTTCTCTTCAGCTTCCTCTTTATGTTGCAGTTTTAAGAGTGATAACGTCTACTTTAGACCTTAGATTGATTTGGATGTGGTGTTTATGTAAGAATACTGAGGAATTACTGGAGACAGTTTTAACTTTCAACTGCAAAACCAGACAGTCTTGTATCTCTCCTTCTACCTTTAAAAACACAACAGCAGCATTTTCTATCACAAGCCTGTGCTTTTAAAGCATGCAAGTTCTTTTCAGATAACAACCAAGTGAAATTAGTGAGAAGCTCCATTGCACCTTGTGCGAAGGATAACATCACCGCTGTTTGGCATAGAGTAAGGCCACAGCCTGAAGGAGTACATGAATATCCCCAAGGCTATTGCAAAATAGCAAAAACATGAAGCACATTCCTGACACAATCCAGCCCATAAGCCACTTCAGAGCAATGATGAAAGTTCTGTGTTTCAAAGTATGTATGAGCATGGTTGTGGGTAGTAACAAATACCTTGGCAAGGATATAATGAGAAAAGATCAGTGCTGATATCCTTTGCAAGTCCGTTTTTGTAACTTCTGCTCATATTTCTAGAAATCTGTGCAACCCCTGTCTTGTAACCACATCAGAGAGACAAAAAAGATATGAAAGATTTTATTGATTCATCTCCGAAGGGCACGGATGAACATCTTTTCTACTCAGGTAAGCAAGTATCACAGAATCAGAGCTCTAGTTTCTGTACCTTGTTGACTGTTTAGTTTTACTCTTTCCAGTTACTGCTCTTGACTAAAAGTGTAGTATAAGTGTCATTAAAATTCCAGAACCATAGTCAACTGATAAGAATTCAAATAAAGAAGATGCGGTGAAATTAATCTAGTACTCTGGCAAAACTCAAAGCAGTGGGAATTGATGAAGTACAAGCTTAATCCATTCTTCTTTGAGTCTCACTGTCATTTCAAGGTCCACCTGGAATTTTTATATGGGCTTTTATGTTGGATGAAGTTTATAAGAGGAGATTAATAAGTTTCTATTGACTGTACCTAAGCAAAGACAACTACAGGAAACTCATCCAATTCTTTTTGGTGACACATAGACATTTTGATAATATATGTTAACCAATATAAGCAATTTTCTTAAATCAAGATAAGAATAGGTCACTAGTTAAAAGTATACATTCCCTGGGTTTTTCCTGTAAGAAGTCTGATTTTTGACAATGTTTTGTGTAAAATTCATGAGAGAAAGGATCATCAAAGGCAAACCCATGCACAAAGGAATCGATATGAGAGAAGAATATCCAGTTCAAAAATTTGTCAGCTCCTAAATTGCCTGTCATTATTCTTTTTTTAATCCTTTTCATACTGTGAGAAGACGTTCAATGGCAACATGAGATACCAGGCAATTCCAGGATGCTCTAGTGAACTTCTGTTCAATTCTACCTCACCATCCGGTCTGAAGATGTTTGTGTCATCAAAAGCACATATAAATGTACAGATGCTTATAATTTAATGTGACTAAATAGTGATGATGGAAAATAACAGTGGTAATGATATCCTGGCAATCAGAGCTGAGAATGACTCACATGCTGTTTTTTAAATGGAACAAAGATGACCAATTGTATTTCAATTCTGCAGGTGTCGGAAATTGCACTGGGATAAATCAATGTAGAAGACCTTTATTTTTTACTCTGAAAAATAGAAGATCAAGCAAAAATTTTTGTTGAAACAAAACAACCTCTTCAGATAGCTTTTGTTGAATTGAAAAAGTAAAACTCAAAACGAAAATATTTTGAATTCTACAGTTATTTCCATTTCAGACATTTCTCTCATGCTAAATCCAAAGAAATCTGAAAATTAAGATAATTTCAAAAAAAAACCTTTTTAGCAATTGCTTTTAAAAAGTTAATATTTTCTAATTATATTATTACTGTGGTTTTAGGAACTGGAAAGTTGGAAAACTGTATTCAATATCATGAAATCTGCATTTTTTAAAAAAAAGAAAAAACTTTTTCTGAAACCTCTTTTACAGTTTCACCTGTGGGACTTATGCAATACATTTAGGTTCCTTGTGACTCAACTTATAAGTATTCCTGTTGTTGTCGTGTATGTCCTGTTGTCATTTGAATTTAATAGTAGAGCTATACTTCAAATATTATGTTTTTTCATAAAATATCACTGTGGCTCAATGGAAGCTGTTGTCATTCTATGTGTGCTTCTAGAGGCAGAAGTTATTAACTTCTGTTTTCCATAAAGTCAAAGTACTCAAAATGTAGAGTGCAGCATACAGAAAACAGCTTTGTGCAGGTAACATTCTGAGGAGTCTGTGTCACAGAATCCATTCTGTGTCCTAATCCAGAAAGGACAAGACAAAACCAGCCTCAGCTCCAAAGACTAACAGCTTGTGCTATTTAGTTCTCAGATCCCTGATTCAGCTACTGTTATATCAGCAAAAACAGCAGCTCTCATACACGTATCCTAAGTGCATGTTAGGATTTGCAGCTGAAACTCTTTCAGGGATATATTTGTAATGCACCTATCCCATTATCTCTAGGACTGTAGGGCTATTACTGACACTCCAAAAACACTTCATAAGAATATTCTACAGCAATCCTAAAAATGATTGGTAAGCCTTGTAGGGCTTTGAAGAGCAAATTTTTTCCCCATCTACAGCTGAAAAGGTGCTACTGTCTCACTGATGATCCAAATAAAATTTTATAAAAAAGAACATTTGTAATTCATGCTTCAAGGAAATCTTGCTCATATATCTCAGTGTTTTAGACACAAGCCTCACTGATAACCTCTGTATGGCATTGTATCCATTGTATCCATAAACTCTTGAAGACCTCACATGTGGTACCATTGATTTGTCCATGAGACCTCATAGGGAAAAAATGCTGTACACCAGACACTTGGGCAGTGCCTAATTACATCAAGAGGATCCCATTGCAGCAGCAGCTAAAGAGCAGAAGAAGAGCAGGAAAATGTGCTGGACTTCTCTATAACGACTGTCACTCTGATAAATTCTGCCCTTGGGCAAACGCAGTACTTGCTGAAGGTAGGAGGACTTTTTAAGGGACTGGCACTTAATATTGCTGTAAAAATCAAATCCAGGTTGGTTCACTGAGTTCTGAAGGAGAATATCTTTAGAAAATTTCCTATAAATGTTTAATCATTTCATACTGGATAGCATTTTATTAGCAATCTAATTAACTTTTTTGTCTTTTTTGTTAATACATCCAGCTGACTTACACACAACCCCCTCAGTTTTAAATCTCATTGGTATTTTCGGACATTCTAGATCTCCCTAAGCTTGTCAGGGTACAGCCAATTCTCACCTTGATTTTAAAGAGGATTATGCATGTGCACACAGCCTCTTAAATCCCCGTTATTTCTGAATCTGCTTTAAAACCTTCTAATGTTGTTATTATAGATCTTATATTTTAGACGAAAAAGTGACAAGGCACAAAAGGAAAGAATTTCTTACTTTTTCTTCTGCAGGGAACCTAGTTAAGACATTTTAAAAAATGTTTTCCCTCTACTTTAATCAGTGGATATTAACAAAAAAAATGTAAGAAGGGAGAAGAGTAAAACCCAGGAGACAAAATTTAAAATGTAGGTCAATAAAAATGGCTGAATCTTTCCATGCACATTCTTTTTCCTATATCTTCTCAAACCAAAACCTGAGTTGGTCTTCTGGAATATAAAGTTCATTTCCCACTACCCTTATCCTGTGCTGGCTTGCAGGCCAAGTCAGGGAGAGAAGCAGAATATCAGAGGCAATCCAAGCCTGGATGATTCTCAAGAGCAACCAGGGTCTTGTCACCTCCAGTAAGGAGCAGCACATCGTTAAAATAGTATGTGAATCCTGACAGCAGTAGTTCTGAGCAATCCTCAATCAGGATTGAGCCCACACTCCTCCAGTGTTAATTGGAATAAGTGATTTTCATTACTCCGTACGGAATTACTTATTTATGAGATTCTCAGGTCCCGTATTCATGCAGATTATAGAACTCTCTACAGCAGCTTTGCTCAGAGGATAATCCATGTTGCTGTTGTTTTCTTCCTCTTCATGTAGATGACTTCTACTCAATTATTGGTTCATAACAAAGAGAGGTAAAAATCACTTTCTTTCTTTCTTTCTGTCACCTCCTTGCTGGTCTGGGAGTTAAAGCTTTTTTCATACTTATTCTCCTCTGAGATGTGCATGGATCTGATAACTAGGATGTCACAGACATCACTATGGCTCAGTCAGGGGCTGTTCTGAACCACTGGATATTTTTGCTTTTGTTGAAGATGTTGGGCTTGCTTTATCCACCTTGTGTACTCAGTACTTTGGCTTTTGCTACTTTTTTTGACAGAATTCACATAAGTCTAAGGCTCAAGCTTACTCAAGTTTTTCAAAGTAACCAGCAACTCTCAGAAAAACATGGAAAGGCAGAAAATCTGCAATTAAACAATTTTTAATGGACCCCAGAGATGTCTTAATAGATTTAATTAATTGGTATTTAAGTGAATTTAATTATTGGAATTTAAAATGAGGCAGTTAATATATAAACTAGAATGTCCTCTCCCCCTTTCATCTCTTAGTAATGAGAAGAAAATTTGAAAACATCTGTTATTTGCTTACATACCAGCACAGAACAAATACCTGAGGACTTCATGCATCTGCTGCCGGTTTCCCTTCCACTCTCTGAGGGCTTTGTCCATACTAAATGAAATTATTTTAGGAATTTTCATACTGACAAGAGATACTGCATCCCTTGGTGCAAGTGGCATTGGGCATCAAGAGAGCAGTAAGTATGACATCTTTTGTTCTGTTCCCCTCCTGTTCATTTTATCCCCAACAACAGCCCATTCTCAGTCACTGATGATCGTGCAGTCCAGTAGAAGATTTCCAAAATAATTGGGTGTTAATTAATTGGGGTTAAATACTAAAGTAACGTGCAATTGTAAATGTGCAAGACTGGATTTGGAAAGGAAATGAAACGAAACCTGAAATTAATCAAAAAGTCTGTGTTGCTGCCATTCAGGGACTATATTGATTCAATGCTTGATTTAAAAAGAAAAAGGACATGGGGAGGTAGCTGGTAATTAATGTGGGGTATTGAGAAAGTTAGGTTATCAATGAACAAAATTATGTGTCTTGGCCTGAACTATTTGACCAATCTACTAAGTGTCTTTTGGTGCTCCAGGAAGTGGGAGTTCAGGACTCAAAGTGATGAATCAGTTTCCTGATGGAGTAACTTATGGGAAAAGATTGGCAGGTCTCTGCTTTACTCCAAAAGTTTAGTAAGACCCACCCACTGGGGTGATTAAATCAGGGCTCCAGTAGGACATCTGACACCTGAAGAGGGACTATCACGTATATCCTGTTTATAACATGGAATATTCTACTTCCCCTGTTGATCACAAATTGGTCAGTACTGCATGTGCAAATTACTTAAAACCTGAAGGCTGGAGAAAATAACACAATAATTTCTGCAAAGTAAAGGTATTAAAATTGCTTTTTTTCAAGGTTTTAGGAAGACAAGCCAGAGCTCTGAAATACACAGGTACATAAAAGATTTGCTTCAGTATCTTCTGATCTGCACTTTTGTACCAATGCTTAAATATACACAGAATGGCCAATCCTATATCAACTTTCTTGGGAATATCATTATGTAGAAATAAGGTCTGAGCACTACTGTATTTTCTGCTTCCAGACATAAGGTAGGCAAATTTTCCTCAGTAGTTAACGACACTTTTGATCTAAAAGTAGATCTACTATCAGATTGCAGTTCAGGTGCCCTTCATCTCTTTAACACTGTGTTTGTTCTCTTGGATATTACTGTACCCACAAGCTATTTGCTAATCCCACAATGACAAGCAGCACTGAGAAGAAACAGTGGACTCAGCATCATTGGGTCTCCTCAGTAACAAACCAGAAGATATTTTGAATTTAAATCATGTTCTTAAATTTGCAAACTACATAAAAAAGAATTGGGGATAGAATAAAAAAACTAGACCAGCCAGATTAAGACCAGATTTCCCAACATTTGAAGTCTTTGTTTATGCCAGTAGTTTTTATATACAGTCTAATTAAGCTGTCTGAAAAAGAGACACCAAAGACTACAGCAGCAAAATCTGGCAGTAGCGTACTTTTTTCCTTGTTAATTTTTGGAGCCTGAAGAGTCTGGTTTCTGTTTCAATGCCTTGAAAGTCAGTTTTTTATTTACCATATTTCACTGATAATTATTTCATGCAGCAACTTTTATACAAGTGACTGGTGGATGGTTATGCTCCAGATGTCTATTAAAGTTGATGAATGTATTTTGGTATTAACATTTTGTAGCATGTGAAAGTGGCAAAAGTCCAGATGGCCCCTTGTAATTATTATTTCTGTCAATTATTTATATTTCTGTCTTGTCTAGAACTCAAAAAAGGTAAGATTGCTGTGTGATGTGGTGTTTATTCCCTATGATAGAAATGATCCCTGACCAAGGCAAGAGCAATTTGATAGGTGAGAGGGAAAGAAAAGAAGATTTATTTTCTCTTCTTGTACAGATAAGATGCTGAGGAATAAAAATGAGAAGAACTTCGCTACATTTCTACTAGCAAACTGTACAGTATCAGGGATTCTTTCCTGGATCTGAGATAAAATGCATGTTCTTTTTGTGTCACAACTCTCAAACACTTTTAACCTTCAAAACAAAATGTCTGCGTTAAGGTGTCTGACCCATACTGACTTTCAAATTGTGCCTAAAAATTTCTAGTAGCACTACCTGGCTCAGGAAAAAAAAATGGTTTCAGCAAATAGACTAATGATTAAAATTAGAGAAGGTTGAATTGTGCCACAGTGTTGTCTAACTCCTGTATATAGTTGTAGCACTGCTTTAGCACCAGATCTAATTGACTCCATATTAATGCCTGTCAACTGACAATGTAATTGTCCATTTATATTCTTAGTCTAGGGGAAAAAAAAAAACCAAAAAATCTAAGGAAGATAAGTGACATCCTTAATGGTTTTTATTGGCACAGGAGCTAATGCAACCAGACCATCACTTTATATTTATTGCTAGCAACAACACTGAAATCAGTACATATGTGTACTTCTTAATATGAGAAAATTCCAGATGCATGTTTGGCAATGCAGGTTAGACATGAAAACTTCATTAAAATTACATTTAGTAAAACAAATGGGCTCTACTGAAACACTGGAGATAGATCAAGCTGTGTTATCTGGCCTCTCTTCTGCAACAGCTGTATTCAAAATGTTTTAAGAAGTAATTTTTAGGGTCTCAACAAAAACCAGAACTAAAACAAAGTTCTCCAGATGGGCATCACCAGTGCTGCCTAAAAGCGAAAGATCACTTTACCTAGACATGGTAGCTGAATTCTCACTGATATAGACAGGATGTTGGCCTTCATCACAAAGGCACCTTGCTGGTTCATCGTCAGCTTTTTGCCCACCAGGACCCTACTTTCTCTTCTCCAAAACTGCATTCCACATGATCAGTGCCCAGGAGGTATTAGTTTGTGAGGTCAGTTTGTCCCTCAAAGGACTGTCCAGAGGCAGGACTTTGTTTTCGTCTTTGTAGAACCTCATGAGGCTCCTTTCAGCCCATATCTCAAGCCTAATGATGTCTCCCTCAAGAGGAAATTTCTTCTGCTAACTTGCTGAGAGAGAACTCTGGCAGATCATCCCATTCAATAATAAAGGTGTAGAGCAGTAAATACTGGTCCCTCTACTGATCCCTAAGAGATGTCACCAGTAACCAGTCCCCACATTGAATTAGTGGTTCTAATCACCTGCTGTTTAACACATGTCTTTTTCTGGTTAGGTCATTTCTGTTCTAAGAAAAATAAAAAATAAAAAACAAAGGATATATTTCATGATAGCAGCACAACTTGTGCAAATAAATTGATCAAAACCATAAGAACCATTAGTGACAAGCTCTGGGCTGAAGAAGAAAACTGATATTAATGTTGTTTTATGTCAGATTCTGTTTCCAGTGCCTTCTGCTACCAGGTCAACCTTGGGTAATTTTCCATTTATTATGTTAAAATTTTTCACTATATCTATTACTTAATATTATTGAAAATACCAGTATATTATAGTTATTGTAATATCTGTTACAAGTCTATCTGTTACTAATCGATAACTAGTTCTATAACTTCAGTCAAGTCAGCTAAAACAGACTTGACTGAGTAAGGTAATTAAACTGCAAGGATGAGACATCTCTTTGCCTGCATTCCTTTGTTTCCAGTTAGAAAATTTGACACATGCATTCAGGATCAGGATCTAAGAGCAGTTTTGTCTCTGAACTTAACATTTCCTTATGTTGAACAAGAACATTGTGGGTTTTTTTCATTTCCCATTATTACTTCTACTGCAATGGTATATCGAGACCATAAGAGAAGGGCACCCCACTGAGTTATTGTATAACCTTTAGAAAATTGTCTATCATTGTCTGGACACAAGAGGGCTGATGATAAAAGCCTTTCCGAGGAAATATTCAGACACATTCCTAAATATATCATCAGAGTGCATATTAGCAATCCATAAAGTTAACCACACTTATGAATTATTTACAGTATCTAGGCTCAAAGGGATGGGCATAAAATTCTCAGCAACACCTTAAAAGCTCTGCCTGTGGTACAAATTACAACCTAATTATAAACTCAGCATAAAATTCCTTTGCAAACAAGTCTATCTTGCTTCAATGAGAGCACCTAAGAGAAGCCATGTGCAGCAGCAGTTTAGCCTTGCTTAAATGCATTTCCATACTTCATGACCTTGTTTAATTGCCTTTTGGCTTTGTTATTCATTTGTTTGCTGGAAAGTAAAGACAACAGTCCTCTAAAAGTTGGTGACTTCATCTCAGCCTCTTAGATTGGCTCTTTTTACACAGATTAACATTTTAAATATACGTGTGTGTGGCACATGCACACACACAAACAGACACAGTTAGAAATACCAGAACCAAATCAATAAGATTTTTTTTTAAAGGCTGGTTTGCTTTTAAATCGTGGTTGAAGGGGAACTTTTATTCACTTTATAATTGGCTGGCCAGGGACTGAAGTGTGAGCTGTGTGAGTTGTCCCATTAACCAGGCCACAGGCTGTGGGTATGGCAAGCAGAGGGCACAGATGATCATTCATGAGCTGTGCAGCTGTGTGATGAAGAACCTAAAATGAGAGCAAGGTCTGCCTCTGCACTGTCCCACTTACTTCCTAGACACGTTTAGGTTTTAAATCTAACAGCATCGTGCAAAATGCATAAATAATCCTTAGTCCTTTCTTAGATCTGACCTAGTGAATCAACAGTAAGCAATTCTTTCAGATTTCAGTGAGGTTTTTTTAACACCAATACATTTGGCTAGATTGCCTTTAGGGTTATCCTTTCTGGCTATCTGACTCAAGAGACTGGAAAATCCCTGGCACTATGGAGAGGCTGTGGGTCCCTCAGTGGAAAAGAATGTGAAGTAGGATGACAACTCAGCATCATGCACAAAGCAGCCTCATTACTTAGACACACCAGAGTTGCACTAGTAACAGGAGTAAAGTCATGTTGGCAAATGCCATTCAGGAGGCTGGAAGAAGACCAAGTCAGCATCAGACTGCAGTTCATCTCCTTCACAGTATTACATTAAAGACTGTCTTCTGTATCACAGTATCACAGTATCACAGTACCATAAGGTTGGAAAGGACCTCTGAGATCATCGAGTCCAACCTATAACCCAACACTAACAGCATCATCTAAACCATGGCACTCAGTGTCTCATCCAGTCTCCCTTTAAACACCTCCTGGGTCGGTGACTCCATCACCTCCCTGGGCAGCCCATTCCAATGGCCAATCACCCTTTCAGTGAAGAACTTTTTCCTGACATCAAGTCTAAACTTTCCCTGACAAAGCTTGAGTCCATGCCCTCTAGTTCTGTCACTGGTCACCTGAGAGAAGAGACCAACCCCTGCCCGACTACAACCTCCTTTTAGGTAGTTGTAGAGAGCAATGAGGTCTCCCCTGAGCCTCCTCTTCTTCAGACTAAACAGCCCCAGCTCCCTCAGTCGCTCCTCATAGGGCTTGTGCTCCAGCCCCTTCACCATCTTCGTTGCCCTCCTCTGGACACACTCCAGCATCCTGACATCTTTCCCAAACTGTATATACTTAACTGATGAATTGCACTGAAGATAATAGAGGTATGTGCTTGTCCCCTTATGGAAATCAAGCCTCTTTCAGGTATACCAATCTCAGCAATCAAATACTGGAGAGCCTGTCATCACCTGCGTGTGAATTTTAGAAAGATTGGGTCTGTCCATGAAGGATGAATTTGTTTATAGTCAACAATTACCCAGAGTTCACCCACCTCTACATGGGACAATAAACATTGTGCCCACTTCTCAGACCCTGCACTGAATCATCAAATAAATGAGTTTATCCACTTCTTTCTTTACCAAGACACCAGTGAGTGACATTTTCCTGTTAACTACTGGGGTTTTTACCTCTGCTGGAAGTATCTAACTAGCTTGTTGCACAATGCTGATATAAATGCATTACTTCAGATATTAGTGCCAGCAGAATTCTGTGCAATGTTTAGATAAGGCAGTGGAAGGGAAGAGCAGTTAAATAAAATGCTTAAACCATTGAATGTTTACATTATAAATATTTGTCTTTGGAAACTAGACACACTGCTATTCCCTGAATGTCACCAGCTATTAATTGCATAATCTGTGACTGTAAACACACTTCTGTGGTTCCCAAAGCATTTTGGGCTTTAAAGGCTGAGAACAGTTGAAAAGCAGTCAAAACTTATTATCAAATAGCTTGTTCACCAGACAGATTTCCTTAATAGCTTTTTCCATGGAAGGATTTGAAAATGCACCATTTCATATCTCGAAGGAACCATCTCAGAGATGAATTAGAAACACTAAAGATAAAGGAGGCCCCATCAAATCTTCAGAAGCTCATAGATGGGTAATCTTGTAAAAATTTGCAAAGAACCCAGATATAATAATGCCTATTCCAGGAATGACAATTTTTAGGAGTGTCCTGCCACCAGCAGCAACTGGAAGTAAATGCATGCTGTATAAGAGTACAAGAAAACATAAAGTAAATTATAATTTCCCCACATGGTCTTCCAGCTACCAGCAAGGGCCCTGCAGTAGCACTTCTGTTCAGCATAAGCTGTGCTGACATCAATATAAGCAACCTTTACCTAAACAAAATTGCAATATTGCCAGTGGTCAGGCTGGGTTTTTACTCCATTTTATAGTCTTTCCCTCCCTGAGTCTTTCTCTCCTTTACAGTACCATTGGCTCCTGGCTACATCAGGCTAAATGATGTCTCTCAAGCCACAGGAATGCCATCATAGAGGACTCCTAGCTTAGACCATGTAATAATGGATACAGAACACGTCACCAGGTCATGTGGAGAGCGCTCTTCTATGCAACAGAGCATATTATGGGTGACCTAGCAGATATCTTACAACGTGTGGTTGGCCCTTCACTTTCAAAAATCAGTCTTCTGGCATGGCATTTTCCTCATTGCAAGGCAAATCTGGTGACAGGCTGCTCTGTCGCCCCAGCATAGATCAAAATGACCATAAGCAGCTGCAAAAGGGAGTTAAGTACCAGAAGGGGAGTAAACACTCTGTGCTACAGGTAGGAGAAGCCCAAGCACAGTGAGGAGTAGGTGCAAAATAATAAGAGCTTGCACTGAGAGCCAAATCCTCAGTCTCATGCTCAGCAAAACTTGGCAGGTCTGTGGAGGGAGAGGGGAGAAAGTAAAGTGTCAGGTTGACACATCTCCTCTCTGGTAGTGGGATTCCCACATCCTTTCACTTATATCCTAAGCCAGCTCACTATCTTAATTTCCAGAAATTTCAGAGGGCAATTACACCTTCAAGTCACCTCTCAGCTGGAAAAGAAGCATGTAGATGAAAATTACTCAGCCAGATTGCAGCTGTGTATTTCTGAACACAGCTCTGTGAGACATCACCTGAAAACCTGACCCTTCCCTCTCCTAGTCTCTAATTGGTACTTTCTCAACTGTATCTTCTCCCCTGCCTAAAACAACTCCTCTTTTAATCATTGTTATACATGGAACTAAATTTTTGCAGAGGTGACAGTGTATGTGTGTATGTTCACGTGTGTGCTTAATAGAGAACTGCAATGTCAGTGTAGCAGCAGAATGCATTGTTGGGACCTGGTTAAATAAACAAGCTATATTTTACAAAAATCATGACTTTCACATTTTCAGAAACACTTCTGAGTATTCTGTTTGAACCAACTTGTCCTTCACCTTTATTCATGGGGGAAAAAAACAAAAAAAAACCTTAATTTTTTTATAAAAAATTATATGATGATTTTTGAAGCTTTTTCTCCCATTTGATTTCGGAAATAAAATTTCATTAAAATCAATATGACTTTGTAGAAGACATTGGATCCATGGACTAGAGTTTCTGGAAAATATCAATGAGTAAGTACAATCACATTAAGTGTCTTGAAATAAATAAGTGACTACAAAAATGTGTGTGCAGCATTCTCATAGAAATCAAATCTGTTGCTTCCTGCTGTTAAGATCTGACTGGTAGCTTCCCAGATAGCAATGGATAGCAGTCTGGAAGTTGAAGTTCTCTCTACATTGAATTTATTTCTCACAAGTCTTTTCCTCAAGTATTTTCATCTCCAGTTTCTGAAATCATTAGAACAATTTTGGCACTGCTTCCAATACCAGGTCAATAAAACTTCAAGGTCTTACTCTGAAAGAATAGTTGGGGCTGTGAAGGCTGTCTGAGTTGAATGGTTTTGCCGTGTTTTTATGCAGTGTTAAAAGAGCATCATATCAACAAGCTGAAAGCTCATATTTCTGAAAAGAAGGGCACTCGGTAGTATTGGAAATTTCTGCTTCTACTAAAGGGTGTTTCTGTGCTGAAATCCAAGCTAAAAATGTACATGGTGCTACCTGTTGCTCCATTATAAAAATGCACGTGTGCTTTATCGAGACTGAAATCAGTTCCTCAGGTGGCTATGAAATATTACAGGTACTGAAAGTTTAATTTCATTAGATAAGTATTTTGAAATTTTAGACTTTTTTATCTTGCTCAAAATATTAAGAAATTGCTATTAAAAATTGCTTTCAATAATGAGGCTACACATCCACAATAAAATGAAATTTCTGAATTTTTTTTTTTAATTTTGCTTACATTTGTGAAAAAACCCGCATCTTTCTTCATTCAAGAAGTGGGAGTCTCTTTGTTTATTTATCCAGCTGGCAGGCATCCAGCCTGGGTTAGTTTTCCAGATTTCTGGCACAGCAAGTACAGGAAGACTGGTAGATGCAAACACCACTACATTCCTCCCCAAAGGATCTCAGACGGGGAGGCAGAATTCTCCTCTTCCATTGCCTGCGGAAGTTACAAGGACGGACAGCTTGGAGTACACAGCTAATTTACAGACATTCAAAATTCAGTGGGATAGATGTTATGTAAAAAAAACAAATGAACTGGAATAATACTTCCATGAGTAAAAATTAACCTAGACAGAGAGATGTAGTTTTTAAGTGTTTAAGAGACATTTGGAAAATGCCCTCAACAATATCTGTTAAGTTTTGGCTAGCCCTGAAGTGGTCAGGCAGTTGGACCAGGTGATCATTGTAGATCTTCCAACAGAAAGTATTCTATTCTATTCTATTCTATTCTATTCTATTCTATTCTATTCTATTCTATTCTATTCTATTCTATTCTATTCTATTCTATTCTATTCTTTTCCCATCAAAACAAAACCAATAAAGGGTAAGTTATTTTGAAACTGAGGTCAGAGAGGAAACAAGGTGGTGTATAGGAAGGACTATATTGCTCCTACTTGCTAGAACTGATCATGGTACAGAGTGGCTGCAGAACAGAAAAGAAATATCAGACACCAAAAAGATTCTCATTTTCTAACATGAAGAGAAAAAAAACAAGTCAGGAAAAAAACCTACATTTCTCATAGATACCAATTCTATAGCAACAGGAGGAAAAGTCTAGCGTTTCATGTCCTGAAGGGATTTTGTTAAATACTGGCTGTTCTTTCTCAATCTGATATCAGATTTGCTCTCTGATTATTTTTTTTTAATTTCTTATAAATATGTACCAGGAAACTATCCTACAGATGCATCATATATTACAAATGTCAAAATACCATCTGTGAACAGAAACAGAACAGCATAAGCACACACTGAAAAGAAATGTCTGGGGTTTTTAATTTAATGTGACAATACTCTAATTTTTAAAATTCAAAATAAGCATGAATGTTACAGCCAAAAGAAATGCTGCACCTCATAAGTGAATGCTTTGTATAACCAGCAAAATAGCAAAGGTATTTACAATGCTTTTTTTCATCTTAAGTTTTACAACATTGAAACAAATGCCCTGAACTCCTATCAAAAATGCATGAACTAATTTGTTATCCAGTCCTCCTAACTTTAACAACTGTCTGTTGTTTGAAATCTTGATTCACAATGGTAATTGGATAGTCTTTCTGCACATCTGGTGCATTCCAATAATGTTTGGAATTAGAATATAAAATGCATCTTCACTGCAGACCAAATCTTCAGATTGCAGATGTGCAACATCTCAGGAGTGGTTAAATCCAGGGATGTATGAGACTCATTAACCTGGCTTCTTCTTCATTACCTGACAACTAGAAAAGATGATTCAGCTTTACGTCTCCAGTCATGTGGTCTTAGGCCTGAGTTAGCACTGGTCCCTAAAAAATTAAAAACAGACAAAAATAGGTAATTCCATGCTATTAGGCAATTCTGTCCATCCACGGAAAACAGCAGATCAATTTCAGAATTCCAAGACTGAAAATTATTTTATTTGAAACTACTGCAAAGGATGAGTAAGCACTGAAACAGTCAACGAAGGGGAAAAAACAGTCTTACAAGGTATTCAAAATATTTTGTTTGAGTTTGACTTTAGTGTAATAGAAGTGGAAAATCTGACTCAGTCATTTTGAGAGGAAGCAATAAACGTTTTGTCATTCTGAAAATGATAGCCTAAGGCATGATGATTTGATATTGCCATGGCTTTTTTATGGAGTGATATCCAAAAGAAATCACACTTATTTCATTATTTTTATTTTTCTTAATGCCATTTGGTTGCCCCAAAGTGTCTTTAAGCCCTTCTATATTGCAGACTCTCTTCAAGGAATGAAAAATTTGGGATTAGAGAGATTTTGGAAAGAGGTTTTTATCAATTGACCCACACCATTGTCAATGTGTGCAGCACAAAGTTATTCAAGAGACTAATGGGCTAAGTAAATACTGTAGCATTTGGGCAGTACCATTAGTTTATGACTTATCTGAAGTCTGACTAAAAGATCCATCTAATACAACTGGTGCAGAAAGTAGGAAAAATCCACACTCAAATAAAAACAG
Source organism: Dromococcyx pavoninus (assembly GCA_033558185.1). NCBI lineage: Eukaryota > Metazoa > Chordata > Aves > Cuculiformes > Neomorphidae > Dromococcyx > Dromococcyx pavoninus. The sequence continues at coordinate 430,498 of JAUMJL010000502.1, read as the reverse complement.
CTAAGAAAGATACATACACGTGTAATAACGGGGACTACAATCCTCAAACTGATGCTAACTTTTTTGTCTTCCTCTTTGTGAAAGAGAAATTCTGTTTACAGTGCTGTTTGTCCTGGTAAAATTCCAACATCCACAAGAGCTTTATCTTTATTAGTCTTTGCAGGTGTAGTTGTGTCTGTTGGTTTCTTTTTGAGTTTATCAGTGTTAATGGCAAAGATCATTGCAAAGTACAACAGAAAAAGAAAATATTATTATATAGCACATGGCTCAATGTAAGTCTCATATTGGTTTGTGTTTCTGACTACCAGTAGAATTAACACTACATTTACAGAGAAGAGTCAGGCATATGTTAAATAAAAACACAGAAAAACAATCAGTTAAACTGTTTTTTAATTCAACCACCCAGCTGGAAAATACATCATATGAGGAATATAAATAGGGTTACAATTGATATAAGCTTATACATTGAGATGGTTTATGTTCATTGAATCTCATTTAGTTTTAAATAGCATGTAATTGTCTGAGTGGCAGGTAAAACTGGATGGAGGATATTGTTATTGTGGAACAAGGAATTGAACTCATTTACAGGTCAGTTTATGGTTTGCCTGCTTTGTCCTTGACCTAAACCTTCATTTTTATAACAAGTCTCATCATCAACATGTTTTAACTGAAGAGTCTAAAAGGTTATGCGGTGGCACTTTGCCTTTTTCAAAATAGTATTTTTTCACTGTACATCGTGATCCAAAATTGTAAAGCAACAAATTGAAAGTCATCCACTGCAAAGTAATTTTGCAGCTTTATCTGACTCAAATGAAAACTCATTGCTTTTTGTAACATTGCTTGTAAGTTTTGTAGTAAAAAAGTCACTTTTTATTAATGCTATTAATTACTGCTACAAATGTATTCATTAACTTTTTAATTTATTTTTACACTATCCCACCTTCAGAATATTATTTAGAATTAAATCAAATTGAGTTGACTGTCATTTTACTGTGATACAACACAATAGGAGCTAATATAATATTAATATTAAAAAATATACTGTGATCATGGAGGAAACAAGAGACTGCTTGCCTTCCAAATGATTCTAAACCCAAATCGGATTAAAACCCACAAATTCTGAAACTTTTTAAGGAATGAATGTTTAAAAGTATTATGATGAAGTCAATACTTTTAATCTCTTCTCACAAGTGAGAGGTGTTAGGACAGGAGGAAATGGCCATAAGTTACGCCAGGGGAGGTTCAGGCTGGATATTAGGAAGAACTTCTTTACCGAAAGGGTGGTCAGACACTGGAACAGCTGCCCAGGGAGGTGGTTGAGTCACCATCCCTGGAGGTGTTTAAAAAATGTTTAGAGGAGTTTTTGAGGGACATGGTTTAGCAGAAGATTGGTGCAGTTGGACTCGATGATCTCAAAGGTCTGTTCCAAATGGAAAATTCTATGATTCTATAATATATTCTTAATGCAAAACAGCTTGTTTGCCAAGACCAAAACTTAATATTAGGTTGGCTGGGTTGTGTTTCAAAGATCTTCTCATTCTGGATACATTTACCTCGATGCAACCGTAGTTTTATTGAGATTTGGGAGGAATAAGACTACATGGAAGTGTTGTATTTTAGGTATATCCACATTTATATCAGAATTATTTAAATTTGCTTTACAGTGCTGTGGCATATTTTTATTAAGGAATAGCTCCATGTCATCTTAATTTTAAAGTTATACAGGCTTTTGAGGGAAAGCTTATATCTATGCACCACACCTGACTTTGAATTACATGCTCAGCAAGCTTGAATACTGGATTCAAATGATATTTCTGCTGTCATTCACTGTGATTTAAAGCTGTCAGATCATGCAACATCCCCCCATTGACATTCAAGCTGCATAAACAGCCCACAATTATCAAAATGAAAGGCTGTTATTGTCACAAGAAGAATGCCACCCTACCCTGGGATGTGTGAAATGACTGGTTGCAATCACCAGCCTTGGATAAGCATTCCTGAACAGCCCCTTTTGACAGAAGTTCGGGTCTGAGTTTCAGAGCCCTATTCAATGTAGAAATACACATAATTGATGCCTTTTCATCCTCCTTTGTTCAAATCTCCAGTCAGCTTAATTAAGATCTTGTAAGGGGGTAATGAAGTAAACATTTCAATGAATATCTGCATTAGTTTGATGGCAGAGGCCTGCAATTAAAATACTGTAGCTACATTAAAGAACATATATTCTGCACTGCTTTCAAATCAGTTCAGAACTTCCCAAATCAGCTTTCCTGGGTTTTGCTTGGATGGGAAAATCCCAGCCTAAGTCCTAAACCAAGACCTACACAAAGACTTGCACAAAGACTGAAGGAAGTCAGATGGGACATGGAGTAGACCTGTCTAGAGCTCAGGCTCACCTTTGCTTTTCTTCTTGTGGAAAATACTTTGAATTTGGTGACATATGTTAGAAAAATTGGGTAAAGCCATCTGAGTATTCATTTAGTCAGGATCAGATTTAAGAATGATAGGAGAAAAAGGATGAGAAAAAAGAAGAGCAACCAAATGGAAGAAGGGACATAGTTGCTAACTTAGCTCCTTTGATAACATTGCCAGAACAGCCACAGGATTATTTTGAGAGCTTCGTGAGTTTAGCAACATATACATATCAGCCTATATCTCTGAGTTCAGGGCCAAAGGAAGAGTCAGTATATTACCTGCACCATGGAACACCCTAATTTTCATTGACTTGTGTTGGTCATCTGCTTTAGGGGAGAGCAAACCATTCCCATGAGGTAGCTATATAAAAACCTAGGACAGAAGTAACTCCCATTAAAGTAACCATCACCACTGTGTGCTGCAGAGCAGCAGGCAATGAGCTCATTTGCTTTGGTCATTAAAAGATAGAACACCATGCAGGGTGGGAGAGCTTTCCTGGCAGGTTTGATTGCATTGTCAGAGCTATGAAGGACATTTGAGCTCTGGGAAGCCAAAACAACACAGTCCAGAAGCAAAGCTGGTAGTAAATAAGAAGCTGTCAGCGTAATCAGACAGACAAACTACAAGGAGCACAAAGGCAAATGAATCAAAAGGAGTTGTTTTTTAGGTATTACTGCAGAGAAGAAAGAAGCAGCCTTCTTAAAGGTGGGACAAGAAATTATAAAGAGGTGGCTTTGACATGAAATTTTCTTACACAGAAGTAATTCTTAATTTATGGTTTGGGGTTTTTTTATTAGTTTACCCAAACAGAACACCTGTCCAGGAGCCACTGAAGAGACCCTGGGCCCTTAAAATTTGTGAGTTCCCTTGGGCCAAACTAAGGTGAAATGACACCGCACAATAGACTTAATATAAAAGACATTTATTTTCAAAGGCGAGGTATTAGAAATAAGATAGATGTTGGATTGATAAAACTATACTTGGAGCAATGAAAAGAGAAAGAAAGGAAAGATAAATAAAAGAGAAAGGGGAAAAGAGCAAAAAGAGTAAGATACCACCACTTCAATTTCCAGCATTGCCTCATGCCTTCTAGGCTCCTAGGGTGGTGGAGACCACTAGGCTTCTTGGGGAGGCGTTTTTTTATGTCCTTGAGTTCCGTCCCCCTCCCAGTCAGTCAATAACGTAAAGGATCATAGGAGATGGACATGCCTCTGCATCAGATGTTGCAACTAACATGTATTCAAAAATCTTCATTTGCATATGCATGGTGTCACCTGTTACATGCATTTGGCTGATAATGAGGCAAAACTCTTTTCATAGTAACCAGCTCAGAAGGGGATGGGTAAGAGCAAGGCTGCTGTGGCTCCTCAGAGTTCTCTCCCCCAAATACATCCATTGATCGTGATTTAAAGGCACCTGCCTCATCCACTGCCATGCAGCAACAATGTTTGAGACATTCACGTTAACTCTTCCAGTCTCTCACACCATCTCCACATGATGTGTCTCTTCTTGCAGTCCACCAGCAGGAAACAACTGGTTTAAAGCATACCATTCCTGTCACTGAAGTGGTCTATCGGGACACCCTAGGAAAAAGAAAAGAAAGGAAAAAAACCACAACAGTCTGTCTGGCCTGGCCAGTTCTCTTTTTTTGGGGCATCAGTAACAGAAAACCTATTTGGAAAAGCACTCTCACTGTTAGCCTGCAGACCTAACACAGCAGATGCAATGCAGAAGTGTATCTTGGTACTTAGATTTTGGTCTCATTACAGAAATACATTTGTGCTGCATCTTCATTTTTATCCCAGATGATGGAAATGAAAAGGGGAAGGGATAGACAAGAGTAAAGAAAATAAATAGAATATTTTTCTTCTTCCATTTCCTTCTTACCCACTACCCAATTAGTTCTCTCACTGTGTTCTCTTTGTATCACTGACTGTCATTTCCAGTACAGCAGTAGGTATGTCCTTCATTACCTCCAGACGCCAAAGCTTCCTAATGAGGGAATTACCATTCACACCAGCAAATACAGCAACCACAATCCTGCATATCCTCTTATCACCTGGTTACTGATAATGATCTAACCTCTGCAAGTGAAATCCAAGCATTCATTCACCACCATAGCCTTTTTTTTTTTTAGCAAGAGAAACCCAAGCTGGAAAGGATGGAGATATCAATAAGCAGAGTGCAGCCAGTCAGGAGCTTATTCACCCCATCCTGTTTTCCTGCAGTACTCCCAGCTGTTTGGCTGAAAGCTCTCTAGTTAACATTTCACGTTATTAGTACTAAAAGGGATGAATTACAGAAAGCAGAAATTCAAGAGACTTATTAGGACTCCAAGGCACTGCACATTGCTCTCAGGAGTCTATTTTACAGTGCTTTGTCCAGTGTCTCATTTTGCCAGAGGGATGTAGGGGATCCAGAGGGAAATGTTTCTGAAAGAGAGCTGTGGCTATCTATGGTAACATAGAAACTCAACAAATAGTAAAAGGAAAGAACATTGCCTTTTTTGTTGTAGTATCACATTAATCAAAACAAGGCAACCCTGCTGCCACTGAAATGAGTAGGCATTTCTTGAGTTGCTAGGAAAGGTACAAAAACTACTTGGAGAAGTGGGTGTGTCAGAAAAAGAGTCTGGATAAAGTGAAAGGAAATACATGCTGGCAGAATTAGAGCAAAGCAATGGAACAAGGCTTTGACACAATTAAAATCAACCCACTTCACACCAAAAAGTGTAAATAGTGAGTAAAATTCACTCCTGGACATTGAACTACTGATACAAACTGTATTTGATAAGTGCGACAAGGTCAGTACGTGACAATATTTGGCTTTGGAATAACCGCACTTTAAATAATTGTTCTTATTGTGTTATGGAGTGTGGCACCTACACCAGATGTACATCACTGTTTCCAGATACTTATTACATTTCACAGGTTTTACAAGTTTATATAATCTGTACCTTAAGGTTTACACAATGAAAAAATGCAGTAGCAGAGAAAGTACTTTTTTCTTTCCACTATTACTGTTTAAAATTGCTTTTCCATAAACGTGCCAAATTATGTCTGTGCTTTAAAAACCAGCTATCAATAAGTGACAGTTTTCTTCTTTGTCAGCATAACATGCCTCCTCATTTCAGCTTTTATAAGGACTAAATAATAATACATCAAGATATAAATTTGAAACAAAAACTGTTGCTGAGTTTTGAGGTGTCTGTTTCAAACAACTTTTAAGACTGTGATTTTTCAGAATATTTGCTTTATGCCATTCTTTTGCATCACAAATTAATGGCTAACAATACCTTTCATGGAAATTCAATCCAGGACTTTCCATTGCAACATCTCTTACAATTGTTTGTTTTCAAGCAGTACTCAGATTTGCTTCTGATGACTAGTGAAAGCCCTGGTGTACGCTAATTTATTGCATATATTGTATGAAGTATTTCAATCATTACAAGTGTTTGCATCTGAGAAAGATGGGGATAAAATTTAGTGACAGAATAAACCAGCACAAACCTCTTGTCCATTCGCCACACTGAAGGAGTAAATGATTTCTCTCAAAAGATAGCAATCTTACTTAAATTCTTTCCACTAGTGGTACCTTCAACAACAAAACTGCCTCTGCATTTGCCTGTCCTTATTACACAAGATACAAGAGTGGATTTTCTGAAAGTGAATTTTCTTTACCTTCAGTTTACAGCCCATGGTTCCTGTTAAGCTGTTGTTCCTAATTTTGAGAACCTCACTGCTGCCACACATCTCTATGTATAAACAGCTGCACAGAGAGATTAATTCACATTCTAACCTTTTTTTTTTCAATACAGTGGATTAGAGAAACTCCTGGAGCTTACACAATAAAGCTGATTTCCAACATTTGGATCCTCCCCTGAATTCTCTTTAATATTATTTCCACATCTTAATATAGCTTTACCACTAGAAACAGTTTTTAACAGTCTTATCAAAGCCTTATATACAGGAAAGGTCACTTTCTTATGTCTGACATCTAACTTTTGCAGGTATAACTCACAAAACCCCATTATCCTCTTTGACTCCTCAGCAAGTCTCCACATGCCACGACAAAGTTTGTCTTCTTTTCCTGATGTACTATTTTTGTATATCTTCACTGAAGAGCTAAATGCCTACGTTTCTGCGGTAGGCAATGAAGATCTAGTCAACACAGTCAATTGTACAACACCTGTCTTCTTCTTTCCTTATTGTATTGCTTTTGTATATCTGCACTGAAGTGCTACGTGTCTAAATTTCTACTGTAGGCAATGAAGATCTAGTCAATACAATCAATCAGATCTAGAAAGTTATTCAGTTGATCAAACGTACATGGGAAAAGCTGAATTCCTCAGGCTTGAAACCAAGTCATTCAGACCATCCAGCACTACTCAATTGCCTCCAACATTTGCTACTCTGTCAATCTTTGTATCATTAGCAAGCTTTCCCATAAAACATTCTATAGTATTTTCTAAATTATTGGTAAAAATATTAAATGCGTTTGAACAATTATCTAAGAAGCTGGAATTTTAACAGCTAATAAATATTACCTGTTAAACCTTTGTCACTAAAACACTTTTTAACCTATTTAATATCTGACTACTTAATAAAAGATTTTTCCATCAAAACAATATTAAATCTAAAAATTTTCTAGTCAAAGGAAATTTATATTTTCTTTCTTTTACGAACCATACCTGTAATCCTAGCAGAAGAATATTTTACTAGATGTTCCGTGACAGCATGCTAACAACTTTCAATCATATTTTTAACTTCTAATTTTTCTTATTAGAATTTTACGAGAAGTATTCACCACTTTGGGTCAGAGTCATGTCAAACAAGGGAATTTTCAGAATTCCCTGAAAATATTCTAAGTTATTTACCATCTTTCAGCTTTTGGAATCTCTGTTTTTCAAAGGTGTTTACAATGTTAGATAGGTGGTTCATTAAAATCTTTCCTCTCAAAATTGTGGCTGTGTGTAACAAAGACTAGTTGACTGGGAAATGTTTTCATGTCAAAGATAATATTCTCTGAAATATAACAAAAAATTTCTCAAGCAGTATTGCAAAGATGAAAACATGTTGTTGTGGTCTTCCAAGCAGAAATAAGGACAGAAGGAAAGATGGAATATACAACAGCGTTATATTGGGTTTCCTCCTTTATGTTTTTAAAAATATTTCATTTTACAGGTTTTCTGCAGAAAGCTTAAGGGATGGATGGGATTTAGTCTGGATAAACCCAATGACACTATGTATGCATTCAGACCCTTATGTATGAACAAGGTGTTTGGGACCCAATCAGTCAGTAGGAAGTGAAAGCTGGGTTCATCTATCTGAACACTGACTCCTCCCATCCTGTTTTCAGGCATTTGTGTCTTCTGTTTGTAGGACCTGAGAGAAAGCTGTTTAGAAACCTACGTTGCTGACTGTTACCTGGAGAGTTTTCTGAAGCATACAGTCATTGACTATGTATTTCTTCACTTATATCACTACCTGACAAATCTGGTCCTTGACCCTTCTTTGAACTATATGATATAGGTGTTTTCAGTGAAGAAATGCACCAGTTTTACAGCTACTATAATAATTTTAAATATATGTGCATATATTAAAATTATAATGGAAAATATAAATTTATTATAGTAACATAAATCCATTACTCTCTTAATTATTCCAGGCATATTGTGTGCACAGAATAATATTCCATAGAACAGCTAATACTCATTTGGCCTCTTGGGTCATTCAGCATATAAATTCTTCATGCTTAAAAAGTGTGCTACCTTATGTGCTACTATTCATACTATAACTCACAGGTCTAATCTTCAGTTTCAAGTGATGCTAGCAAGCCTTTTTGTTTCCCCTTGATCGTCCAAGCTATGCCTATCCTACTAAATAAAATTATTAAGGACATTTCTCTGAGAGCAAATGACATGGTTTGACTGATGCTTATAGCTCTAAACCCTCTTTCTCCTGAAACAAAGTGTCTAAATGCAATTTCTGAAAAATGTGATCCCTAAACAGTACCAGACCACTCTCTGGGGCTGTTCTAATTACCACACACCAAAAGCATGCCAGGAGATCTGCTAAACCTTAAACATACAGGCATTTGGAGAGCGGTGCCTGCACCTGTATCTTGACAGCATTTTGTTCTCTGGCTGATCTTAACTGCAGTTTATACACCACCGGGGCTCTAAAATGACCAGTAACAAAGCAAGGTAACATAGAAGCTACCTATGGGCAAAGAACAATGATTCAGGCATCAGAAAATTCCTTATTCCCACACTTATTTTAAGGAAATTGTCAATACCAATATCAAGATGTTCCTCTCTTCAGTCAAGCAGCTTAACCATCCTGAAGGATTCCAGGATGCGCATTTTCTTTTCCAGGGCTCATATGAGTAGGGAAGCCCACCCAGCATCCACAGAATTACCTGACAACAGCTGACAATGATCTTGTGGGTGCTGATTTAGTTGATGTTTTAATTGTGCTGAAGGCAAAAGGGGTATGTTTAAATGGTTTTCTATATGGCTTTAGGTCAGATATAGCATTGAAGTTTGCAGCTTAATTCTGATGTTGAAATGTATGATAGGGAATGATACAACAAGTTTAGGTGCCACGGATAGATTCTTATTAAACTTACTAAAGCAGAATAAAGGCAATATTGCTGGTTACAGAGACACACACAGTGCTACAGCCTTTCCTTAAAAAGAAATTTCTACAGTCCCTTGTTAGCTGTAGAGGTAATGTTTTTCACTGAGTTCTAAACAAGAACGATCTGAAGATGTTAAAGTTTATTCTGCAATTTCCCTCAACTTCTTAAGCCTTAAAGACCACACTTTGCATACCTAGTGTAGAAGCAGATTGCATTCTCTTCTCTTAATGATCTTATTGTTCTTGCTCTGTCACCAGACTGACATCCATTATTTGTTCTGTACTGCTTCTATTGATAAAACAGAGCCGTTGATTATCCCTATAACATGAACTATTTTATCAAAATAATCAGTTAACTAACCTGAGGAATGACTTGATCAGAAACACTTGAACTTTGCTCTCCCTCAGCCTGTTGTCTCCCTCTTCAATTACTTCACGGATTGCGTTGTGGCACAACACAGAGATGGCAAAGACCACGAATTACCCTCCATCGTTTTGTGCCTCAATGGAATTTTTGCTTGCAAATTTAAGACACCCACCTTTAAACCACCAATGAATGTTGGACACTCCAGTTATTGCCAAAAATACACTCTCTAAGAGAAGACTTCTTAAAAAAAAAGTATATCTGGAAAATCTGAGACTAAGTAGCAGAAAGGGCATATAAAGTCAATTATGACCTTTAAAGAGCCTGGGACACCTGAATGAGAAAGTTGAAAGTTTGACAAGATTCTTAATGCACCACGTTTTGCTAAACTTGTACAACTTTCATTCTGTGGCAATTTATACAGACACAGATTTGGAGAATGTCTTTGCTGAGCTTCAGTTCCAGAGCAATTTTTGCCACTTTCTCTCTGGGAACAGAGACAATTATGAAGTGAATTTAGTGTTCTCTATTCAAAGGCCATTTAGTTCCTTGATTAGATTTTTTTTAGTAATATAAATTGCCTACTGCTGGAAAAAAAAATAGCCTAAACTTTTCAATCAGCTTTACCATGAAAACCAAGCCTGAGAAAATGTCATTAAAAAACCCCACAGAAATAGAAAAATGAATGTGACTTTATAGCTCAGTCTGATAATAGCCTCCTCTGTACAATTATATGAACTCTATGTTCTGAACAATAGTATAAATGAGTTAATTGTAGATCTAAAAATTTTTTGCCAGCTGCTGTCTATTCTGTTACCAACACCTGTTTCAGCTCATGGCCTCATTAATTAAAATGTGATGAGCAAGCAGACAAGTTCAAAACATAGAGCCGACAATGTCTGTGCAGCTGACATGAAATTCATATTTGTAGTCCTTATCCAAAGCCAGGAAGCAATATAAGTAATTTAGTACAGAAGGGGCTTTTGGGAGGGTTTGGGTTGTTTGGCTTGGTTTTTTTTTTCCTCCTTTAAAACTGCCAGAGTAATGAAGCTGTTCATTAAAGCTATATCTTTTTTGTGGTAAATTGAGGGTAGAAATCATGGGCTTTCTAGAGCAGAAAAGCATCTATTTAAAAATTATACCTATGAAATATTCCTAGTTAACTATTCCAAACATTATTTGACCATTTAAAAATTGAATGCAGATTGGAAATACCTAAGATATTATCGGTTTTCACCACCACCTATTCCTTTACTTTATGACTAACAACAGCATTAGCATATCATAAGTGGACAATATCCTTATTAAGAATTTGTAATTCTCAGCAGAATTTTTATGTTCTGCAGCAGAATCCACTAGACCTCCATGACATTCTTTCCCATCTGTTTTTCAGAGTTGCTTAAGCTAATTGGAAACACCTCAAAACTGTGGATTTCACCCTGCTCAGGTTGAAACTTCTCAGATATGTAAGAGGCTCCTGAGTGTGTTTGCTTTTATGATGGACACCACGTTTTCCTAGAGATACAAAAGATATCCAAGCTAGACCACCAGGTTGCAGGACTTTGCCTGGATTCCCCAAAGATGCTCCAGGTACTACACATTGATTCCTGAACCAAAGATGCACCTATTTACTGGTCAGTGTCCTATTTTTTCTTCTTGTGCTGCTTAAAGAAAACCGTTGGTAATTAACATATAAAATACTGACAATTGTTGAAGAAATCTCAACAGAGAGATGTTCTCCAGAAGTGCTTTGTCTTGTCGTGTTTTTAAATGTAAAGCTTCTGAATATTAATTTGATTATCTTGAGACAAAATTAAATTATTCTTTATTATAACCACTATTTAAGATATTTTGTTTCTGAAATTGAGTTGTTTTAGATCATTTGCTTTGTTTTTCTTTTCTAGGTTATCATTAGCACTGGTTTCTTTCCAGGTTGTTGAAATGAAAAAAAACCACCACAACTGTAGAAAAGAGACAAAGAAAAAGCAACAGACTGACCTTTTCTACAACACAACTTAGAGATTTTTGAAACTCGTCCAGCCTTAATGTGCATATGAAGTAGAGATGAGTTTATAGAGTTTATCTCACCACATGTCCTGGTGCGCCTTTATGCAAAATACTGCTGATGAAAAGGCAAACAGTCCCCATTGACAGTCAGCTAATATTATTCCAAAATCTCCTCAAAATGCATATTGAGCTAAATTCCACAGTAAATCTTCATGTTGACTGGCACCTAACTTCACCACAGCAGGAGATATGCAAAGAGAAATGGCTCCTGGCATGGAATAACTGCACAAAGAGACAGTTGTTCTTTCATGTTATTTAATGATCATTTTAGTGCTTCTTCCTCCTTTACATTTGGAACCTTCAGATATTTACAGTTCTTATTCTCCTTCTTTGCTTTTACTCACATGGCCTATACACAAATAAAGACAAGTGAAATTACCATTTCCCCAGTGGTCTTTAAGCCTTTTGGTAGCATCCAGTAACAAGACCATATATCAATTTTCTTTATTCTTCGAATAACTTACAATTTACAAATTTTTCTACCATTGTATTCTTCAGAGCAATAGTAATTGTGCTATATTTTCAGACTTAATACTACTTCAAAGAGGAGGCATGAAATTTCTTCAATGGCAGCTGGAAATACAGTGCTGTTATTAGCTTTCATATATGCTTCTAAAATTGCATTCAAGGCCCATAATGTGGGAGAAAGGTCTTTTAGGTCAGACAAAAGAGTTAAAGAAGCACAAGGAAAATTGAAACTGCCATCTGCATATATTCAGTGCTAACAACATTGCCAGCTTTTGTTTAACAAATAGAATTCTAACATAAAATTAGACAGAAAAGACAATGAAATTAAGCATATGCCTAAAGTCATTTGATTCCACTACTGTAAAAGCCCATTAGAAAATAATTACATTGCTACACATACTGCTCTTGGTGTGTAACCATATTGGAACAGGTGATATTGGAACCGGAAATTTTTTCAGAAGGTATTTTAATTTAGGAGCAATTATGACACAGCCCACCAATTAACTGCAAGTTCAGAGGGTGTGTAAGAGGAACAGACTTGAGCCTCAAAGCATCTCACGTTATTTGCAGAAGACAAAAGGTAATCAGGTAAGGCCAGAGGTATTTGAGCAATTAAAGCATCATTTCATTTATTTAATTTGAATCACTCCACCTAATTTAAAGAGAAATTAGGTTTCCAAAAGTGCCCTCATTGGGATGTTATACAAGAAGTAGAATTGAGGCTGCCTTGCATAATGGATCCTACCCTCAGCAAACCAAAGGCATAGAACTGCTGTACTAAGGAGCTCTCAGTTCAGAATGCCCAGAGATTATTCTGAACATAGGTTCCAGTTCCAGGCTGGAGGCATCATTTCAGGGAGCCTGGCATAGGTGACTGCCTGAAGTCCACCCAGCTCAGTTTCCCAGATACCAGGACAACTGGCCATGGTACAGGAGTGCACATTCTTTAAGAAAAGAACCAAGGCTATAGGGAAGATACTAATGCCATAGTATGTTGTATCACTAGCTTCTCCAGATGTTCACTCCAGAATACTGCAACCAAAAATAACTGGTTTTGAACAGGCTGGCTCCAATTCAGTGTCTTCTCATTTGCATCTCTACAAATTCAGGCTAACATAATAGGAGCCATTTAGCATGCATTAACATGAAACAAGGCAAGTGGGGGGGTTGATGAGGCTCATTAACTTTATATCTAGTTTTATGTGGAAGATTTGTAAGGGTGTGTATTGGGTATGGTTGGCATGGAGCTAACTTCCTTCATAGCAGCCCATTTTGGATCTGTAACTAAAGCTGTATTGATAACACACCAATGTCTTAGCTATGATAGAATGACACTTACATAGTGTCAAGGCCTTTTCTTATTCCCAATCTGTCCACCCAACAGGCTCAAGGTGGGCAAGAGTCTGGGTGGATCAGCTAGGGTAGCTGATCCAAACTGGCCAAAGGGATGTTCCATGCCACACAATGTCATGCTCAAAAGTAAAAACTGTTTTCTCTTTCCAATGAGTTGTTGGTCAGAGACTGTCTGACCATCAGTCTGCATGTAGGAGGTGGTAAATAATTGACTTTGCATCATATTTTTTCACTCTTGTTCCCTTCACTTTCAAACTGTCTTTAACAGAGCCCACATTTTTTTCACTTTTGTTCTTCAAACTATCTTCCCCATCCTGCTGCAAGGAGGAGCGAGTGACTGAATGGGAGCTTAGCTACTGGCTGGGGTAAACCCACCACAAGATCAAAATACAAAATGCACCAAGTTTTTTAAATTAGGCCACTGAAGAAACTGGATTTAGGAGTGTATCTATGTCCATGATTTCTGACTCTAACATTTCCAAATATGTTATTGATTGATCATTTTTTAGTATGAACTTTTGATTGAGCCTAAGCCAACTGATTAGCTTTTTCTATATTGGTTTGAATAAATGTAGGAAAACAAAGATCAAAAGGGTTTTTTTGTTTTGTTCTTCTGTGTGCCTATGATCTGAAAATAATAGTTTTTCATTTTGTCTTTTTCCATCCTTGCAGAACACATTAAAAAACTGCATGGTGATATCACTGAGTGTCTACAGATACGCAGGGGATATGTTCCAGCCTCGTGAGAGCTTGACTTTCAAAAGAGTGTCCTAAGGACTGAGATGTACAATGTGTCTCACTCTGTTGAAACTTTCCAATTCCAGCAAAAGTGACCAAGACCAAGGGGAGACATCGTTCACTGTGCTGAACGCAGACAATTAAGCAGTATATCTAAACTAGGACTTGGTCACCCATACAGTCAGATAGAGGGATTTGGAAGGAGTAGGTGATCATTATAGTGGCAAGCCAGAGTATTTGGTTTCAAAAATTAGGTCACCCCATAAGCACCATTAAGTGCTTTAATCTAGGAGGATATAGCTAAGCTACTCAGCTTGTCTTTCAAATGCCAGAGTTGCGCTTATGGGTGGATTTGAGACCTTTTGGTCATTGAAAAGGACGGCAACAGAATACCCCCCTAAAGACAGCTTGATATGGCCACCATGTTCTAGAGACTAGACAAGACAGATTTGACTCTAGTTTAGCTGTCTACTATTGACAAGACGAGATGAGAGAAAGATGCTTTGCCAGCTCCTCCATTTTTCAGTTTTTACTGCTTCCATTTGAACTAGAACCTGATACAGTTTTCTCAACATATACCAATGTATAAAAAATAAAGCAACCTTTCTTTTTCCTATTTTACTTACAAGGAAATGAGTTTCCATCTCCTTTTAAAATCATTTTTCCTCTGGCAAGTCTGTAACATTTATCAAGCGTGTAGCAATTCTGCCTGGGAGTTTGGTATTTGTGCAGGCAGAATTTAAGCAATGTCAGGTTTTCACCTGGATCACAACACATTTAATTCCTTGCTGGCTTGCGCCCATTTTTCTCTGTTGCATTCAAGCAGTTTAAAAGATGCATGGAAGATTTCATCTGCTGCTTTCCTCAAATGCATTCCTCACCAAGACAGGCAATGTAGATTTTAGAATAACTTCTTCAAATTGACTTGCTGCAGTTTTGTATGTGTGGGAGTATGTGCAGATGCGGAAGGAATGTAATTAGGTGGAAGCAACCCTTAAAATTCAACCATGTTAAATGTTAGTATTGAGCTAACTGAGATTTTCTCCAAGAAAAAAGTTCAGACTTTTCTGACTAGTGATTTTGCTATGTTAGACCTCAGCAAATGTCTGTGGGGTTTTGTTGTTTTTACCAAAGATGATAAAAAAAAAGAACATCCTGGAATTACAAACAGAATTTAATCTGGACTATTCCACTGGGTCTTTGCAACATTCACTTCTACATGGCTCAAAATCACCTTGTTTTTAAAAACTACTATTACTATTATCCTTGGTAATCTCAGGATGTCTCTTGCCATTCTGTTGTTCCTGCTGCTTCAGTTTCAATGAGTTTTCTTGTCCAGACTGTTGAGGCTGTTTAATGTAACAACCTGACATGGATTTTGTCAATCATGCAACCTGTGATTCAGAGTTTTAAAAGACAGAGAGAAAGATGTAGTGGAAGGAGGGGGTGGAACTCACACAGGATCTCCCATTTCTGTGACAAAGGTGCTCAGTCTAGCATAACAATAAATCTCATATTTAAATGTGCACTTTTTTATATGTGAGGGTATTTTCCACTTCTTGCAATAGTCCAGCTTGGCTGCCCTGTCCAACTCTAAGACAGTCGATCTGAAGGGCAATGGGGGAGAAAGAGTCAAAATACTCATTTACTCTGAATATCTGTAAGGGTTGAGGAACTTAAGACTAGAAGTCTGACTCCCACCCTTCCTAATCAAAGGCATCCATGTCATACTAATTTAAAAGAATAATGCCTCTTTACAAGTCTATTGCCTCCACTTCACTGTATCTTTGAAAGTATCTTCCAGGACATTTTTCTTCTGACAGTCATTCCCTTGCTAAATTCCTCAATTTCTTTTTTATTTATGTGCCATTTTGTTCTTCTGGCTATCTTTTTCTTTTCCTTAGACTGTTCTTCCTCCTTATTGGTACTCATCTGATTGATTGTTATTACACCTGAAATGTTATAGGGTCTTTGTCCTGAGTAACTACTTCTGCCTCATAGGCAGGCCAAAGAATAGATCTTACTCCACGAGCATCGCTCTAACTTTTCCTATCTTTCTCCTTCTTCTTTTTGCTGTGTTAATATTTGGTTTATAAACACTACCAGGCAGGCTGTGTTTACACCTAAATACATGTGTTTGTTATCTTTAAGAGCAAGGCTCCTATTTTGACTAGGGCTTCTGGAGACTGCATTGAAAGTTGCAGGGGACGTAGGCAATGAGGAATAGCTATCCTACTCATTTGTCACCCTAGAGGAAATGAGTTTGCATTCTTCAAAGTGCTTGCTACCTATGAAGAGTGGTGCTTTTCCTTGATTAATTTTTACTGTGTACTACAGAGAAGGAGTGCAATTCTCTTCATTAGTGACCTGGTTGATAACAAATAATGAGAAGAGACAGAGATGAGATCAAGATGACCCCTGCCGCATTGCTGTGGTCACAGCCTACCTCCTGAAAATCTATTATTTCCAGTCTTTTTGAATTATGAATCATTTTCAAAGGTAATGTTTTTCTATGTTGGGTAATTACAATTAATAACTTCCAAGATCATGGCACATAAACTTATCCTGTTTCTTTGATGGAACTGCTACAACAAGCAAAGCATATTTTAAAGACCTGAATGTGAACAGGAGTGCATTAAAAACAAAAACGTGCTCAGTGGAGACATGAAAATTACCATTTGATGTGATTGGTGCAGCTATATAAATCAGAATTGGCTGACCTTCAGTCATCACTCTTAGAAACAACTGCACTGCTTAGGTTATCACAGAATTATCATTCTGTGGAAATTTGTTCTAATTGTTCCTATCACGAGCCACTTAGGTTCCTGTTTTGAAATCTCAAACAATATAAGCACAACAAATACTTTCATTTTATGGTATTTCAGGCATTTGTTTTTTGACAGCTCTTCTACAAAATGTAATAAGAGGACTTGCATCTTCTTTGTAACCTCTTCCGAAACTTCACATTTTGAAAATGAGTGCAGGTTTTCAACCAAAGCTAGGATTCCTTGAAACCTACTGGCAACAGCAAAAGAAGAATTAATCTCTAGAGATACTCATCCTCGAGTGCTCTTAGCCATAATACTGAAACTATGGGCTATCTAAACACATCACATGTATGTGCAGATGGGCACTGGATGTCAGCAGTACTGCATAGGGCAAAGGACCCCCAGAACTGTAACATCCTGCAAAGTTCCTTGCATTCTTTGCACTGAAGATTAAACTATCACACGCAGTGGAGAATTAAATTCCACCTCTGAGGAACTGAGACAAATTCTTCTTAGCTCAGGAAGAGGTGTATGCCTACATCCAGAATGGTCTAGTGAAGAGATGACATGGCAAAAAAAAAAATAATATTTCCAAGGCAGTTAAGAACTGTAAGGAAATAGTAAGCAGAATATTATAAGAGATTTTTTATCCATCACAGTTCACCAACAAACTGTGAAGTCTCATTTCCTTCTGCAGGTCATACATCTCTACATTTAGCAATATCGGGTTTTTCATACCACCATCCAAAACTCAAAACATAAGAACTTTTCAGAGACTCAGAGTTCTGAAATTTTGAATTTCTGAAACCCACAAACCATGATGATGATTGGTTTTTTGCTTTTCCAGACTATGTAAAGATCACACCAAACCTTATGTATTATTGGATCAGCTGTTGTACCCAATTGTAGCACAGTTTCTGTTTAAAAAAGATTAGTACCTAAACAGATAAGAAAGATGTAGCAACTTCACAGTGATATGCTGGTAAAATAGTCTGTCTGAAGCCTGACAAATGATATTACACCTGAGGTTTTTTGGGTACCCATTAGGTATCTGAATTTTCTCAGACAATTAATAATTTGTTGAATTATTGCTTGAGTAAACTGAATTTGGACTTCTAAATGCAAGAGAACTATTTATAGTTTAGCTCTCTAGGCATCGTGCTAGCTTTCTGGCCAAGTCTTTGCATGCTGAATTGTTGGGAACACAATAATAATGAAGGCCACATTTGAAACCTTCAGAGTAGTTAAACAAGAAGCAAGACCCTTTCAGGAGAGTACACTGATTTGCTTTACATCAATTAAAGTAGATACAGCAAAAATGAGAAAAAGATTTTAAAACTAGACTAAAATAGAATAATTAGCCTCTCTGCAGGAGAAAGGTCAGAAAAACTACCTAAAACCAACTGCAGAAAGCTGTAATTAAGGGATGGTAACTGTCTTTGAACCAGCTAAGAAACACCACGAAGGCAAAGACTAACCCATTTAATGTAGCACCATACCTCCCACTGGTCAAAGATGAAGGTTTATGGCCTGTGATCAAAAGATTAAGTGAAATTGCTATAATGAAATCTTCTCATTTTCAGCTCATGAATGTCACCTGGAAAGTCATCTTATCTTCTCCACCTTCCAGTGTTACTCTTAAAAGAACCATAGCAGACCAGGAGGAAATCAATACCTATGTGAATATTGAAAAGGATAAAAAGTGTGTGTGTTGTTTAACTGTTTCCATGTTTTATTTAGTTTGTATACTTTTATTAAAAAAAGTTAGAAAAATATTCCCAAGTCAAGCAATTCTTATGTATATCAGATTTCCAGAATTTATCCCAGAGGCTCAACTACAAAGGCCATCATGTGAGGAAACAACTTAAGAGGTCCGTAATACAAACCCATAGAAAGTCCAGTAAGCAATCCAATCTCCAATCACTGGAGATTTTTGATTTTCTGAAGTGTGTATTCTACAAAGGTGTTCACAGCTGAGTGAAGAAAATTCTACTTGCTTTGGTAACTCATTCCAGTGTTCAATCAATCTCACTTCACAAAACATAGCATTGATTTCTAGTTTGAATAGCTGAGTTTAACTTCAAGTAGTTGATCTTCAGATGCAGTCGATCCTTGGATGCAGTTTTCTATATTCTATGTGCAGCTTCATTGCATCATTCCAAAGAAGCTTAATTTTACGTATTACTATATTAAAACATGTTGTTTGCATTGACACAGCTTAAGTGTGTGATCTAGGGTAGTATATATGACTTTACTCCATAGTATTTACAACTGCCTGACAATGCCCAAGTCATCCTCAAGTTTCATCTTCAGGAAATTTATAGGTATTTGGAGATCATAAGTAATAATATTTAAGTATTGGTCCCCATAAGATGCATTTTATTTGACTGACTCTCCATTGATTATTACCATCCATGTTAGCTTATTAATTTTAGAACTGTTTGACTTGATTTGCACTTATGGTACTGAGAGTTAGTGATTTTTTTCAGAAAATTGAGCAGCAGTAAGTAAAACAGCTAAAGAATTCTAAGTCTAGAACCTTAAGAAAAAAATCAAAACTCAAGCTGATAGTTTTGCCCAGAATGTAATTCAGGTCATGAGGTGCCTTTTTTTGGATTATGGAATAAAAAAGCATTGTTCAAAGTAATGTTGTAAACTGCAGTGGTTTCAGAGTTCATGCAGACATTTTTCGTGTAGCAGAGATAACAAGGCCACATCAAGGCCTTCTCCATTGCAGATTAATGCTTCTCTATTGGTCCATGAGAGCCCTTGAGAACTGGAATTAAATGACACAGATACCTCCCTTTTGTGAATTTTATATAGTATCAAAGGATCTGTTTTCTGATTTATCAGGGAAGGGAAAAAGTGAACCATATCCAGAGGAAAACATGGTTGATTTTTCTTTACAGTTTCATGGATAACATGCAGTGGAGAGGTATGCACTACTTTTAATAACTATACCTACAGCCGTGTTACCCTTAATGAATATTTACAGTCACAGGACAAAGGAGAAATAGTCTATGGCATAATGTTTACAATTGCATCCTGATTCTACACTTTGGGAAATTAAGAATTGAAGTAAATTATGATCTTTGTTCTTGAAAACTTAGGAGTCTTTCATCACAGTTACCTTCACAGATAATGAAGCGGTGTGGAGAGAGCATCTTGAACAGTAAACTGGTAAAAGCTCCTAGCCAAAAGCCAAAGTGGAGTACAGAGATTGAACCAAATATCGCAGAAGGAGCAGGAGGAAAAAAATATATTTGATGATCTCTACCTCCTGAATGAAGCCTGAATTGGAACTTCACAGTACTGACTTAATTAAAGGAGGTAAGGTTGAAACCCATGTGCATATGCGGATGAAAGCAAATACCTGATGCTCTGGTTTTGGAATGGTAGTCGACTGGAAATGATGTTGTTGTTCACGACTCATACTAAAACAAATGGCCTTTGAACTTCAGCAGATGCCAGGAGAATGAGTGGTACCTCCTCCTGACTTGAGGATCACAGCTAGCGTTGGATCTCAGCCTCACCCAGCTTCATTTCCTCCTATTTACAGGCGTTCAGATCCAAGGCTCTTTGTGTTTCCGTCTGCAAACACTCCATCACAAGCACAGTTATTAGCACAATTATTAGCACCACTGAAGAGCTGCAGAACTGTAGTCACTCTAAGAAAAACCTGAGAACTATTTTTTGGAGCCACACAGATCTTTTTCAGCAGACCATTTTTTTTCCATCTAAATATAGTATTCCTTCATCAGCAAAAGAATAGACCCTTTTTGTTGAAACAAAATGAGGATATAATAATATGCTTCCAGATTATCTGAACTTCCCTTTTCAAATAACTTCTTTTCAAATTTTAACATTTTGGGATGTCATAATCCATAAAGAATAGTTGGTAAAAGTTAAAATTGAAATGAAACATTTAACTGTTTTTAAATGAATACAGTTGTAAAGGCCTGAAATTTAACTTTTACAAAATTTTAGTTTTGAAGTGATGAATTTGGGAGGTTTTGTTGTATTGATTTTTTCCTCTCATTTCAGAATAAATTTATTTTTCTTCAGTTGACAAAATTTCCAGCAGAGCAGACTATCCAATTCTCCCATGGCCTTATCAGTTTTGCTAATTAAGGTTAAAAATAGGTATGTGGAAACATATACAAAGCTCAAGGTAGTGTAAGGCAGCATGCTTGCCATTTTAGTGTGTGCCAAGGTATAAATCATTGCTTCACATCCAGATGGAATGTGGGGTTTCATTTCAGTATCTCAGTCCTGCCTTTGCTGCAATGGCTATCCCAAAAGGAAACTTCTCAAGCAGAGTACTCCAATATATCATCATTTTATATATGCTGCTTTTGTTAGTATTCCCAGAAGATAACTGCCAAGAATGTTTTATGTGCCCACACAGGATCACAAGAAACAAAAAGGGGTCACAGTTCTCCGCTCTGGCACACCTGGGGCAGTTGTTTGCAGAAATGACCGTTAAGTGTTATGGTTCCAATTCATCTTGCATTCTGCACAGGTATCTACATAGGTATAAATTGATACCTAAAGTAAAGAAAGATGGATAATCATATCAGCTTGAATACCTCTCATATGAGGCTGCAACACTGCTTCCATTTGGTCATAATATTAATGCATCAACAGCATTCTTTGCTGTATTTTGACTGAAAATGTGCTAAGGATGCATCTAGGAAGGCACAAAAGCCATCCATTAAAAGACTGCAGATAGTTTCAAGAGCTATTCGTTGCCTTCAGCTGGCCACACTTGGCTAAAGCAGGAATTTCCAGTCTTCCCAGGTGGGCTTTCAAAGCCATCTCTTCCTCTGTGAAGTTCCTTCCTTCCAGCTTAACAAGTCGGTACCCTGGGTATGTGATCATCTCTGTTGAGTGAGTTAACTGCTCATGGAACACTCAAAAGACACCGTAACTCTCCTTGTTAATGCAGGATTCTTTTCTGCAAGTACAAAACTGGTTGTACACATACCATCTAGCTACCACTTCACCTTTGTCTGCTCACCAGACCTGTGTCATGCCCAATTCACAAACTAAGATAAAGGCTCTCTTTTTCATGAGTGTCCTTAATGTTCACACTTTTCCAATTTGCATCAAAAATATCTCTCTAAAAGAAAAGACACTGTTCTCAGATATAGTTTATTATCTGTGGCTTTCGTCACATTTAGAGCCGTGATATTAAGGATGAACAACTGTTCACAGAAATTTTGAAGTAACATCAACATTTTAAAATTCTTCTAAAAATCCTTCTGAATCCTCATTTCCAAGTAAAATTTGTAAGACTCAGATCTAATCACTAGGACAGCTGATGCAAATGAATGCTTCAGCTGATTCATGTCATAGTACCAAAATTCAGCTGCCCAAACCAGATCCACAATAGTTGTTATCCTTAATTGTCATGATGAGCTAATTTCAGTCCTACACAAGCCCCATTTACGTGAACACCATACAAATACATCTTTAGAAACAGTTTCTGTATCTACAAATTTTGTAACCTAAAGAGTAAGAGCAAAGTGAAGACGTCATCCCGCTAACACATTGCCACCCCATCCTGTGAACTCCACTGCCTCTTGTATCACGTTGACTTCCCTCTTGCTTCCAGCATTTTGTAGAGAACAGATGTGCCTGGGCTGCAGGAGGCCAAGTCAGGAGCACTTTTCCTACTCAAGAATCGTAATAGTCTTTGGCTCTTCAGGGCTGTTTTTAGCAGTCAGGACAGCAGGTGTCTTTGAATGGTTCAGCACACCTTCTGCCATTTTTACAGGCTCTGTTCAACTGTAACATTGTCAAGCCTGCAAATGAACTGCTGAAGTTGCTCTCATACTTGCCTTTTTCAGTAGCTGTGCATGGGTAAAAGGTAAAAATTCATATACAGGGGACAGAGAAAGCAAACAGAAGGAACTCCTATCTTTATTATATTTGTGGGAAGGGGTTTTATTGCAGAAGATATCAGAAAAGGATCAGATAATTCAGCTTTTGGCCTTATGTACAAATCAAAACGGTGCTTGCTGGTGAAAAATTTTCTGGGAGAAACTATTTCACAGTTTTTGAGAAGATTTTCTCACCAATCCACAGCACACAAGATATGACCATGCCACAGGAAGCTGTTTGACCACAGCTTACATAGGCACATATTAATTTTAAAGCAGCCTAATCAAGGACAGATAATGGAATAGCTGCTGTAACAGTTGCACATAGACAGTAAGGGCACCCAGCAAGCTGAATCAATGGATGTCAAACTTTGTGCTACCACAGAAGTACCTAGATTATTTAGTGTAAGGTTAACTCTAGTGTCTCTTATATGAAGAATCAATAATTCTATTAATGCCAGCTTTGAAAAATTGCATCTCATCTACTTTAAGAACTAAACTTGTTGTTTAATCCATTGAGAAGGACATCACGCCTTAAAAAAGGAGAGTTGTCCAAAAGAAGATGAATCATGCCGTGGAAGTACCACTGGATGCTGATGATGACAAGGGACTGGAGATGAATTCTGCCTCACAGTGACTTCATAGTCATATAAACACATCCATAGGGTCTGCTTCAGACACATCATCTTGACTTCTTCCTATCAAATCACCTATACATTGTCTCAATAATTCATTATCCGTCCTTCCCTCTGTAAGAAGACAGACTCTGAGAAGGTAGATGTAAGGATTATGTTGCACATATTTATGAGTAACTCTATATATGTGTCTGTGGTGAGCACAGAATTACAGGATGGGCATTCAGGACGTTGGTATGCGGTTAGGAAAAAAACATGAATAATTTACGTGATTGAGAATAATTTCCTTCATTCAACTGAAATGAAAACCTTCGGAAGAGTTTTCAACAAGCAGATCTAAGGTTTAATATTGCAGTATGTAAAAAGTTTCTTTCATCACTTTTAAACAGGTGATGTTATTCAGTTCCAATTACTTCTGCACTTCATTTCCTATGAAGAAAAAAAGTAAACCACTGCATTCATTTTATCTTTTCTAAAGACTATTTACTCAATTTTATTAAGTATTTTTATTCAACAGAGACACCTTAAAGGAACTGCGATTAAGTTCCATTATGCAAAATATTTTACATTTTTATAGTGAGAGACAACATTTGCCTCAAAGAAGTCGCAGCGTAAATAGATAACAGGCTTGTTAAAAGTTCTCATTTTACAGAACAGGACCTTATACAGCAAAAGCACACTGAGTGCCCAAGGACATAGAGGATGACTAGAGCAGAGCTAGCTTCAAGACTTAACACTCTTAGGATATGTCTACTGAGTTTAAGGGACTGTGATCTTGATGCCCACCCTGCCATGGCATGTCTGTCAGTGTGCCAAGCACATCTATATAATTGTATTTGGTTAATAACCATTTACTTTGTAAGAATCATAGAATGGTTTGGGTTGGAAGGACCTTAAAGCCCATTCAGTTCCAACGCCCCTGCCATGGACAGGGACACTTTCCACTAGACCAAGCTGCTGAAGGCCAACCTGGCCTTGAAGAATTCCAGGGAGGAGGCATCCACAACTTCCCTGGGCAACCTGTGCCAGTGTCATACCACTCTCACCCAGATGAGAAAGGAGTAAAGTGCCTCAGATAGACACAACTGGTGGCATGAATGCTTCTCATCAGTCATAGTGGAAGTCAAGGCATGCTTTTCTCCAGCTGTAACCCACCCTTATTGCTTTTGCCGTAAAAGCCTTCCGCAGACAGAGGTGGCAATGGAAAACTGAGAGGTACCTGATATCTGAAAGGGACAATCTGAAGAGTATGATCTTCTCCCAGTTCAAAATCAAATAGGTGGGCACACAGCACCTTCTGTGGCTCCTGGATGCCACATGTTTAAGTTTCCTGAAATGATTGGCTGAGAAGGTTTTCTAAAAATCTGGCATTTCCTAGTTTCTAAAAGCAGTGGATAGTTAATGTCTAAGCCCCTGAACTGTAGATCAGGTGGTCCCCACTTCGATGTAGCATTGAGTTTCATGCTCTGCCGTATGTCTCTACCATGTGTCTCTGCCCTCTGTCATTCTTTTTATGACCAAAAAGTCTCCCATATAGATTCAAGGTACTGACAGTATTTGGAGATAGTATTAAGCAGTATTTGCAGAAATACCCTTCAAGACAGAATTGTAACCGTAAGACTATCTTTCTATTATACCTGTCCTTTACAAGATGTCATAAAGTGCTTCACATGCATCTGCACTAATCAGATTTATGGGATATAATCAAAATAAGGCTGGTTCTCTCATTCTCTGTAGATGAGTTTAAGTTTGTGTTCTGTAGAAAATATCTGTCTGGTTTTGGTTTCTATAATGCTGTGCCATCTAAAAGCTTGTCCCTCAGGCTTTTGACTAAACCTGTCAATGGAACACAAATATTTACATCATTTTTTCTCTGCTGTCAAACAACACCAAAAAACACCTCATATTTTTTTCCCCCTTATTAACTTTAGTCTACTCAGGTTTGTGAGTTGTTGGTCATTAGAACACAGTATTTTTTCCCAGATGTCTACAGCACAAGAAGACTAG
Organism: Dromococcyx pavoninus; assembly: GCA_033558185.1. Taxonomy (NCBI): domain Eukaryota; kingdom Metazoa; phylum Chordata; class Aves; order Cuculiformes; family Neomorphidae; genus Dromococcyx; species Dromococcyx pavoninus. The sequence goes on along the minus strand of JAUMJL010000502.1, from coordinate 405,157 downwards.
AATGCTAGACGGCATTCCAGTTCCTTTTAAACCTTGAGATGCTCTTTATCTGCTGCTGTGGGGAAATATCCAATTTTAAGCAAGCAGTACAGCAAACCTTCCTCCTAATCTCATAGAAATAACTGTACAGCCCATCTCAGTTTGCCACAAATCAACAAATATCAAACACCTCACAAAAAGTGTATTTAAGCACAGGCTGGACAATAAAGTATTTTAAACCTCCTTAAAGTTCTTCAAAGTTGTTGCTTAATTCAGTATCATGCAGTGAAAAATCTCTGTGCAAAGTAAATGCTAAACCTATAAGGAATCTAGACACATCACAGATACAATGAGAATTGATGAAGTTGTATCTCACACAGCTCAGAAAGTCACCTCAGAAGGTTTTAATCAGTCTACCATTTTTTGGCTAAAACAGCAATGGCTGCATGTAAAATAGGGTAAATATACTTTTTTTATTATGAACAAGACAAATTGGGGGGAATGTGCAAAAGTTACAAGAGAAATAAAAATATCTGGTTGGCCAAATAATCGCTCTTTACCTTCTGTGGTGTTTTATTCAGCCCTCATCCACTGCCTCTTCAACAGAGAATCTGGCATTTCCCCTACACACCTTCAGTCAAAACATTCTCACCATGCAGTAATCATTCACTGTATCTAAACAACCTTGACGAAGGATGGAAAAATGACATTGGTTTCCACCTGACCTAGGAAAACAGAAATAGTTATTCTGCATCAAAGGCACATATAATCCCAAATGCCACCTCTGACAACAGCCTTTGTCAGTGGCTGAAAAGCATATGAGTATAGAGTCCTTCAGCAGACTGAAATGAGATGCTGGTGATCTAGTGATCATTATATATCACTAATTCTGCAGCAACAGGTTTGACATCACTTCCTAGATGTTCAAAGCAGTGTGAGAAGAATTCTTATTAGCTATTCAGTGGCAGTTCCATTTTTTAACTTTGTACATCTTTGATCTTAAATGCACACTATAGGAAATCATATTTGTTTTTCTTGGTTATGAGTTCCCTCCCATACATCTTTCAATTGTACATAAATTTAGCATATCTAAATTTTCCCCAGCAGGTTTTATACCACCTTTCAACCCTAGAACATGCAGTCATCCAGTAAGTGAAGCAAACCTTGTCTTCAGCCTGTTTTTGTAAGTTGGTACGTACAAGCAGTGAGGTCATAGATTTGGGGTGGTGATATTTACAGTAGTTTCCTTGTTATGCACCAGGAAGAAAAGCAGATTCCACAGACAGAACCTGATATCCACTTTGCACCCCTACGAATGCATTGATATAGTTCTTACATGTGATCTGAATACTCATAATACCTTAAAAATATTAACCATTCCTGTGTCTCTAACATCATTCATGTGTTTTTTATTGAAGTTTCTCTCCCTTACTGTTGATCTTTGAACTGTTGCAGTCCAATCCATTCACTTGTTACACTTACTTACTTCGATGAAGGTGTAAGGTAAGCCAAATACAAAGACTTCATTTAGTTTGGCCACTAAATTTCTTAAATTTCTTTAAATTTATTATTATTATTATTTTTCCAGCAGATTCAATGCTGTTACAATAAGAATTTCTATGTTCTCAAACTTTCTGCATTAGCCTTTGGTTTTCGTGATTCTCCACTGAGTATTCAGCCCTCTGACCTGCATGAACTTAATGATCTTAAAGGTCTTTTCCAACCTAAATGATCCTACGACTCTGACTCTGTGATCCCCTTTTCTCAGTCACCATCAGCAGCACCTGTCCTGTGCTTCACATCATTCCACCTCCTCATAGTATGTATGCCAAACTCACATGATTAAGGAGGAATTTCACAGGGATTTATGGAGAAAAAGTAACCCAGGAGAGCAGTAGTGTGTGTAAGTTTAGGAATTAAAAGACAAGAGCACAGATTCTTGAAGTCTTCAGCACAGGAACATCATGGGTCTGTTAGTGTCCAGAGAAGGGCCAGGAAGATGATGAGAGGGCTGGAGCACCTTCCATACGAGGACGGGCTGAGAGAGTTGGGCTTGTTCAGTCTAGAGTGTTTTACTATTTTCATGCTGATTTGTCCCCCAAAGTGTTCTTGCAAAATAAAGAATTGTAAAAACAGCCTCAGACATATATAAGACCATTAAATGTTGCAGTATGAACTTTATTTAATGCTGCAGTATTAATCAGCTGAGGGATCTGTGACTTTCAGAAATAAAGCTAGAAGTAGGTCACTTCCTGCTCTATAGCAATCTCTTCTTGATTGCAGAGCACTTAATTTTGTTAACAGGTCACTATTTCAAATAACTTCTGCAATCCAATATTTTCTAAAGATTCCTTGAAAAGAAACTCAATAGTCTTCTTTCCAGACCACTCATGTATATCACACAGTTTCTTTTTATTTCAAAATTCCATATCAGTTAAAGTTTCTCCTTTCTACTCTCACCAGGGTATTTAATAGCTATTTTGATTTTCTTTTGGGCTGCCATTTACACCACTTCTCAACATGCTGCCAATTGCCATGTTAATCAATGTGTAATTCTGAGAAGGAACAATCTGAAAAAGTCCTTAGGTCATATTTATTTTCGTAACCTGATCTGAGATCGCTTCTGGTTGTGATCCAAAGTTCACTACATCTTGTAATTTTACTGAAAGGTATTACTCAAATATTCAGCACCTCCACCCTAATTTCCATTATCAAGTTGATCTGCTGGCAAATGTGATCAGTCAGTCAATGTTAATCACACCATCATCTTTCCATAGAATCCTTAGTTTTAAATTGCAATGTATCAAATACTTAATTCAAAAAAAGATGGATTGCATCCACCATGTGTTTCACCCACCCACCCTGTAGTATCAAAAGAGACTACAGTTTTTGTCAGACATGATTAATGCCTCAAGCTCATGGTGCATATTGCTCAGCAGGGTCATTTCCCCAAAATACTTATTTTCACAGTCCCCTGCTACTTATTTTAGCTTACTGAATACGAGCTAAATAGTCACTGATTTCCCAGATGCTCTTAAACATCCACCGTGCTATTTCCACTCTAACAGCTCCTCACTCATTTTCTGAGAGTATTTTTCTCAAACTTGTGCATTGTACTACATATGGCACTTTGCAGAATTAGACCACAATCCCTCTGTTTTGCTCAAAGGGCTTAAAATTCAAAGGTTTCATCTGGTGGAGTCAGCGGACGTGCTCTATAACCATATCTCTATCAGAAAGTTATGGTAAATTAGAAAAGGCAATCTGAAGATTAAAATAAAGACAGAGAGAACTGAAGCCATTTGCAAATGAAAAGTGTTTCCAGTTTTAGAAACAGAGTTTAAACAAGAGATTGAAAAAACACATAAGATAGCAGATGCATGTGGATCAGCGCTGGAGTGGAAGGCGAAAGGAAGAATTTCAGTTGACGTTCAGACTAAAATAATCTTCATCCCAGGAAGACAAGGATTATAGGAAGGAAGCAGGCAGAGATGTAAAGAGAGAGGGAAGGAGGGAGGCAGCAAAAAACCCACATAATCATTAATAAAAATACTTGATGAACCAAAGGCTGGAAAAACAAATTAGCTAAGACCTATTCAGGCCTCAAGGTGTGCAGCAGCCTTCACGGTAGGGGAAGAATTTAAAACTGAGAATGATAAATGCAGAAATGCAACAAAGAAACTGGAGAAGGAAGAGGCAAATGGGCAAACCAGTAAAATGGAGTTTTAGCATTGTTCTTGAAATAGAATGGAGAAAATTAGTCACGGAAGACAAGGTAGGAAAAAAGAAAAGGTGATAGATGTGGTGGAAAGGAAAACATGGATCTCAAAATTACTAGGACAAACATTGCATAATTTGGAAGGGACCTGTGCTTGATTTACCATTCTGCATTTCATTGTTCTCCTTTTCCAGAGGCCAGCTCTGTCCCCAGGAATCAAATAACGCATACTATTGGCAGGATCCAGCAGTCTGTCTGCACCCAGCCTCATAGGTAGTGGTTAGGCTTAGCAATTGCTCAGTTCAGCTATCCATGAGCTGTCCGTTGGGTGGCTCCATGGCTGGAAGGTTAAAGCACACTCCCACCTTGCAGCCACCTACCCACATCACTTTCTGACTGCTAGACAAAGCTCCCGGGGACACAAGGACACCAGGGTGTCAACAAGCATCAACAAGAAGCTTGGGTGTACCTAGAAACCCATCTTGTGAGTATCCATCAGTAAAATAATGCTGCTACCAAGAAGTTACATTATCCTAACCCAGTTCAGATCTCCAGACAGAGATCACAAGCATTTTCAGGCTTTTTTTCTACACATCCATAAGAACCCTTTTTTTTCACTTTCTAAAATACTGTGCCTCTTCCCTTTTCAGATCTATTCTTTCAGACAAGTAAAGACTATAAGTAAACAACAGGAAAAAATAGTCAAATATGTTCCTGTAGAGCAAAGAGCAGCTTTGCTAGTTCTAATTACACTTTGTCTATAAACTTGTTTTCCTTTATTGCTGGATCATATCATTCTTTGTTGGGGAACAGCAGTGTTAGTGAGCCATCAGCACAGTGTCTAGAGGAAGATTTTTGTTTCCCAGGGCTTTGCAAACAGGCAAGCAGGGAGAACAATAGATCTTTACTTAAGGAGCAGGGTGAAAATAATGGGAACAACGAGGTCTGAGCAGGTAGCAGATATCTGTCATGTTTACACAGGAGCCCATGGTGACTTACTTTACACCTTATAGGTAGGCTGCCTCTTTTGCCACCCCACAGTGATGGATAAATGATGCATTGAACTTCTCAGTGAAGATGGATTTTTTGATCAAAAGTGTAAATATTTCTAGACTTCACAGCGTTGATATCTGCTGTGGGCTGTGGGCTACTGAAGATACCACTATAGCCAGAGGAACTGTGTTGACTGAAGTCACCAGGATCCCATGCAACAATTCTGTTGACTCAATCTGTGATCAGCAAGACTCCTGGGCACTAATGGCCATAGACTGGAAATAAACCAGAGGTTTGCCTTGGTCCAGCCAGGAACAAGTGCTGTTATTCCTTTCATCCATTTTTGTAGCCTATTGGATCTGACTTGCAGGCCTCAGTGTAACTCTTGATCCTACCCATCTAACTGCCTGAGGAAGAAATCATTAACACTATGGGTGTCTCTCTTCTTCGTAAAAGTAAAATCTTTGCCATATCACTGCTGTGCAAGGAGAAATTAATCTTATTTAATGAAGATGCATGAAAGAGGTTAAAACCAATAAGAAATCTTCATTTCTTTAGAATAGTTTTTTTTTAATTTTATTTTGGTTAGTGAATAATATTATACTAGCACTTCAAACTGAGGAATCAGCTCCCCATTGTGGTGGATTCTGGGTAACCTCTGCATTGGTTCTGCATTGTAACTAGAAGAAGGAGAAGAGATGTGATCCATCCAGATTATTGACTAGCTATATCTCAATTTATTCTGGTCTTTTGTTGCTTGTTGTTTGATGTGAAAGCTAGGAATTTTGGTTTAATGACAAGCAGATTTCACATGGTTTCCTACCCAGTGGGTCCATTGGAATACCCTAGCATCACTTCATTAAGCAACAGGAATGAATATGGCTTGTTCCTTGTTCTGCAGAAGTGCCCTCCAAACAAAGGAGCCCCTGATAGCTCACTGAGCAGGCAAATTGTCATAGTTTTATCTGCAGATCAGCAGCTTAGCTTCCCCACTTAAGCTCATCCAAGGAGGATGCAAAGGCCAAGACAGTGTCTTGTCTTTTGTGAATTTCCTAGAAGGAACTAAAAACACATTAACCTTCTGCTGACATGGAGAGCTGCCTATCCTGAAACTCTTCCTTTTTGTCATGTCAACAAGTTGTTCAGTTTTGCTGAGCAACACATGCAACAGAAATCTTTTTCTTGAAACTGAAGCCCACAGTGGAGATTTCCACTTCTCAAGGACAGTGACAACATCTAATAAATGGGTAAAGGTCTTCTGCAGAGAGGTTTTTCAAGGACAATGAAAGAATTCAGGATTATTTAGTCGTGTTCCAAGCTCAGGTATGCTTGTGCAAGCTGCTGTCCAAAACACACATCAGAACAGACACCACAAGAAATGAATCTCCAAACCCAAATATGACACTGCACATACAGTCCCTACAGAGAAAATACGAGATAGAGTGGCAAATGTGAGTAATATACTATACAATAAAATGTACAGCGAAGAGCTGCATCAGCAAACTTGAAGAGCTGTGAACACAATGCACCGAGATTTGTCTTGTCCACCTCAAGCAGGCAGAGAGAGGAAAAGGAGGGTGAAGCAAAAACTGCTGACAACAGACTTAGCTTCTTTTTAGCCATATACTCAAAAAAACAAATCACTTTCAGCACAGCTCTAGTTAAAATACAACTGAAATATATGATTAAGTGGTTTGTAGCAAAGAAAAATGTGGAGTTTTTCTCCTCCTTGAGAGCTGCCCTAATTCCAGAAGCACTAAGGAGTCTCTACATTTTTCAAAGTGCTGATGGTCAGAATATTTTGTTTGTCTCCTCTGATTCCAGGCTGCTTCTCCTCCAAAGGATGCTGCAGCCTACCATGAAGCAAGACCCTGCATAGATATGGTGGTCCTGACTGCAGCACTCATTAGGAATCACAACTGTTTGCTGCCATGCAGTAGGGAAGAACATGCTGTTTAGTTCAATTAACGCAGGAGACTGATCACATGATACAGTGGATCTCCCTTGTCCTGAATCACTATATTTGAAAGCTTGAAGTGTAAACCCTGAAGAGCAGATACTGTCAAGAATCGTACATGGATGTGGATCTAATAACAGGACACTTCTCAATCATCTGCCAGAGGTCTTGGGAGTCTGGGGAAGTTTCTGCTGACTCGATGTTAACCAATGTTATTCCAGTCTACAAGATGGGTCTGACGGAAAATCCAGGAAACTACAGACTTGTTAGTCTAACCTCAATTCCTGGAAAAATTACAGAGAAATTTATAGATTACTATTGAAAGGCATTTAAAGAATAAGGCAATCATCAAGCACAGTAAACACGGGTTCACAAAGGAAAAGTCCTGTCTAACTAATTTGATATCATTCTATGACAAGGTCACCTGCCTAGTGAAGGAAGGGAAGTTGTGGATGTAGTTTTTCAGAATTTTAGTGGGATAAGTGTGTTCACAGCACACTGAAGGAAGAACTGGTTGAATGTCAGAGCTCAAAGGATTGTAGTGGATGAAGTGGGTCTGGCTGGAAACTGGTCACTAGTGGTGTTCCTCAGGATTCAGTTCTAGGGCCAGTGCTGTTAAGCATATTTATCAATTGTCTGGATGAGAGTTGAATGCACCATTAGTGAGTTTGCTGATGATAACGAAACTGGGAGGTGCTGTCGACTATCTCAGGGGACTAGAGTACTTGCAGAAGGATCTACACAGATTGCAGAACTGTGCTATGATTAATGGGATTAAATTTAACAAGTCTAAATGCCAGATCCTGCACCTAGGATAGAGAAACACTGAGCACAAGTATAAATTGGGAGAGGTGTATCTTGAGAGAAGCCCCAGAGAAAGGGTTCTGTGGGTGCCAATCAACAGCAGGCTTCCTATGAGTCAGCAGTACGAGCTGGCAGCCAAGAGGGCAAACTTCATACTGGGGTATATCAAACACAGGATAACCAGCTGGTCAAAAGAGGTGATTATCTCACTATATGCAGCACTGCTACAGCCTCATCTTGAGCACTGTGTGCAGATCTGGGCTCCACAATTTGATATGGTCTCCATAATTTGATAATTTAACAAGACCAAATGCCGAGTTCTGCACCTGGGACACAACAATCCCCCTGCAGCATTATAGGCTTGGGGAGGGCTGTCTGGAGAGCTGCCTGGCAGAGAAGGACCTGGGGGTGTTGGTTGACAACTGGCTGAATATGAGCCAGCAGTGTGCCCAGGTGGCCAAGAGGGCCAATGGCATCTTGGCCTGTATCAGAAACAGAGTGGCCAGCAGGAGCAGGGAGGTGATTGTGCCCCTGTACTCGGCACTGGTGAGGCCGTACCTAGAGTCCTGTGTTCAGTTTTGGGCCCCTCACTACAAGAGGGACATTGAGGTGCTGGGGTGCATCCAGAGAAGGGTGACAAGGCTGTTGAAGGGACTGGAGAACAAGTCCTACGAAGAACAACCGAGGGAACTGGGGTTGTTTAGCTTGGAGAAGAGAAGGCTGAGGGGAGACCTCATCACTGTCTACGGCTGCCTGAAAGGGGGCTGTGGCAGAGCGAGTGTTGATCTCTTCTCTCAAGTGACCGGTGACGGGACAAGGGGAAATGGCCATAAGTTGAGCCAGGCCAGGCTCAGACTAGATATTAGGAAGAATTTCTCTGCCGAAAGGGTGGTCAGGCACTGGAACAGCTGCCCAGGGAGGTGGTTGAGTCACCAGCCCTGGAGGTGTTTAAAAAAAGGGTAGATGAGTTTTTGAGGGACATGGTTTAGCAGAGGATGGGTGTGGTTGGACTCAATGATCTCAAAGGTCTTTTTCAGCCGGAAGGTTCTATGATTCTGTGGTTCCATGATTCTATGATAATAGTGTGGTAGTCCTTGAATTCATCCAAAGGAGGGTCAAAAGCTGGTGAAAGAACTGGAAGGCATGTCCTATGAAAAGTGGCTAAGAATTTTGGGTTTGTCTAGTTTGGAAAAAAAGAACCTGAGGGAGGGCCTCATTGCTCTCTACAGCTTCCTGAGGAAGGGAAGGGATGACAGAAGTGTTGATCTCTTCTCCCTGGGATCCAATGATGGGACACATGGGAATGTTTCAAAGCTGCTCCAGAAGCGATTCAGACTGGACGTTAGGAAATATTTCTTTACCAAGAGAATGGTCAAACAATGGAACAAGTTTCCCAGAGAAGTGGTCGATACCCCATTCTATTCAGTGTTTAAGAGGCATTTGGACAACGCCCTTAATAACATGTTTTAACTTTTAGTCAGCCCTGAAGTGGTCAGATAGTTGAATTAGGTGATCGTTGTAGTTCCCTTCCAACAGAAATATTTTATTCTGTTCTGTACAGGTCAGCAGAAAAAACTTTGAAGAGGTTACTTTTTATTCCTTGTCATTACTTTCCTCTCAGATCTTCTCTCTTCTCTATGCAGACTTTTCCATTCCTCAGGAATAAAGAGCATGCTTCCATATGCTAGCAAGGCTTTGCATTTTTATAGCACTTGTTGTCAGACAATTCTAGGACTTCAAAAGATTTCAGAGACCAAAACATGCTTGTCAGAGCTTGACAAAGATAGGACATGGAAGCTCTGGGCAGCCAATTGACTACCTAATGATGGGAGAGACACACAGAGGGATAGCTACTGCTCTGCTTTTGCGTCATCATCAAGCAATACATGCAAGCAGATGCATGTCAGTCTTTTAGTTACCTGTGCAGATGATTTCAAAGTAAAATTGAAGTTAACAAGTGCTTAAATACTTCCACTGTCTAAATGGATTCTCGTTGACCCATTACATCTTTTTGGTGACGTGAGACCATCCAGAGCAGGAGAAAGCATCACAACAATACAGCTGAAGTGAAACCTAAATATGTATTGTGTTATTGCTGGATAACACAATATGAATGCAGTGATAGTCAAAGATACCTGAAAGTCCACTTTAGCTTTCAGTTAGGATTTTTTTCCAGTTTATGCATTTTTTGGTACTAGCCAAGGCAAAAAAGGAATATCAACCAGTGCATTAATGACTACCAGCAAGGCAATCAGAGGAAGTAAATGAGCAAATACATTAGCTACAAATCAGGCATTATTATTAAAGTAGCAGCGTAGTCAGCTAAAGTTCTTCTTGACTTCAGCCTTTCAAAAAAAACAGGTGTGTCTCTTCTCTTAATAGCCTGAGAGGGATGTATCTTGCTTTAAATGGAGATATTGTTTGACCATGTTTTCTGTGAAAGGTAGTAAAAAAGTGAATTAAGTAGCAGTGCTAGGGATGGCACTTTACATTCTAAACATGCAGGCAGAAAAATGATATTTTTTTTTATAACACACTCTTTAAACTTGGAGGGAGTTCACATTTCAGAGAGAATACATCTTGGAAAAAGAAAAATCTTGTTAATTTAAATGCTTATAGTAAGGTTAACATTTCTCTAATACTGTTTCTAATACTAGCTTCATTAATTTAAGCATATAGGAAGTTTCTGCAAAACATATAAAATACAGCTAACAGTTAACTCACCAATATGTTGATTCTGTATTTGTAAAATGTTTTATGCTGTGCAAAAAGCATTTTTTTATTTGCATTTTTATATCACTCCTGTTCCTTCATTGTCATTGCTAGCAATGTTCTGTTCATCTTTTGTGCATTCTCTCAACTGACACTTAGCAAGCATCTGGTGTTTCTTCAAAACAAATTTATCCTTTATATCTAATAACAGTATTCTGCGTTTGACCTTCAGAGACAACACTGAGAAAAACACTACTTCTTATGTTGTTTCCTATACTCTGTTTTTCTCACTTTTATTTGACCATCACAATAGCATTGTACCCTGTAGTATACTCATCATTAAAATATTCATAGTTATTTTTAATCATCTTCTCTGTTGTCATTTCTTATGTAATTGCCTCATTGAGACTCCCTCAATCAACTTCTCTCTTTGAAGTATAGTTTCTGTTTGACATGCAGGACACTGAAATTAACCCTAGTCCCTGAAATCACGGCAATAGTAGACAGATAACGTGAGCAAGATTAGAAGTTTGAGTAAATCACAAGCAAAGACTTCTATGCACGGATGTTCCGTGTCAAAACAAGCTCCAGCTTAGCTTAGTGTCTATTCAAGTCTTGTAGCATGAATCTCAAAAATGAGGATCAGACAGTATAGAATAATTCACCTGTTCTAACAAACTGTAGCTTAAGGGCTTCTTGAATTGCCATTTTATGGACCATTTTTCCAACATTAGTTCCTCTGATTACTTTTTTGAGCCCATATACATCTTCAGTCTCCACAATGTCTCACAGTTGTAAGTCCCACACTTACCCACCTTGAAACAATGATGAAACTTTATCCAGATGGACCAAGAAGTTAAGAAAATATTCTTTAATTGTTATACATGTTTAAATGAGAAAGGTATTTCTGTTAGTAAGAAGACCTTAGGACCTGCTATTTCTGTATTATTCTAGGGTTTTTTTAAAGTTGCCTAAAGAAAATCTAGCAAAAAAAACCAGAAAAAATGTGCAGTTGAGTTCAGCTGGTAAGGCAGGGTAGAAGTACTAATTTTTTGCTCTTCTACCTTCACAGAACAAAAATAATTCACTGTAAACTGTGTTTCAGTTAATACAGAAAACAACACTCTGTAGGTCATTATGATAAAACAGCCCAGATGGTGTGCAGATATGATTGGTCTTGGTCAGTTTTTCTTTTGGATTTTCAATTGGAAGGGATTTCTAAGCACTGCCACAGGAAAAGTATGGTTAAGTGGTTCAGAGGAACCAAATTTCACTTTTTAAGCACCTATGTTGTTAGTCTGCTGCAGTTATGAGGCAAAGCTTATTGGTAGCTCACATCCATGCATTTTATGCTGTGGTAGAAAGGAGGACTAGAGTGCACCTTACTCTGTGGTTCATGCAGGGAGCAGTAACTAATAAAGATGCAAGTGCTTGCATTTACATGCCTGTGCCCTAACACAAAATTTCGCCTTGGTTGGATCCAATCTTCTTTCTGTCAGAACGGAATCTTTCAGTGCAGATACTTTTGTTTCAGAAGCATCAGCCTACAGCATCCAGCATAATTCAATTTGCTGAGCTCCCACAGGGATAAACAGGACATAGTCCAGCTCTGCTGATCCTGAGATCTATTGAATTAAATCAGTAGGAGGGGCTGACTTGAAAGCTTGTTGTGAAATTCTGTAGGTTAATTATGCAAAAGCCTAACTACTGATATATGGAAGTGATTTCATTTGTTTAGGCACTTTCCAAGTTTATTCAGCAGTCGTCAGCAGTGTCACCACCATAAATTGACAGGAATATACATATTGCCACATTTACAGCAATGATGTCATTTCTCATACTAGAAAAAATGATGATTCTAAATCAGGAGGGTATGTCTGGACTGTCAAAAAATATGGATGTGTATGTGCATGACTACAGCTCCCCATGGGAATAGCATGTCCAAGATGTGGAAAGATTTCAGAAATCATTTCTATATTCATATTTTTAAGCATTAACATTTCTGATACAATGGTCAGCATGACTGGGAAAAAATATTATGTTTAGTCTACTAAAACTAATACAGCTTCAGAAATTTTACAGTTCTTAATGGTCAGAGAAAAATTTGTTGTATTCCTAATAACTCCTGTTAATGTGGAAGTGATAAATGCAAAGTAATAGTGCCAAGATGTTAATTTTAAACCCAGTGAATGGGAGCGCTGTGGATCCCTTGTTACAGTCATAACTGTTCACACTGTCGTTAAAGGGAGGTCAGACCACATGTGCCTATAACATGGTATAGCTCAGGTGCAAATGCTCGTACATCCCCACCTACACTGTTAGGACTGACTACAACATTATCTGTAAGGTCATGGAATTGTGAACTGGTTGAGGTTGAGGTTTTAAAGAGACCTCCGGAGATCATCCGGTCCAATCCTTCTGCACAAGCAGGGACATTAGAGACAGTTGTCCATGACCACGTCCAGATGGCTTCTGAGTATCTCCAAGGATGGAGACTCCACCACCTCTCTGCACAGCCTGTGCCAGTGCTCAGTCACTCTCACAGTAAGGAAGTATTTCCTGATGTTCAGACAGTACCTTCTGTGTTTCAGTGTGAGCGTGTGGCCTCTTATGCTGTTACTGCACCACTGAAAAAGAGCCTGGCTCCATCTTCTTTTTAACCTCTTTTCAGCTATTTCTACATACTGATGAGATGCCCCTGATCCTTCTCTTCTCCGTGCTAAACAGCTCTCTTGACCTTTCTTCATAGAAGGGATACTCCAGTCCCCTCATTATCTTCATGTCTCTTCACAGAGCTCTCTCCATTACGTCTATGTCTGTCAGGTATTGAGGAGCCCAGGACTGAACACAACACTTCAGGTGTGACTTTGCCATTGTTCAGTAGAGGGGAAGGATCTCCTCCCTCAACCTGTTCACAATACTTTGCCTAATGTAGCCCCAGGATACTGTTAACCTTTGCTGCAAGGGCACACTGTTGGCTCATGGTCAACTCGGTGTTCACCAGGACACCTAGGTCCTTTTCTGCAAAGCTGCTTTACAGGAATACAGTGGTATCTGAAGGTATGAATATTTCTTGAGGGTAGAAATTTAGCACATATCAAAAAAGACCTGGCATGATAAGACTATCTGAAGTCATTCCTGAGTGATGATGCTGAACATTCAGGAAAGGAATGACCTTTCTTCAAATCTTAAGCTTATTGGTGTTTGTTGGACATTGGTGGAGATTATTCAATATCTGACTGCTGGAAGGAGAAAAATAGTCTGGCATCACTGCAGCATTTGATGATACCTCCCTGGCAGTGACTGGAAACTAACCAAATTAGTCCTGAGGACTGTTTTGGTGCACCAGTTCTAGGTGTGAAACAGCTCCATGATTAAAATTCTGAGATTTCTTGTGTTACCCAAAATGAAATGTTACTTACACAGCTTTTCAAAGCTACTTAAAAGTGAAAGCTCTGCTCTGATTAACTACTCATTGTCTTATGACGTACATGATACTCTAATCCCTCCGGTACCTTGAGATTTAGTCTTACATCTGAGAACTGTGATAGATTCCACCCAGTGCAATATAATTTCTATTAACTGATTCATGTAAGTCGTTACAGGGGAGATAAAGGACATTGGCGCCTGTATCCTGTATGCCAGATTTCATGTTGAAAGGTTCCTTGATTACTAGATATGCACTCATTCTGTAAACTACTATTGGGAGACAAATTCAAAACGTAAAATCTTTTTATTTCCTTGGTTGAAACACTTTCAGAATTTCTTACAGTGCCTTTGTCTCAGATAGTCTTTTACGGCTTTATTGAAATTTTACCTTCCCCCTGCTGATCCATCAAAGTTGTTTCCTCACTAAAATTGTCATCATGCACAAATGGTGCAGTCATGCTTCGTAAGTCACACAGACTTAGAAGCAGCTGTTTGTTCATGGCTACAGAAAGAATTGGAGACAACTGTACTGAGCTCCATACAGAAATCTTTGGGCACTTCCCAGAAGCACAGGTGCAATGAAAATCCATGGGCCTGGTAAGTGATTGCTCTACAACCTCACTGAGCCAGAGCTGTGCAAAACTACCCTCTCACATAAATATACAAGAAAAATGGGACAATTGCCTTGGCAAGGTGTCAATGCAAAATATTGGCTATAAAGTAATATGTATCATTGAGATTACACAACTGGCAAATGTGGTTTTGACCAGAAAGAGTAGTTGTGCCCAAGTCCTTCAAAACTAAAACCAAGTCCAGAGTTAAAAAATAAATGTCTTTACCTGAAACAAATGGCTATTTCATCTGCCTCTGTACACTGAATTGTCATACATATTATAAGGCATCTTCAACCAAAGTAGGTGCATAATAGCCATAACTCATTGTCAGCAGTAATATTTGAGGCATAGACCTTCAATATTCTGGTGATACTTATTCCAGTAAGTTACAAAATGCCACCATTGTTCTTTGAATTACCTTGAGCCCAAGGGGAGCTAATTGGTCACACCTACTCTGTTAGATTCTCCCACCACCCACTATAGGATGGCTGTATGCAAAATACCCATTAAAAATGATCTCTGGTCCCTGCTAACTTCCAAAAGTGGAAACTTGGAAGTTGCTATTCGGACCATGCGAAAGATGTGCAAGGAACCGTTCTAAATTTGACAGTATAGAGGGTTATGTTTTGGTGCTTAGGAAATCGCCAAGGGCCGTTTGATTTACTACTATAGATTAGCTTAATTATGCAAAACAACTGTTCTTTGGATGCACAACATGCTCCACCCTGAAAGGCAGAATGTGGCCACGTCCCACAGTTTGTAACTAGCTGACTAGAGGTGGCCGAAAGCCTTCTCTTTCACTGCTTTTGTACATCCTTGTCTCTTTGTATTTTTTTTGTCTACCAGAAAATCACAGAAATCCACACCCTAACAAAAACAAATTTCTGAATTTCACTACTCACCATGTAAAAAACCCACATCACTGTTAAGAATTTGTTCTAAACTGCTTTGCTGTTCACATGAATAAGAGCTCTGTATTCAATTTTCAACTGCCGTTATGATTTTATAAATTTTAGTTTCTCATTGCTTTTCTCTCTTTTTTCAAAACCCTGTCACATTCTTCTTGAGATACAAAGACCCAAGGTGTGGATGCATCAAAGTTTTATATAGCAGCAAAGGGACAGCCTTTGTTTATTCCTCAGTACCCTTCCCAATGTGACGTTTTTCCCATTGATGACTCTTATTCTGTTGATGGTTCTTCCTGTTAGCTTGTTGACTCTCACTACATATGAAATCAGTGATTTCAGAGACCTGACAACAGTGACGTCAAGGTATCATCTCTGAGTTGACTGCAAGTATTGAAGAAGCATGATTTATGTTTTCCCCAGATGAACTATTTCATATTTATCCTCCTGTGCCACACTCTTTGCCATTCACTCAGTTTTGTTAGATGTTTCTGAAGTTCTTCACTGTCAACGGGACATTTGTCAAAGGCAGTGAGGATAACCTTTGTTATCCAGAAATCTCGACCTCACCTCAAGATAACAGATGAATCTCAAATAAAATTGAGAGTGCACACACTGTCAGCTGTAAACCTAAGCATATTGGAAACTGACTTCCTTGGTAGACCAGCCCTAAGGGAACAAATCTCACTTATCGATACAAACTAGGAGACCTCACATACTCAACACCAGTGTAAGCTGATGATATTGTGAACACAAACCATGACTGTATCAGTTTCTCCAGTTCTTGTATGGCTATACTGTTACCATGTATTTTCCTTGCTTAGTATTACAGAAGGAGCAAGATATCATATATCCATGACAAGCAGCATTAGTGACTAAGTACTCAGCAAGTTTTGCATGTAAGTTCTTTTGCTTGGACAGACAAGCGTTAGAATAGTGCTTTTGATATTGCTTTTACAACAGGAACAGTGGCTGAATAGAGAAGCTAATGAAAACCTGAGGTTTGGCATTGGTTGAACTATTTCACTGGCTCTAGTGTGAATGAGTCTGGTTTTGTTTTCCGGGAGAAAAAAAAGGAGAGACGTTGCAAGCATAGAACAGACCTAGCAGAGAAGTCTCATAGGCAAAACAAAAAGAGAAAACATGGCATTTTATCACTCTTCTTATAGGTTCACCCCTTCTAGATGCTCTTTCAGACTCATCCTCTAGCCGTTTAAGATATGGCTACATTTTTTTGCAGTGGAACACAGAATTCCCTTGTCACTTTGTGGGAAGGTTCAGCAATAGAGGCATGAAGCATTGATAGTTTTGAAGTGCATACAAACCAAACGTAAAAGCTGTCCCTGTTCCAGATATGAGGGCTAACTGTGATGAAAACAACCACAAAAGACCAAATCTCCCTTCCATTTTTCTTGCAGGATTCCCTCAAGGCCTGTTTAACAGGATATCTGACCTCCTTTGCTTCTCAGCACCTCCTGTTCTTGACCACCTAATGCACGAGATAAATCAATAATATGTACAGAGGAAAATTCAAAGCATGTCCCACTGGACCTGCAGCAACAGCAGTCTGGCTGTGTGCTAAATGAAATCCACTCTGAAGGCAGAGTAGGGATGTGTAGAAAATAACCCAAACAGCTTAAAATACAAAAGTTCCCAAAATAAACAAGCAAAAACCAGGAAAATCTTTTGAGAATATTTGAAGAGAAGCTGGTGTGCTGAACAGCTACTTTCTTCTCTGTAGCCTGATCCTGAAGACTGTGAAGACACACTGCTTTCCTTCCACCTCTGTGCTTCTGCATGGCTGCAGCTGAAGACAGAGAGATCACAGGGAAAGTACCCTCAGTCCCCAAAGCTTTGAACCCCACCTCCTTTGTCCTGTTGGGGTCTTGGCAAAAGCCGGCGGTAGTCCCTTTGTTGTTTATACCCCCAGGACTTTTGTTTGTGGAAAGCAAGGGGGAAAATTAAGTCAGTGGGAATGTAGAATTCTTCTAGCATCCCAGGAGGTTTATGAGCTCTGCTCCTGAATGCAGGAACCAGTAATACTAAGGATGCATGAATACATAAATAATTTTAAAGTAGAAATATGGAATCTTCCTCCTCCTGTATTCTTCTGGGCTGTCAGAAAAAAACTCTCATGAAATTAAACGCATCATTGCTTTTTCAGCTTTTAGGGAAGACTGAGGTAGCTACTGCATATCTTCTACTCCTTATTATGCTCTATTTTCCCCAATACCAGCATAGGCTTTGTCAGTGCCTTACTAAATATGGATGCAGTTAAACCATAATCAGGTGTAGATAAGATGGTAGTCAAGGTATGACCCAGTCCTTAAGAGGAAAGAGAATATATTTCTATAGAAACACATAAAGCTTCAAACCTCACGCTTGTAAGGGGAGCTAACATGATATAGCATTTAGACTCAACCAAGTCCTCAGTTTCAAAATGCTTGGAGGTCTGTGTCCAGGAAATCTATCATTTCTGACACATGACTGACAGAAACGGAGTTTCTGTGGTTTAACGACTTGCTGCTTGTCAGCTTCATCAAGGTAAATGGCCACCTTCACTCTGTTAACTGAAAGAAAACATGTTACCTGACACCACCAGGAAGCTTTCAACATTAACTGAAGATGATGGATCCCTTTCTTTTGGGACAAATAAAAGTTATCTTTGTGGGAGATAAGGCTGCATTAACTCTATATGGGCTCAAAAGAGTCTGAACTATCAGACTTCTTGCAAGTCCAAAGTGATTATCAGCACAACATCGCAGTGTAAGCATAATAAGTTTTAGCAGGTTTTATAGCAACCAAAGTCCGAAGAGACCAGTGGGTAAACCTGCCTTACCTGCTGCTTGCTGTTCAGCCTCTCTCAGGCTCCCTGTAAACCATCCTAATGGACCCATTCACACAAATAATACATCCTCAGAGAATAAAATTGTGGGCCACAAGCAGAAAAATAGTGACATCACAAAGGGTCTACAGATCAATACATTTACATTTGGTGAAGGACTGATGGCATGAAGACCCTCTACAAAAAATAAAGTGAGAGGAAGATGTCTCCCCAGCAATGAAGCCACACTTTCTCAGCAAAAGATCTGCCAGTCAGCTAAAATATCCCCAAATCAAGAATACATTGCAGAAATCTCTTCCTCAGAGAGAGCTGACACCCATCAAAGGCACTGTCTCAAAACACTTTGCTTAGGACAATGCACACATACAGAACATGCAAATGTGGGCTCAGCTGTTCACACCCTTTAAACAGATGGCAAAATTCCTATGCTGCCCCAACTCTCTCAGCTGCTATTCATGGATAACATTTCCCAGGCTCCACATGCAGTGTCACATGGGCTCTTTAAAGGATAAAATGCCCAAGAGTGATAGAACTTTCCTGAAGGAGAGGCTTGCCATATGAATATAGAAAAGAACTTCCAAATTCATTTCATCTAGCTTTTTTTATTGTCCTCCACAGCTTCTAGAGTGCTATTATTTTAGCAATTGATCTGGTACAGCATGGCATAGCTGCTGAGAGAGCTCCCAAAAGCAGAAGCTGCCATTACAAAAGAGTCAGCATGTGAACTTTATACAGTTATTTTTATTACTGTTAAAGTAATTAGCCCTGAAAGAGTGTCCATCACTACTGCTTAATAATTTATCCATCATTTTGAACATGAGCAGGACTGACATCCAACATCAGGCAGATTACTGCTATCAAAACATTAAAAACAACAACACTTATTCACAGAGACGTTATAATTCACAGAAGAACTGGATTTTGCCTAGTTGGACAGTGATCCAAAAGTAACATTTGTTAATATGCAATAAAACTTTTGACAATCTCCCCACTTAATTTTTTTTTTAATTCTAGGCAGAAGAAAATATTTTAATTTTCCATTTAAAAACTGAAAATAAGCAAAACATACTATTACTCACCTCAAACTTTCGAGATAACAAAGATCAAGGTCAGACATTGACTATCACGAGCAAGCAGATACCCTCTCTGTCCCTGCACAACAGGTTTATCAAAGGACAAAGCCATTCATAGTGGAAATATCAGACAGCTAATGCACAGTCTTCTCACAGCTCTCCTACTTGTTAAAGCTGTAAGGAAATGACTGAATCATTCCATAAGCCCTGAGCTGAGGTTAAGTTGTCTGAATAGGACATGGGAAACTGCTGGATGTGACACGGGAAATTACTGGATGAGACAAGAACAATTTGCAAAACTGACAGAAGTCACAGCACTGCGAGGGATAGCTGGGTTGCCATGTAACATACCTTTCCTTCACCTCAGAAGGAAAAGGTATGTGAGAAGTGGCCAGACTTCACAGATAACTGAAAGGGATTTTTGGTAAGTAGAGACTTGTAATGCTACAACATCTATGGAATCTGTCAGCAATCCCAGACAACAGTATGTACAGTACCAGTAAGCAAAAATATTGAGGATGCCAGACGTGGCTATGGATGTAGTAAACTGGGGCCATTGAGGAAAAAAAAGGTAATTATGGATGGTTTGTTGATTTGAGATAAGACTGTGTCAGAGAAAAGAAGATACAAGAGCACTGAGAAGAAACATCCAGAAATAGCGAAGATGAACAAGTCTTATTGAATTTAAACAATTTAAAAGCTGTAAAATTATTCTCCTCTTTAGAAGATTTACAACATCTCTTCATTTCAGTATCCCATGTTCCACTCACATGTATTATTCTATGCATCAGGAGATCCCAGCATCATAAAGGTATTTCCATCTTGGAAGAAGCATGTCTTTCTTAAATGTGCTTTAGATTATTCCACAGTTTTCCCTGTTTGAAAAAGTCTATTCCAAAAACAACTTTGCAATTTTAAGTCACCATGTTGCTAGATATTACAGTCAGAGAAAAATACTGAAGTAATAAGGTACCTGTGAATGAGTTTGAAACAAAAAAAACCAAGACACAGAAACGGTCTGATTTAAAACAAAGACTGTAGCATGTTAGAAACTGATTGTGTGCAATTACTTTGGTTGAAAGTCTGTAAGTTGTCCAAAGAGATTCTGCTGCCATTAAAACAGCTATTTGAACCATGTTTTCCTGCTTGCTGATAAACACACAGCTCATAGAACCACCACTGCCTCATATTTCCTTTGGGACCAAGCTATAACTTTGCAATCCTATATATTAAGCTTTGAATGCTGACACATCATAAAAATAAAAAGCAAACAAACAGAAAAAGCCCATTGAAATATTTTTAAAAGTGAAGGAGACTAAGCTGCTGGTGCTTAATTACTCCTTGTAGTTTGTTTCCTCACTAACACCCAAGGTCCACTCCATTGTGTCCTTCAGAGAAGCACTGACTGACTGACACACTTTTGCTTGTCAAGGACACAATCCCTTAACTGTTTTCCTCCTTCAAAACCCAGT
This sequence comes from Dromococcyx pavoninus, assembly GCA_033558185.1. NCBI lineage: Eukaryota > Metazoa > Chordata > Aves > Cuculiformes > Neomorphidae > Dromococcyx > Dromococcyx pavoninus. The sequence goes on along the minus strand of JAUMJL010000502.1, from coordinate 384,656 downwards.
TACCCCCCTTTTCACTCTTTCAGTCCCTGCAAATTTCCACGCTTTGCCACCTACAGACACCTTCTGGTCATCCCTACACCTTGAAGACAGCCGATGTCCACCATATCCATCCATTCATCCATCATCTCTCCTTTTCTTTGCCTAAGTTACTGAAAAAACTTGACTCCAGAGCAGTAACTGCAGTTTAATGCCTATGCCATGCTTTTTCTGAAGTCTTTAAGTAAGGGTTCTTTGGATGTAGATTATATGTAACTCACAATTTCCTGCATAACTGCATAGTACCTCCCGTGGCAGAGACCTGATCCTTTCAACAACAAGGTAGTATTACATGTTAAATCATACTAAAATGCATCATTTTACCTACCACTCCAGACAAATCATTGCTGGATCACCAACACTGCCCTAGGTCTGTATGTCCTGGGGTTATTTTGCTTCTGCATGAAGCACAAATGGGTGATGATCTTTTCCCAAGGTTTCTCAGTGCTACTATAGAAAAATTTCACCAACTTGATGCTACTTAGAGGCCAGAAAGTGAAATTTTCAAAGGAGCTTGGTGCACAAATCCTTCTGATATCTCTCTTTTAAAATCTTCAATCTTGGTTTCTCAGAAAAATCCCCCAGCTTTGAGTTTTCAATGTGACTGAAAATGATTATGAATCAAACATTGGATTTTCCTTTCAGACACAATGCAATAGAATCACATTAATCTGCTGACATTCTTGTCATATTTAAAAAAAAAAGAGCATATTTTTGTAATACTTTTTGACTGTGATACGATTCCTTCTGTCTCTCACACAGCCCCCTTAATTTCTATTTTCCAATTAAATCTGATTGCATCCTGTCCATCAAGTGCTGACCAGCAAGAAGCTGGACTTCACATCTAATTCCCACAAGTTGTAAATGAAGTCAGGTAGTGCAAGTTAATGCTGTCTTGGTCTTTGAGTCCTAAAGAGTGGATATGGGATTTACATGGCAAAAAATGCATTCCCTGTACAAGGCCAAAGGGGATGACCTGCAGGCTATTGGTAGGGCCACAGCTAAAGGGCTTATTTCCATCCAGCTCAGTCTCACACAGAGAAACAACAGTCTCCACATATTGCTGAACAAATTTCAGAGGTAAATAATGATCTCTGGGAAAGACCTATCTTTTTGTACACAGTTTTTATGAAACATACCCTACGTATAGATTTACAAAAAAGAAGGAAAGAAAAGTCTATATTTCTAATAAAAATGGAGAGGAAAGACATCTTTTTTTCAGGCACTGCAAAGCATATAATCAGTCTCTTGTCATCCTCCACTGCCAGAGTATTTGCCCTACAGAGTCTTTCCAGAATGTCATCTTTTATTAAGAAACAGTATTTACAGAAGAACAGCAAACATCATTTTTATCTGGCTCTTCTCCACCTGTTTTTTTTTCACCTAAACTTTTATCTCTGGGTAGTAGGATTTAAGATTGCCACCGCTGTCTTCTATTCAATACACTTCATATAATTAGAGCATTTCTGCTGCAAAACTATCAGACTGACAGTAGTGGCTGAAGCACCTGAAACACCAAGTATGAAACCCTACAAGACACCACAGATACCTCCAACCTAGGCTATAGAAGGTCCACCAAAACTGATCAAAGATAATGTATTAGCACCCAATATCTGAGAACCTGTAAAGGATAGAGTGGGTCCTCTAACTCAGAAACAAAAATTCATTTCCTCAAACTGTTTCATATGCAACTCATTTCTAAGCTTCTTTTGCATTACTTTCTTCAGGTATGTCTCAGGTGTCTCATTATAGTGTATTTATTTATTGTGTATTCAGTGCTCACTGGAGTGTGATGTGTGCTCAGCTGTGTACCACAGTGTAAAGTCTGTCAGTAAATTTCTAAAAAAACAGTCTATCCTTTTAATATTGTGTGAAACAGTCACTATCTTCCACCAGTATCACCAACATCCTCACCTACTGCATCAGCTGTTCTTGTCTGGAAGACCCATATTTTGTAGGAGTAATATTCTAGGTTATATGTGTAGATTATTGTTACCACTATAAGAAAATGACAATTCACAGCTCAAAATAGCTCTTGTCTGAAGGTGTAGTTACTCTTACACAGAGAGAAAGAAAAAACATTACCTCTAATACACAACTGAATTTTTATGTAGATTTTTTGCCGGTGTTTATACAGGAGCTGGTCCCACACTGCATGTCCTTCAGTCCTCCCCAGTCCGTGGCTTATGTGTTCCTGATAACAATGCAGAGAAACATAAGGAAAAGGCAGGGTTCATCTGCCAATAAAATTCTTCATTTTTCTGAATGTTTTAGGTATCTCCACACAAACCTAACTTACCTGAAGGACAAAAAATTATTCTAAAATGCCACAGATTTGTTGTTTAGATGCTTCTCTGACTGCAGTTGTTTAGCTCACACTGCACTTTATTAAGTGTTTAGCAGGAATTATTTTTTCTGACCATGTTGATTGCAAAAAAAAAGGAATTTTTAAAGATACAAAGACAGACCAATAGATTTTTAGTTCTTCATCCCTCAAAACAAGTACTTACTTTTCAGTATGTGCCCTACATCCTCACTTGTCCCTTGTGGCACCTACCCATGATGGGATCTGAGCCCTCCAGTTAAGTTCTGTTACATTCAAATTGCTAATGGGAGGCAAAACCTGGAGTTTATGTCTCTATTAACCTATTCTCTGGTCCTCAGGCCAAGTGACAAAGTCTGCCCACATCCATATTGCTGTGCTCCTTTAGTCTCCATAACAGGGTAGCACATCCAGACTGCCTGAGGGGAATTCATTCAATTAGAGGAAGGCCAGGAACTGAGAGGAAGTGTAAATTACCTATGAAAAACTGTTCTACCCTGACAAGTACTCAAAGAAGATTCCAGAGAGGCTGTGAAAACCCCATCCTTGGAGATGTTCGAGTCTTGATAGGGCATGGCCCCTGAGCACCTTGCTCTACCTCGGCTTGTTTCAGTGATTTCCAGAATAGCCTTCCAACCTAATTGGTACTAATAACGGTCCTTGGCACTTGTTGACTTCCAGATCGTGTCTGGGAAATGTTTGTGAGACCGCATTTAGTACAGGCAAAATCATGCTAAAAATTTTACAGAAGAGTGGATCAAGTTCCAGTGTTCAGAGGTATTCCCTGTCGCTAGTTAATTATCTAGAAGAGACGTAGACAGAGATGCCAGTACTCCCAAAGTCTATAGCAGAGTAGGAGTGTCAACGCCCATTCTCTTATCTGGGTTTACTCTTTATCACCCGGTATACTCTTCCTTCAGCAAGGTATTTGTTAGAGCATTCAGCTTAAACTGAGGTAAAATCTTGATATGTCTTTTAGTTATTATATTGTGGTTCTTGTTGGAGTAGTATTTTCACATTCAATTCTTCCTTTCTGATACTAATCTCTAAATACAGATCACCTCTTTTGTAAACGAGATTAAGAGACCTTGAAGGCCACTTGCTTCAGGAGGTCTTGTTGACAAAGTGGTTCTCATGAACTTTTCAGAATCTGGAACTTAGTGAACAGCTTTCTGTCACAAAAGATAAATAACATCAGAGACCTTTAAATAAAGGCCTTAGCACTGAATATGGCATCTCACTGTAAAGTTATCAATCTGACCCTTAAAAAACCTTCACCCAGACTTATTTATTTGTATTACTGGAGTTTGTCTACAGCTTTTTTTTTAGGCAGATGAGCATTTTGTTTGCCTCCCTTTTAGGAAGACTGGATGCTGGTAAACTCTTATTTGAAAGTGTTTGGATTAACAAAATCAGTTGGACTAACCATACCAAGAGCAAAGTTCTGCCTAACGCTGCCAGCTACCGCAGCAGCCTGTGTTAACATCAGAAAGACCTTGTAGACAAACAATGCTTCATATTTAATTATTATTTCCAAAGTCATGATTGGAAACAAAACTGTGAACTTCATTTGGGAATCTACAGTAGTTATTGCTTTGATATTTACAGGTGAGCAGTACTTTGATATAATTTCACATAACAAGGTGAAATAAACTTCTGAAAGCCATCTGATTTACGAGTGGCAGACCCAGGAGAGCTTGCTCTACTACATGCCAGTACACAACCAGCAAAAATGTTGGGAAATGAAGTAATCTCAAAATGTGACCATTTGAATCATGTGCTTTGGTTAGAATTTGTAACTGACTTGCTTAGCACGAGTGGCTTGATTGCTGACACCTTAGGCTGCAGGCTGCAACCTAGCAACACTGCAAACTCAGGCTGAACCCTTTCTTAATCCAAGAAGAATGACTAGCAGTTTTATAGGTCTCTGATATATTGTGACTTAACTAACATAATGAAATTGTGACTAACGTAATGAAATTTTAACTAACATAATGAAATTGTGCAAGTAAAATTAACTCTATGCTTAGGAATATGAAATTGGAGTGGCTGTTATGATCAAAGAAAAAAGAACCATAATTCTTGGAGATGAAGGAAGAGACCATTCTACCTGGAGTCAGCAGAAGACAGATGGATAACAAAGAAAGAGACTATTCTACTTGGTGGCAGTAGAAGATGGATGGGATCCAGGTGCGATGGAACAAAAGATTGTGAAATGTTGTAGATAAGTCTGCAACAAAATTTCAGTCATTGAAGAGGACAAGTAACGGTTAAACAATTTAATTTAACAAATGACACTTGGGCAGGTGATGTAATAGATTGTGAGACTTTAAAAAACACCGGAAAATTATCGAGACTGGGGGGTGGTCTTTCTTTGGAAACATTGAGCTTAAGCTGCAATAAACATATTCTATGGCAAAACCTAGGGGTAGGAACTTTTTTAACAATAATTTCAATATTTTTCATTTGAATGAACTATTTCCCCATCTTACAAATAAAATTGTTTACTCCTCTGGCTAATCTTTCCCATTGAGTGAGTAATATTAGTTGATTAGGCATTCAGGCTTTGTCCCTTAACATCACTGACAGATGGCCATACTAGCGATCTCTCTACATGTAGAAATGTAATGTTGTTACTCCTTCAGTCCATTGGAGCAAAGAATATTTATTACCCACCTTGCATTTGTTTCCTTTGCAGCTCATGCACTTTATACCTTTCAAGAAGAGTCCCTGGTCGCCACTGATAAAAGAGCAGCAGCTACCTCTGAGTGCTGGCTTAGAGCTATTCAGTAGATCAGCAGTATATGAAACAGCAAGGACAACTAAACAAGCTGGATAATTCTTCTGTACTAAAAATAAACAGTGAGTAACCATTTACATTTAAATAAGCATATTCAGCATGTTCACATATTATATTCTAATTACTTAATAGCTTGAACTTTGTTAAATGGTGCATTTTATAGCACACATTCAATCTTTCTTACATCACACTGATGATGCTGACAGCAGCAAGTAATTGATCTGGGCTGTGCTTCAGGTACTCAAGTAAATCTTGATCTTTTCCTCTTCCTCACACACTCATTCAATTAATTTCTCCCTAACTTTGATTGACATTCCTCTTTTTTTCAAGGATCTTCAAACTTTATTTCCCCAAAGATGCTTTGTCATTCAGTTTGGTTCCCAAACTCCCTTCATTTTGCACAATTCAGTCGTCCTCATCTGGCTGCAGATAAATCTCTCCTAAATATTTCTTTCTCCTAAGTCCCAAACATTCTTTCTCATTCCAACCATCTCATTTTTCTTGCATCTTTTAGGCAGCAGAATTAGGTGTTCAGGCAGTGGCATAAAGCTTCAGTTGCTATTGCTGCTGGGCTAAGGGAGCTCTGTACAACCCACAGATTGGAAGATTGCTGCTATTACATAGGATAAACACTGCTAATAAGCTCCCATTCATAAAAGAAGGGCAGAAAATGTATTTTTTACTGAGAAAAAAGTTAGACTTAGAAAACACACATAAAAAGATGCTGCTGCATTAACAAAAAACAAATTGATGCTTTTTCCTGTGTGGTTGCCTGTCGCCTCAAATTCTGAGAAGTTAAGGCTCCACCCACACCATATATTAAGCCTCTTAGTTCTCTCATGGTACAACTTGCATGTCTTGTACAGCTCAAAAATAATAGTAGAAGAGTTCCTTAATTGCAGAAATGTCCTCTCTTTTAAAAAATATCTGCAAATAATAAGGGATAAAAAACACTGGAGGAAATTTTTGCCTCAGAGAGGGAGCAAAGTTACTCTAGGGATTACTTTAGACTATTTATTCCCTAGATTCAAGTGTCAGAGACATTTGCACAAAATAATACACTGTCCTTGATGTTTTGGATGTACAAAAACCCTAAAGCTCAAGGCAAAATTTCTTCTGACTAAAGCACTTACTCTGACATTCCTTATGACTGCAATAAGTATTTTAATGTTAAGAACATCTACTTTTAACTCCTCTTATGTCTCTTAAAAGGCAGTGATTCATTATTTCAAGCTACACTTCCAAAAGTACAGTCTTACCGGATCTTATGAAAAGCATTTTTTCAATGGATAAAATAATTTTCAGAATTACGTTTCTTACTGTTGGAAAAGCTTCCAAAGTAGTCTCCTACCCAAAAAAAGGAAGTTGAAAACTAAAGCAGAATAATTTTAAATGAGTTCTGATTCATAAAGATTTCTCACTTTAAATCCTGTTCTTAATTGGGCTGCTGGCATAGCTGTGTAGTGAAACTTCTCTCCAGATCAATGTGAGCTGGGCTAAGTATGCAAGCGTGTGCTATAAAGCCAGCATTGGTAAAGATAGATTGCAGCTTTAGCTTTGCTGGAATGTGTCTAATAGGCCTTTTTTTTATGTAATTGGTTATTGTCATTCCACAAGATTTGATCTCCTTCTATGACAAGATTACCGGTTTAATGAATGAGGGAAAGGCTGTGGATGTGGTGTACCTGACCTTTTGTAAAGTCTTTGACAACGTTTCTCACAGTATTCTGATTGAGAAACTGGCTGCCTTTGGCCTGGACAGGCACACCCTCTGCTGGGTGAAGAACTGGTTGGATGGTCAGGCCCAAAGAATCATGGTAAATGGAGTTAAATCCAGCTGGAAACCAGTCACGAGTGGTGTTCCCCAAGGTTCAGTGCTGGGTCCAGTCCTGTTCAATATCTTTATTAATGATCTGGACGAAGGGATCGAGTGCACCCTTAGCAAGTTTGCAGATGACACCAAGCTGTGTGGCAGTGTTGATCTGCTTGAAGGAAGGGAGGCTCTGCAGAGGGATCTGGACAGGCTGGATCGATGGACTGAGACCAACGGGGTGAGGTTTAACAAGAGCAAATGCCGAGTCCAGCACTTGGGACACAACAACCCCATGCAGTGAGTGTTACAGGCTTGGGGAGGAATGGCTGGAGAGCTGCCTGGAGGAGAAGGACCTGGGAGTATTGATTGACAACCAGCTGAATATGAGCGAGCAATGTGCTCAGGTGGCCAAGAGGGCCCATGACATCTTGGCCTGTATCAAAAACAGCATGGGTAACAGGACAAAGGAAGTTATTGTACCCCTGTACTCGGCACTGCTGAGGCCACACCTCGAGTATTGTGTTCAGTTCTGGGCCCCTCACTACAAGAAGTGCTGGAGCATGTCCAAAGAAGGGCGACAAGGCTGGTGAAGAGGCTGGAGAACAAGTCTCATGAGGAGTGGCTGAGCAAACTGGAGCTGTTTAGCTTGGAGAAGAGGAGGCTGAGGGGAGACCTCAGTCTACAACTCCCTGAAAGAAGGTTGTGGCAAGGTGGGTGCTGGTGTCTTCTCACAAGTGGCAGGTAATAGGACGAGAGGAGAAGGCCACAAGTTTCACCAGGTGAGTTGAGGTTTTACTAATTTTATAGTGAATTCCTCATCTATAGTATTCCATTTGTGGGTATTTTAGATAAAGCTGAAATAACCTAAATCCTCTGCGAAAATCAAGCCTGAAGTACTGCTTTGATTACATATACATAACAAAGGGCAATCTAAGTGTTTTATCAGAAGTCATCATTAATACCACTTCTGTAACAATTAAAAATGACAATGTAAATACACACTGAAGAATGTGAACACGCTCATTATAATAGCACCTCAAACCTTGAACAGAGATGGAGTTAAATCTTCTGGTCCAGATGCTATAGAAATCACGAAAGCAGACAGGCCTTTTAAATATAAAAGGCTTTTATTAGAAGCTGTTTATATTAATAGGAATTTTTATATCATAAAACAGGCTTCCAAACAGAACACATAACTGAGTTTATAGAGGATATAAGGGAGGCAAAGGAAAACAAGGTGACGAGTTTTTGTACTTTCCAATTAAGCTTGGATATTTACCTTTATTTGAACCAAAAATTACATACATTTGAGCAAGTCTGATCCCCATGCACACACTTACACTTAGTACAACTTCATTTAATTTCACTTTTTGGAGCATAGGAAAAAATGTGCTAGGTTTTGCAGTAATAGAATAGAATAGTTCAGTTGGAAGGGACCTACAACGATCGTCTAGACCAACTGCCTGACCACTTCAGGGCATTCGCTGATAAAGAGTCCCTCTCCATCTTTCCTCTAGGTCCCTTTTAAGTACTGTGAGGCTGTTAGAAGGTCTCTCTGGAGCCTTCTTTTCTCTAGGCTAAACAAGCCCAACTCACCATTTCTTGTTTCCTCTTTTCACCTAGAAATCTTAATCTCTTTCTGAAGGTAGTATTTAAAGTATCTCAGCATCTAAACACACATAAAGTACGAAAATGAGTGAGTACATCTTGCTAGGTTAACAAACTGCAGGAAGTGCTGCAGTTTAGACATGACAGAGCAAGTCAACAGTACATAAATCTGGGCTGCCTGTTTTTTTTCACTTGTTCCTCTAATAAGAAATCTTTTGGAAATCTGACCCAGCCAGGGCTGAGAAAAGGGCTCTTTGGTTCCCTGCTTAGCTGCTCCATCGTGAGATGTAGTGATAGTTAGAAAAGTAACTGCATAAAAATGGCTCGTAGGTGCTGTGCACGTGTTTGCTGTGAGTTTTCCAAGGCATATGTGTTGAGCTTAATGACTATTAGGGGAATTTTTTTCTCTCTGTCCTGTACCTCAGGATGCCTTAATCATATCACGCTCAGCTCTTCTACTTCTTCCACAGTATTGCCATTGTACGTCCAACTCCAGGAAGATTCTCACCTTCCTAAGGCAAGTTCTGCTAATTAGTACAGTGCAAGAACCTCTATATTTGACTACGGTCCTCAGTAAACCAATAGCCCTTTTTTTCTTCCTGATGATAATGTTTCAATACTGCACCAGTTTGTTCAAATGTCCCACCAGCAAAGCTATGCATTTTATCAGAAGTATAAGAAATTCAGTACACGGATTGCTCTCAGTTGCCGTGTTTCCACAAATCCAGGACGGAGTACTAAAGCCTTACTCATCTCACATTACCAAAGACTTCCCCTAATGCAGTGTAAATCACAGTCCATCTTGTTCTGCCTGTCAGCTGTTTTTGTAATGAGTTACTTTGCTGGTACAGCCCTTGAGTGAATTCGTCCTTGTAGGCAACTTTCCACACTCACTTTTAGATTATATCCATCACTGCTGGGATGCTCACCAGCTTAGTATTTTCTTTTAATGCTCACCCAGCTGACTGTGATGCTGTGCACCACAATCCTTTCCTGCACTGTGACCTGGTACATGACAGTTTGGCAAAACGAGTACCCATCTGCCAGTTCTTCAAAGACTTCAGTTGTGCTGAGCTTAGGTTCTCATAAGACTTTCTTCCTTAGCAAGGTACAATGCTTACCAAAGACGTGGGAAAACTGTATTTTTGCTCAAGTCCAGCCTTCAGAGAATTAAAACTCATAGCCCCTACATTCTAGAGCAGCAAAGTCCTGGACTGCAGATCACCTGAGTGACCCTCCTCAGCACTTGTTGATTGAGCTGTTTAGGGGTTGCAATGCTGAGTAGTCCTTCTTCCTCTAGTGGTTTGGGTTGGCAAGTCAGAGGCATAGAGCTTTCCTTGTATATCTCTGATTGTAGCAATGGTCAAGCCTTCAGCACACTGAGTGAGGTGGTGATGTAGGCTTTGGCCAACATTTTACTAGTTTACTAGCTTGTTATAAAAAATCACTGTCTCCACTCAGTTCCAATCACTGCTCCTCAAAATGTAATTACAGGAGGTATCTTCCTGTGTTGGAATAGCTTTGCTCAGCATTATTTTATTTATTTAATTATTAGTATTTATTTATTTCATTATAGAACAGAATAATTCAGTTGGAAGGGACCTACAACAAACATCTAGCCCAACTACCTGACCACTTCAGCCTGACTGAAATTAAAGCATGTTACTAAGGGCATTTTTGAAATGTTTTTTAAACACTGGCAGGTAGGGGCATCGACCACTTCTCTAGGAAGCTTGTTCCAGTGTTTGACCACCCTCTTGGTAAAGAAATGCTTCCTAATGTCGAGTCTAAACCTCCCCTGTAGCAACCTTTGAGCCATTCAAATGCTTCCTGTCTCAGGATCCCAGAGACAAGACATCAGCACATCCCTCTCCACTTTGCCTTCTCAGGAAGACATAGAGGGCAATGAGGTCACTTCTCAGTCTCCTTTCCTCCAAACCATACAAGCCCAAAGTCTTTAGCCACTCCACTTAGGAGATGTCTTCTAGGCTTTTCACTAGAAATAAAATCATGAACACCTAGGGAATAAGGGTGCATGGCTTTGTCATGGATGCTCCCTGTCAGACCTTATCTGTCCTGTAGTGCACTGGCAATTCTGTTGAGGAGGAAGAAGATCGGAGTATGCCACGGTGCCATGGTCTGATAGCATCCCTGTTCATGTGTCTGGCTCTAATAGACAGGAGAAGCAACAAAGGAGGAGCAGCCACCCTCCACCATCATGGGCAGCCCCTACCCTCCTGCCCTCTCCTCTCAGTCCTTGTTCACCTGCTTATTTGTCTGCCAGCCTGATATGGCACAGCTGTTATAACTGTCCCAGACCACCCATGTCACCAACAGCTCCCCTGGGATAAGGCCACACCAAATGTTCTGTCTGCTGTGACACAGTCATGACAACACCAGGACTGGTACCTGGAGTTAGTGCTGAATCACTATGACACAGTTATTATCTTACACTACTCAGGCAAGAAGAAACAATTAAATAATAAAAATAAATAAATAACTGTCTCCAGTTTAAGTTACAGCTCCTCAAAATCAAACTGCATCTCCCTGTGCTGGAATAAACTTGCTCAACATTATTTGTGCCATGAATTTCAGTTTGCTGCAATGTATTGGAAAATTTGGGAGAAATAAACACTTCCCTTTATTTTTCTTCAATGAGTTATTCTAACATGCAGTTCTCATTCTTTTAAAGGAGTAATTAGCAATGAAGATTTACTAAGAAGCTTTTCCAGAAAAGGCTGGACTCGATGATCTTAGAGGTCTTTTCCAACCAGATGATTCTATGATTCTATGATCCTAAGTAAAAGTTCAACTATATAGCTTGACTGGTTTTAAACTAAACTCTGATTCTGTGTGTAACTAAAACAGCTGAATATAAATAACACATAAGGAACGTGTTTTAAAGCCTGCTCCATCACTTTGAAGTTCATTTGCAAATAATATTCAAGATTCAAAAACACATTTCAGGTGCTTTCCTCAAATGTTATGCTCTAAGCATTTATTCACTGCAGCAAAAGAACATTCCAGGAACAAAAGCAGGACACATAGCACTTTTTTCTTGCTTTGGGAAGAATTTAGCTATCTAGCCTGAAACTCACCATACTTTTAGAGAGGAAGTATATATTTTAGTAGACATTTCTAAATTTTCCAAGGGCTAAGCTTCATTTCGTGTGAACTCTATGCCAAGGCAGTCACAAAACTAAGAAGAGAATGTAAAAATGTATAAAAAATTACAAAATAATAAAGGGAATCTTGACTCTTCAACACTCAGAATGAGTGGAAATGTTCAGAGTTTATTTCTTTTGCAAAAAAAATAAAAGGAAAAATAGTTGGGAAAAAATAAAATATGCAGAAACCAAGACAGTGTAGTAAATCTAGCACCCATGGGCCCACTTCCATCTTCTTACTCTGAAAAGCCATGTTTGCCTTCACATGCTTTGCTCTTGTATAGACCCCTAGAGCTATTACTTTTCCCCTTTCAGATAGACTATACTGCCAGTGTCATCAGATCTGTGTATATACAGACCCTACTGGTTTTGTCCAGCTGAGCATGGATTTAGCAGTATGGTGACAAAAACCTTTTTCTACAATTTCCAGAAACATCAGTCAAGTTGGGGCAATTTTGATTTCATCTGTTACTGGAATTATAGGAAAAGCAGAAATCACTTCCCTCATGGCAGAAAGTGGCTCTGTCACGGGGCTTGGACAACAAGAAACCACGTAACAGAAGTTTCATCTGGCAAATAGCAAAGTTTCATTGAATTTGCACAACGATGCCAGCTCCTGTTTCTAGCTTCACTTCCTTGCCTCTTCAATCTGTCTAGTAAGTGAAGGAACCTCATTAACAATTAATCAGCTTCTCTTGGACTCTGATGCCTGCGTGTTTTGGAAGGCTTCTAATTATGGATGGCTTCATTTAAGAATGCATTAAATGCTCTACAGATTTGAAAGGAATTCATCACAGTATAATTAGGTTGATAGCTCTTTGGTCATCAAGTGGCCTAACATTTCCATCCTGATGGTGGTTTAGATAACAATGCTGAAAAATGTAATAGCTGTCTCTAATGACTGACCCAAGGCTTTTAGGCATTGCTTAGAACACGCTCCTTGCAGGTCACAAATTTTTACTCAGCACTAATAATTTCTGCTCTCACCATCATCACAGACAGCTGTGAGTCAAAAAGAGTTTTGACTTATAAGCAACATTCAGGATCCTCCAATGGGACAGTGCAATGGGACAACATCCAGATTAGGTAGCCCTGCTAAGGAAGGGAACACAGAGTCTGTAGCTGATCTTTACTGATTACAAGGTGTGGTTCAATATCCATCTATTACCTTCATGTCATCAGGCTGTGAATTGGAAGCAGGGCACTTCCTAGGCACAGCAACAATAGTATTAATAGATTTATAGAGCTCAAGTCAAAATAAAAACCTGTAGAGAAATCAGTTATTGTATTTCCAGAGCAGGAATAGCCCCATGATCCTTTTGGAAACTGGGTGAATAGCATTTAATACCAGCGAGGAGAGGAGAGGAGAGGAGAGGAGAGGAGAGGAGAGGAGAGGAGAGGAGAGGAGAGGAGAGGAGAGGAGAGGAGAGGAGAGGAGAGGAGAGGAGAGGAGAGGAGAGGAGAGGAGAGGAGAGGAGAGGAGAGGAGAGGAGAGGAGAGGAGAGGAGAGGAGAGGAGAGGAGAGGAGAGGAGAGGAGAGGAGAGGAGAGGAGAGGAGAGGAGAGGAGAGGAGAGGAGAGGAGGAGATTTGGTTCAGCCTAAAAAAAATGATTCTTTTCAATCAAAGAAATTAATAAGAAAACACCTCAGAATAATCCATGTTGCATCAGACTAAAATAAGTTTCATTTAATTTCATTTTAATTTTGTTTTGATTTTTATAACTTAGCAAAATTTGACATGAGCTGCTGTTTCTAACAAAAATCATGTTTTCACTTAAGTCAAAAAACTTTTAAGACATCTTTCCCATTTCTTGGTAAAGATACTTGGTTCCATTTCAAAAAACTTCATTTTCTCTGCTACCCATTTCAAGCAAATTCAATAAACTTGTCTGTGCTTGTCTTCCTCAGAAAAAAAATCAATCAGGATACTCTGTCCCACTGCTAAAACCAATCTCTTTCCATAGCTGTCACTCCCCCTGCACTGAGGGAGTCTGAAACATCCCTAATGCCTCACCACCTCTATTAAGCTTCTCCTCACTGGAGTTAGGAGCAGTCCTCTCTGCTGCAGTTCTGACTCATTTTCTTGGCCCAACTTCAATCAGCTGGGGAATTCCCTAGAGGATGAACGCGTTACCATCTCCTTTGCAACAAGGTTAAAGAGACCAGGGATAAAAATGGAATAGAACTTCCTGCAACCAGCTTCATGGGAGTCATAAAAGCCTTCCTAGTTGCCACAACCAAGGGTGCCACAGAAGGACTCCATGTAGCAAGTTGTAAACATCCTTCTGCCAGCAGAGTTACGCAAGAGTTGGATCAGCCTCTTCCAACCCATTTAGTTTTTTCTACAGAGCAAAACCACTCTCTTGATATCCCAACTAGGTGACAAAGAATGCTTCAGAGCTGCTAGAAGTGCTCAGTGAGACCCTAGACTTCTTCACTCCTACATCAGGAATTATAATTTGAGAAAACTGCATGTTTAAAATTAGGTGACTGTGGTTTATACTTTAGGAGAAAAGGTGTAGAAGATAGAGCCTCTCTATAAAACATGCTCAGTCTAATTCATACCAGTGGGTTAGTTGGAGATTAATGAAACCATTGGATTGAAAACAATAACCAGGCTAAACAACGCATCATATCCAGCCAACACAGAATCCCAACTTGAAACAGTTCAAAGCTGTTTGATAAGCAATGCTCCTTCTGTCTTTTGAGTCAGCATCATCTATCTCTGATGATTAAAGGCATGAAGACAAAGTCTGGGACAAGTACACAGAACATTTGTTGATTCCAAGGGAACAGAACAGATCTTTGGACATCCAGGACATCAATAACCATTGTATGAGCAGCCAAAAAGCAAAATATTACCGGTTCCTGTAAGTTAAGTGCCCTGCTCTGGTTTAAGCAGTTTGACAGATTTTCCTTTTCAATTACTGATTTCAGGGAGAGGAAGGAAAAAAATTGCAGGTACAGTAATGTAGGCTCTGAAGTACTATTCAAGGTAAGGTCCAGAACACACCTTAACTTCAGCAAATATGAATGTTGGTTTAGCACTTGCTGGCACAATAGGTGGTGTCACTAAATCACCTCAGAGATGCTGGCAAGCCTGTATCCAATAGGAAGAAGGATTCTATAATAACAGAAGGACAACCTTGCAGACCTGCAACAGGGATAAAAGAATGTAAGACAGGAGTTGGAGAAGTTATGAAAGCAGCGAGGAAATTTTACAATGAAGATTTTAGATCATTTCTGAATTCATTGTATGCTTTAATAAAAATATTGCCAAAATAGGATATATTGTTGACCTATTTTTCACCCTCCTTATTTTTGTTGTTGATATCAAGGCAGTGTTCTCTTATTGGCACCATGCAGATCCATGCATGGGATCGGGGAGTTTTCAGGATTTTGTTTTTTCCTCTAGTTTGGAGTATTCTACTGCACTGACAAAATTTATTTGTATTTTTTCCTCTAGAGAGACATCTAAGTGAATTGATTTTGAATCTTTGACATTGTAATCAATACATGTAAGAGAAAATATTAACTTGAAACTGCCAGTTTCTGCTGTGCTAGTGGTTTTCTTCCTTAGCAGATAAGATCAGTCACTATATAAATTAAATGTGCTGGGTAAACACATTTTACTTAAAAGAAAAGCTGCACCAAAACAAACAAGAATGAAAAGTTCAGTCCATCCACTTCTACAGTGTCCTCAGATAATGGAGTCCTACAACCTCCTCCGCTATTCAGGTTCTCTCCTGAGCACCTGCCTAGTTCATTGGACTAAAATAAGACTGCTCTAGGCTCATGTGAAAAAGAAGAGGCTAAACTTCCTCCTTCTGGTTGTAAATGAAATTGGGCAAGATGTATCTGCCTGTCCATTCAAAGCAATTTTACTTACCCTCTTCCTTGAAGTGCATCCTTCTTCCCAGCACCAACATTTACACATAGTTCTCTGCAGTCACAAATATGGGATGTTTTCATGGAGAGTGGCCAAAATTAAAGCAGTTTTGTATTGCCAAGGCTCATATAGGTCATTATGTGTCACTAATAAGTCAAATAACAGATGTAATTCTCACAGCATGAAAAGCTGCTGTTGTTTTCTCTTGCTTTTCAATCACAGCCCATGAGCATCACATTTAAACAGGGACAAAGTGTGTTAAATGCAGTTATTGGTTTGTATGTTTAACATTACAATCCCTGTGATAAAAGATGTATGAAGCTCAGTTCTCAAAACTCAAAGGGAATATAGGAAAACACTGAGGCTGCGTCTATATTAGCAAATTAAGTATTGCCAGGCCTGGGTGTTGGAAATCCATCTCCTACCATCTGCTAGACTAGTTCCTCACAAATACTTCCTCTTGGCAACCACTCTCTTCTGAAGCACAGGTCAAAATCAGCATAGGACAAGGACTATTACATGTACCCCTTGTTGTGGCAGTCAGACACACCTCATATTGTGATATGTTACCTCTTCCACGCAAGCTGGCCTCAAAGCTGGCAGATGTGGTGCCCATCACTAGGCATACTGGGGGTTTTGTGTTCAATTCTGCTTCCTCTTAAGAAATTGCGCTGCACACTGTACCTCTATAGAACTTTACAGTTATCTTCACCTTTCCAGGCTAAACAACCAGTTTACAGCTATTTGCTGTGTTTATAGATTTTGTTAACTTTTAGTCTTTTCTTCCTTGGTGGTTACACTCCACTATTTACTTCTCCTCACCTGGTTTTCCAGTGATCTATGTCCTTCTATATGGCATTTTCTCAGGCTGAACAAGCCAACTTCAGCTAATCTGTCTCTGTGACACTCATCCTCCTAGAAGAGCCTAGAAGTAATGCAGTGATATGAATCAAGAACAGCCTCCTCTCCTGTCATGGAAACAAGAAGCGTAGGTTTCAAAGATATTTGCATCCAGAGAGTGGATGATTTTTACAAATAAACACAATTCCCAAGCCTCAGATCTGAAGAATACCTCTAGTTTATAAAAAAAATCTTACTCTATGCACTGACAGGACTTTATAGTTTTCTATTGCTGCAAATATAGTGGAAGAGACCATAAAATATTTTCCCAAAACTATAAGTAAAGAATAGGCAGAAATTTAAGGTATCCCTTGGATTGGACTTCCCAGTCATGGAAGAGACTGTTGACTACCTTAGTAGTACAAACTCTAAAGTTTTCTCTTTAGCTGTTAGTATATTTGTCACATGTTTGAACTTGTTAAAAGTCACTACTACTGAAATCTGGATTTCTTATAAATAAACTTTCTTTCATTACAATCCTCAGAGTTTGTTTGCATTCCATCATCATACTGTCTCTATCTTTTCAAATTAGAATTTTGATTCTAACACATCACATTTTTAAATATTTACTGATTCTCCTCAGTTGAGTATTTACAGGCACATCCATTTCTACATGCAATCACTCTCACACATTTGCACTAAATAATGAACGCTTGAGTGTCCTTCGTTATAGATAGACAGAAGTCAAGAGTCACAAACTAAGCAGCTGTTGATTAAGATTGCTCTGTTGAGAGCCCTGAGCCTCTCCACAGCTGTCTAAGAGACAAACTGTAGAACAGCATTTCAGCTTCATATTGTAACACTGGAGAAGTATTCTAAATAGCTGGGAGTAAGTAGTGATGGAAAGGGTCAGAAATCAGCCTGCTGTCATTATTTCAATGAATTGTGCAGGTAAAAAGTAGAATTTGCTTAAAATTAACTGAGAGTACATGCTCCAAATCTTCATTTGCCAATGGAAAGCAATCTTTTGCATTTGCGAACGCAAACTTAAGAACGGTATTAGCATCCTAAACGATTATCTGACACTGGAAAATTAAGCTGTCCTATCAAACAAACTTCATTGCTAAAACCCAGTTGTCTCTGTACTGTTAAACTGATAGAAAAGACCCTGGCCAAATGCAGGTCCCCCAGGCAGCTGCTGGATACAGTTCAAAAGTTAACATAAGCCAGAAACTATTCCTAATCGGCACTTTGGATGCAGTCACTTTGCTTTGAAGGTTAAGATAGTTTAATAGCATAGATGCAGGTCATTCTGTGCCAGTTGGCTTTAAGTGTCTGATTCTATTCTCTCATCATTAAATTAGCTAGTGAAGATACAGCCAAGCCGAGGAAAGTGATCTTTTACTTCTTTAGTTTTGGTTATTAGACAAATATGAACACTTCAAACTTCTTGCTAGATGTGTAAATAAATTTAAAGAGTTTATAGAAGAGTCTGAGTTATGAGAAATATGAAGAAAATAACTCAATCACACAAGCAGCCTACAGAAGAAGGACTTTGCTCTAGAACTCTCACAGCACAGGTTAGGTAAATATACAGTATTGAATAATACCCAGCTCAGTCTTCCCTTTCACTAGACTAAGCTTTCTCAATGACTGCCTGGCTACAGGTTTTTACATGATTTTACAATATTTTAGGTTTTATACTGGCTTTGTGTTATTTATTTAGCAATTTTTATTAGAAAAACCACAATTACATATCTATTTACTCAGAGTATTTTCACATGTATGCTGTGAAGCAAGTCAGATGAGCAGTGAGACTCTTTCCCCAATTTTCTGTTCTTTACCTCCTTGAATACACCAGAGAAAACATCAAGTTTGTGACATTAGTCCATCCTTAATGGTTAACCTTAATACGTGGAAGGGGCACTTAGGGATTCTGTCTTATGATATTTTGTTGATTATGGCAAAGTAATTCAAGGCACTTCACATTCAGCAACAGCCAGAACTTAAGAAGGAAAAAGTACAGATTGAGCTGCTGGCATCAAGAGAGATATGCACAACCTGAGGTGTTTCTTTCTGCCCCAAAACCTTGCTCAGCAATCAAGACATATTCAATGACTACTTAAAACAGAATAATTTTAAAGCCTACAGTTTTGCCAAATCCTCTTCCTTCCTATTGCTCTAAATTACACTATTTTCTCTGCATAATTATTGGTATGAGAATAATCTATTAATTCCAATCCAGCTGCCCACTGGTTACCACTGAGAATCATTTTCTCATGAAGGATGTGTGCCTCTGCTCATTTGCAGACATATAAATGCATGAAGTTCTGCTCCATTCCCAAAGGGGGAAAGCAGTGCAGCATCTACCATCAGAATTACCGTTCTCTTGCCTTCTGTTACTGCTAATTTGGCTGGAAGTGTTGTGGCTGTTGAGATTTGAAGGCTTGAGGAAATCCAGCCATTCTGTTGTTAGTGGAGCTAATAAGCCAAACAAGTCCATGTGCTAACTCAGTTCACTGAATCCTGCAGCACATCTCCAGTTGGAGTCAGTGGGAAAGAAGCCAAAGGAACCTAAGAAAGTTTGATTATTTCTGAATGTACATCTTGTAGTCGGTCTGTCTGCACATGACCCACCACCAAGAAATAAGCATTGATTAAGCTGTGGTCCTGTTGAGGAAATTTAGTGCTGGACAGACCAACTGAGATGGGATGAGGTTGAGAAACTTGAAAAAAATCTCTGCACATGTTGGTATTGCTGTCTCTGCTCCTTCAGCATGATAGAAAAAGCTGCCCAGAGAGGTGTCTGAACGGAAAATCATGTTCAATAGACAAGCAAGCACTTCATGAAATCAAATTAGAGAGAGATTCAAGAGGAGCAAAGGGTCAAGCAGGATAGATTTTGTGATGTTTGTATGTCCAGTTTCATCATTTTTAGAATAAAAACTTAGAATAAAATTTTACCTTGTAGCAATCATTTTTCCTTTTATAGTTTCGAAATATTGTATTATAAGTTAATAAAAACAGAGAGTGACTTATTTTGGCAGAACTGAAACCATTCTTTTTGTACCACAGAACTTCACTGAAATATTAAAAAGTAGGACAAACTTCAGAAAACAGTTTAAAAAACCTTTCATAGAATTGTAGAATATTTGAATTAGAAGGGACCTTTAAAGGTCATCCAGTCCACCCCGCTGCAACAAAGAGACACCTACAACTAGATCCGGTTGCTTAGAGTCCCATCTAATCTGACCTTGAATGTTTCTAGGGATGGGGCTTCTACCACCTCTCTGAGCAACCTGTGCCAGTGTTTCACCATGATCATTGTAAAAGCTTTCTTCCTTACACCAAGTCTGAATCTACTCTCTTTAAGTTTGAAACTGTTATCCGTTGTCCTATCACAAGTCCTGCTAAAATGTCTGTCCTTATCTTTCTTATAAGCCCCCGTTAAGTATTGAAAATCTGCTATAAGGTCTCTCGAGAGCCTTCTCTTCTCACTGCCTGTCATTGATGAAGATTTGTTCCATTCATTTGTGAATGTACCCTATATAGAATGAAATGGTGACATCATCATCTATAAGCCAGGGGAATTGGCTCAAGCTCCTTAAGGAAACAATTAGGAGCAGCTGGATGAAACACAGCGAAGGAAATGCCAGATGATTGTCCATAAATCTTTATGTCTCCATGGAACAAGTCCACAGGAGACGAGGGGAGATCTCAGTTTGAATCACAAAGGGACTCATTTCATCCCCTTGAGTACATATATGATGCTATCAGGATATCTGAAAGTGGAGAAGCCCAGAATTTCTCCTGGTGCTCCGTATAAAACACCGCACAGCCAGTCTGAACCACAAACTACTGACGTGCAGAAGGCAATGGCATGCACTGTAGAAGGGATCAAACCACCATTTTCCATTGTCATGTCCTTTCTCTCACAGTGCAATATAAGATGTTCTGCTTGGAAGGATATCTTTCAGGACTGTTTTCAGTTTTATTTTGGGATAGGAAACAGAAATTTCCTGAGTAATGACATTTCCAGGTCTTCCGACCAACCACCTTGGGTGACGACAAGTTCCAGGAAATTTGGCAGCTTAAGACCTGCTCCTCACCACTGTATATCTTGTCACTGTGGTACAAACCAGCACTGCACAATGCAGCACAGACCAGTTGTGCTACAGTGTGGCACAAACCTGCTTTTTGCTGAAATACAAGCCACAGACACAGTCACCACCTTAACGCTTTGAATGGCAACCTGATAACGCCACAGACAAACAGAAATTTCTCCCATTCAGCTGAATTAAGGTGAGAATCTATCCCCAGATGACAACTGAAAATGCATTGTCTTTCTTGCTCTTAGTAAGCTGTAGCATTACCAAAATCAGTCAAGATCCGTTTAACTTACTCATCAAAACCAGACCTTTTTATGTCTGGACTTTGCTTCCTGGCATTTGTGAGCAGCTGCTGCAGGGAGCTCTCTAATGCTCCTCCCAATGCAGGGCTTGCTAGAAGAGAAGCCTTTGGCCTTGGTATGAGCACCGGAGATTGATAGTCCGCTCCCATGCCTGCTGAACGTATTTTGCAAACCCCCAGGTATCTGGGCAGACAAAGCAGTTCCTTGGAAGCAAATGCATCCCCCACTGTGAGCAAGTTCTAAAATGGCATTGGATGTTGAATGCTCAATAATAAAAGTATCTGTCAGTATTTTCTCCACCTGAAAAGAAGACTATAATCTGCAGGCAGTGTTTTTCCCTTCTGTCCTTTTGCTTTGGTCAGTTTGCTTTTCTAAATCTGTCCAGCACACAGAGCAAATCTTTCTTCATCCAGCCTCAGTGCCTCCATGCCTTGCACAAGACACTGGTCCTATAAAGCCATTTGCATTCTCTGAAGGATGGAAATACAGCCATCGTCCACCACTACAGGAAAAGCCAAACTGAGCCACCTACTAATAAGGTATGTTTCTTCCTCATCTACCCAACAGCATCATGAGGTGCTTGTGGTCACTGCAAGTGTAGTCAAGATAGATCTAAATGACAGCAAGAATTATTTATAGTTTGAGTTAAGAGGGATTTTTCTGTTGAAGATATTTAACTTCTTAAAATCATGTCTTGAGCTAAGCTCCTTTTGCTTGTGGCAACTCTACATCAACATTTCAGGTGGGATAGTGGTGACTGTTACTTGCCCAGTGATTCATGTCAAAAACATTGTGAAATCTCTCAGGAAAACCATACAGATGAGACTTCTCAAGGAATGGAACTAGTTATGAATTTTATTGTGACTTTTTTTAGTAAGAAAACACTGGTTTATTTATTAAAGAAGTTTGCTGGTGAAACTGTCCTCAAAGAACAGTATGGATTTTTAACATGTCAGCAATGGCTTTTTCTGGCCATAATAGAACAAGAGCAGTCTCGTGCTCAAGGTACTCAGCTGTGGTATGACAAACAGGGCTACAGGGATGTGGTGCAAATCAGAGCTGAAAATTGGAGCCACTTCAGCACCATCTCAACACAGCCCACAGTCAGAAACTCAGAACTTGCACTCAGATATACAAATATCCCCCCAAAACTGCTGTTTCCCAGAGTAGACTCAGAAGTTTTCTAACGCCTCCCCATTGCAAAAAAAAACCATCTTCTCCTCTCTATCAAGAGAAGCTACTGAACTATTTGTCAACATGAGCCCCTTCCTAGAACTGAACTGGGCATGAGAACTCTATTTTCATGCCCTCTCATACTGTATTTGCAAAGCAGGTGCAAAACTAAATACTTTATTTGAGTGAAATCCACTAATTTCTCACCTAAACTTGAATGTGTTTTCATATACCATCCCAGCTCCTCCATTCCCCCTGCAGATGAGGCAGCAGAACAGTCACAAGAGAAGAAACATGACTTCAGATTAGAAGCCCTAAGTTGATGCCTCCTCCACATCTTCCATTCAAGACCAGCTCATGTGGCTTCACCACAGACTCTTCTTCTCCTTTCTCTACTGATTTCCTTCACCTCAAGCACTTCACATATGAGCTTTTCCACTTAAATTGTGACTAACACAGAATTGTTTTCTTTACTAGAAAAGGCCTCCTGAGTGACTAATTCCTCTGTTAGACAGAACAGTGTAGGTGTAGTGATTACTTCAACTGGATACTATATGACTGCAGGGTGAAAAAAAATTAAAGAAATAAATTGCTAGATGTACAAACTTTATTTGGGATAAGTCTTAGGAGGTGTTTTTAGAAGCAATAATAACAATTATAATTAATGAATGTACTGCCAAGCATGGACCAAAAGATACTTACGAGTTCATCTTTCATTTCCTTGATCCCTGACTACTCAATTTACTTTCTTATTAAAATCCAAGGGCTTTGTGAAAATGGTTTTGAAAAAAAGCTATCAGGATACAACTACTCCTTGTAGGAAAAGAAAAAGAGCAAAAAAACAAATTTTACACATTGTTTCCCTATTAATAACTATTGTTTTGAAAGGTTTGTATGGTATTTTAAAATCAATGCCAAATCAAAGCAAAAAGTACTGTCATAGTTGCTTGTCAGGTAAATGACATATTTTAAGACAACTGTATAGCCAGTGAAACTACTCTGGGATCTTCAAAAGTTCTGAGGTGGAAAACCCTAAAATTACCAGAGTAAAGAGGAGTGAAACCTTGATCTTGAGTTTAACACATATAAATTGTTATTGCTTGAGACAAACACATACTTCTTAATGAAGACTGTTGTGATCCAGGTGGCAAAGGGAGACAGAAACATACTTTCCATACAGATTCAGGACAGAGAGCTTCAAGAAATGGGACAAAAGCAAGTCTTCTTTCCATGCAGAGCAAGCCCTGAAAATATTTGTAAATTGTGGAAATGTGGTAATAGACACAATTAAATATATCAGTAAGACTGTCTTGCCAGCTGGCAGGTCAATACACAGCATTATTTGCATTAAGTTTGTCCCTGCAGGTGAGGTCTGTTCAGCAAAAGGAAATGTCACAAAACTGAAAGTGGTTTTCTTTCCTTTGTAGGAGAGGATATGCATGATACAAGCATTTTCAACGCATAAATCCTCTGCTATTGCCAGTACTTACATTATCAGCAATGCCCTTTTCTGCGGGACCTTGAAGTTTCCAAAGCCTTCATGTGGAACTGTGCTTTTTGCTCTTAAACTGAATACACAAAATTTTTGCCTTTGGCTTGCTAGAAATCTCTTCAAAGTTTGCAACTCATTTTGTGGCATGGATGTAGCTGTCCATAACACAGCGATTATGAAACAGATTTCAGTCTCCCACTCTCCTTTCCACTCCTATGCTCTGACATGAAAAGTTACTTGATTAAATTATATGCCAGATGATTATCAAACAATAGATGCTTTTCATTTTTACCTCTGTGTCAGATATGTTGCAGCAAAAGGTTTCCTTGGCTAATTAGGATATAAACAGCAGTGCTTGACATGTGGGCTTTGCTTCCGTGTGCAGTTGCCAGATGGACTGGAGCAGTGGATGTCTAAGCACGTGACTGCCAGAGCAAGAAAAGCAAATCCACAGCCTCCTTAAAAATAGAAACAGTCTCTGAGGGGAGGTATTAGCCTTTCTGTACAAATTTATCTGGGCTTCTGGAAAAGGGCAAACCATGCTAGAAGTGCAGTATGGGTCTTATGTAGCTGGCAAGACCGGCGAAGCTGATTCCACAAAGTGTACAACTCCCAGGTACGCGCTTTTGCTTTGTATTTCTACCACTGCTTATGTGAGTTAAGGGGAACAGTGTGGATGATAAAAGTTCTTGGAGAAAATACAGAGATGCCCCAGATTTCTTCCTGGTTCATAGAGCAGACAGCCCAATTCAGCTCTGAGGCTGAAGGTTGTACAAAAAGCCTGGGACTCTTCCAAAGTATGAGTCCTTCCTCCAGAAGAGCAACTATTGCCAGCATGTACCTGTCACTAAACACAACGTTGTCTGTTCTGTTTTGCCTGCAATAGCCTCTGAACTAGGATTTGAGAGACAATTAAACTCATCCTTTCCTCATATTGGTATGGTCATCTGTACTAGGTGTAGGCAGAGCTAGGTCTTTTTCCTCCTCAAATAGGTTAGAAATGAGGCTTTCATATCCTAGCTGGACTAGGATATCATGCTCTGGCCTGCAGATGAAATGCAAGGTGGATTTCTTTCTTTGATCTAACTCAAAAACTGTTCCTCTTGCCCCCACTGAAGTACATAACCCATTTTCTGGGTACCAAGTAAACATAGTAGCAACTGAAAAGCTAATAAAGACTCAACTCTTTTTTTTCTGTTATATGTATTTACTTTGTCCTTTAACACCCAGCTACAAAGTGAATGATGACAGATGATTTTTCAGTTTGAACCATGATCACTCTTAGATGTTAAAGGACAAAAGAAATTAATCATTCTGAAAAGACATAAGGAGGTGATGGTATTTTCATCATTCAAAGTTCTTTCCAAATTGTTGGCTAATACAAGTCTTCCTTGATGATGGTAATTTCACAGTCTTGATCTCCCTTTGAGAAGGAAGTGCACCTGATGGCTTTGTTTTTTTGTTATGAGTAGCCTGATGAATTTTCAGGGAAAAAAAGATCAAAAGCTTTGCATAATGTTAAAAAGAAAGCTGTGAATAGAAAATAAACAGTGTATTTGCAGGGAAAAGGAATTTTATGTTTTTTGAAATCTCTGTAAGGCCAAAAACTCCCTCATTAAACTAGGTTTTCCTTGCAAACTCCAGGAAAGCAAATCAAATTCAGTTCTGGTCAATCTGGATTCTGAAGTTTTTGCCACAAGGTACCTGCCAACAAATCACACAGGCTTTTGTCATCTCCATTTGTGGCTATCTTTTGGAAAGCTAAAGGTGCTGGATGCAGTAGAGTTTTGGAATACTAGGGAATCTTCTTTGGGTCTCCACCTCCAAGTTAGTGAAGTGTTGATATTATGTCTTTCAGCCATTATAAACCATGATAAAGAATAAGGATCTGAACACTGAAAAATGTGCATTATTATGAGTATTATGTTGCTGATATATTGAGCATTAGCATTGCCAGAATCATCTTTGATTCATACTTGGTGTCCAGCAATGCAAAGCATTTCATTTGAGTCTCGTTGCAGAAGGTAAAAATAGAAACATTTTCCACTTGAACAGACACTTCCCTTAGCCTCCTGAAGTCACTTTGAACACAGATCAGCACAAATTCTCCAGTTTTAGAGCTGATTGATCCAGAAGTCTTACTAACTCCAAACCTTTATACTCTTCGTATCTCCAGGATCATAAACATGCAAAGTCAATTGTGGAATCGCAGATGGAAAAAGTCAGTCCAGTGTCATATGCAGTGATCTACGTTGCTTTATTGTAGCATTAACATAAAACTCCTTGTGATCCTCTTTAGAACAGATGGTGGATCCCTTACGGTTATGCTGGTCCCATTTGAGTCCTTCTAAGCCTGAAAACCAGGAAGTGTAGCTCCCTATAACTTGGTTATTCTGCCTAAACAACAGACCAGGCCCTCGCTACATAGGAAAGTGGAATTATTCAGGACTTTGCAGTGACATTTTTACACTCTGAGGTCTGTATGTTACATTTATGTTCTGGAACAAACTCAAATATTCTGTAAAAACGGTTGCTAATAAATTAACACATAAATATAAAGAAAATCTTGCCTTACACCAGCATAGTTCCTGAAATTGTGGAACTAACTTGCTGCCTTTTTCCTGGGGTTTGCTAGTATTTATTGATTCCTTACCAAAAACTCCTGGTTTTATTGGCCAAAGGTATCACAGCATAAATCACAAACCAGACAGTAAGTGAAATATGTACAGGCAGTTTTGGTCATTAACTTTTACTGACAAACCCATTTGATAAAATTATAATCTGTTGCAGGTAAAGGTCAAAGACATAGTTTACGACTCCAGTTTTTTTCAGTCATCACCACAGGTAAATCCTCAAGCTCAAATATAAACCAAAGTCTCATTCTGTGCCACAGAGATGTCCTGGGCTGGTAGAAATCAAGACAGGCTGTCATAACCAAAGAACCATGCACTTGGTAACTGACTATAATGGATTCTTCTACATATAACATCAAAACTTTCCTCTGAATATTTAAAATATAATCAGGAAAGAGAGGTTTCCTGCTGAACTTGCACACCAGCTTGTGCCATCCATGTTGCTATCTATCTTACAGCCACCATTGGCACGTCAGCACAGCTCCTTATTTAACACTCCTGAGGATCTGGAGTTAGAGACTATTTGTAAGAAGATGGAATTGAACTGTAGGTCTACTATTTAAATTCATTTATTTGTCTTGTTGTCTAAGACACTAGAGATTTCTGTCACCTGTATTTCATATGATTCACAAAGCAACCAGTTTAAGCAACATTATTGATAGTAAGTTCACTTCAGTACTCACTCTTCCACTTCCTATATAAGAAGCTGTTGTTGTAAAAAGACATTCTCTTTCTGTGCCTCCCTTCCAACATATTGCACGTGTCTCATCAAAGCATCACCTCTTCATCTCATTAAATGTCTGTACTCAGATGACCTCTTTTTGCCTCTGCTCATTGATTTCCTTCTTCTTCTTTCCCACTGTTTCTCTCTGCTGTATTATTTTTCATGTCTCTGGAGCTTTAGGGATGGCTGGGGAGAGGATGTTTTTTGTAGTGCAGATGATAAAGAGTGCAAGATCCTGTTGTCCTTGCATGAATAGAAAGCTGCAGCAGACCTGGCTTAATTTGTCAGCAGTCACTGTGTAATCATGTTTTAGAGCGACATAGAAAAGATTTGGGACGAACCTCTTTAAAATCCAATTACAGGGACATGGAGGTAGGTACAGGTTAATGACTCAAGTCAAGGATTAAAAATACACAAGTTTATGGTTCTTAAGCTAAAACATTAATAACAGACAGGAAGGGGAAGCATGTAACAGCACTAAGGATTGACTGCACTTTTTGAACTTGAACTTTATAGCTCAGTGCCTTCCATGTAAATATTTTCAAGGAAGGAAGGTCTTCAAGCATGTTTAAGAAAGGCTCCTCCCTTTCTGGATTCTATAATAGCAAAAAGGCCAAACAGGTCTTTAGACAGGGAATGTTTAAAACAGTTGCTGAAAAAAAACCAAACAGGTTATCATGTTATATAAATCAGCATCATTCCGCAAATATCAAAGAAGAATTAGAAACTAATACCAGACAGAATTAGATGCCTCAAAGGCAAACTAAAATGTTGTTAGCATAGTCTTGGAAAGACAATGCTGTCCATCTCTCTAAATGGGAAAAGATTACAGTTAAATAAAGAGCCCTAGCAAAAAATAGCAAAGCCTTGCAACCTTGGTCCTTAGCCTGCATGTGCTGCAGAGTTGTCATTATCAGCAACTGAAGTTAACAAATCAGGAATTTGGTTGCAGACTGCACAGTGACCGGTACGTCTGAGGACAATATCCCCCATGCTCAGATCATTTGAGTTTAAGGTTGCTGAAGTTTTTTGGAATGAATAGTGCAATTATAAATGGCAATTTGCCATTGGCCACATTAAAACTTTAGTAGATTAATAAGGTTCCAGATTTGACCATCAGGGTAACGTTAGCAAGATCATTTTTATCCACTTACTCCCTGTACATAACCTTATTACTTCTTATTAAATGAAATTTGTCTTCTATGTGTCCAGTCTGAAGGTACCAGAGAGGCCTCACCCCAAAAGAAAACCTTCCCTTTCTTTAGCCCATTTTAATTATCTTCCTCAGAACAATTTCTACTTATATTACATTCTTTTTATGATACAGTATAAAAAGGTAGGAGTCGAGGTTGAGATGTGGTGTTGATTTACATGCAGCAATGAGAATGACTCTACATATTCCTTATGCCTTTGTTACGAGTTGCTTCATCATGTCCCTACATATTACTGACCTTCAGCAGCAGTGCCATGCAAACTCCCAGTGCCATATTCACAGTCATGCAGCAAAGATATCCACCTTTCTTCTATTATTTTTACCTCCTTCCCAAAGCATTGTGAACTGATACTAATCCACCTAGGCCAGTCACGTCTATACCTGCAGTATTTCAGTCACACTTACTGTAGATAAGGTGTCACTGATTCATAGATATAAGGTATTAAAGCACGCAACAGACTTGAGGGGCACGTGTTTTGTAGGCTGGTTTACACACAGTAACAGAAAGTGTTAACAATGGCATCCCTTTTGACACAGAATTGCCAGCTCTGCCATAAGGAGCGATTGGTACTTTGTGCTATGACCCAAGTCAGGGCCAGCAAGGGAGGCTGCAGACTTGCCGTGTTGATGACTGCATTTTAGAAAAGATTGGGCAATGGAGCTGCAGGCATGTGAGATTAGGTAATTGGACAGGCTGCTCTTAGGAGTGATGCTAATGGCTTTCAGTAATATTGGAAATTATTCTCTCTCAAGTGTTAGCTCCCACACTTCTGACAGAATCACTCTTGTTGTCGAGGTGAAGAAAATGTTCCCAACAAGCCCATCACCAGAGACATTCAGGTATTTCTCTTATGGGAGGAACAAGAGCAGAATGATTTACTATTCTCTGCCTATCTATCTCCTGAACTGCCTGAGGTAGGACACACAGACATGTCATGACAGGAGGGAAAGGTTATTTATGTGTTTACCACTACCCTGGTGTCCCATCCTCCTGGCAAGTCATCTGTTATCTCCCAGTGTCTCTCCACACAGGGTATGACTCAATGTTATACAATGTTATGATTCAGTACCATATGCAAAGAAACAGCTAAATTGGAAGGGTTTTGGAAATTATTAAAATTGCAGCTCGAATACTCTCAACATGGTCACCTCTTCGATCAGTTGGATGCCATGTTTGGGTCTTTAGAGGCTGTGGTAGATATAGTCGAGGATGTCCTCCTTTTAGTCTTGCTGTTTTGCAAAAACATTTATTTCTCCTGGGTTTCTCTTCCTCTCCTTTCCCTCTCCCCTTACTGCTCATGAGGCAGCACAGACATAAACAGAACTTTTCCCAGCCTTCCTCTCATTTTTCAGTGCATTCTTAGCGGTAAGAGCAGAAACTCAAAAGTTTAAAAAAAGCCCTTACTGAAATGACCGCATTGAAAACCTGTCTGAAAGGAAGACACTTAAAAATGAGATAAGTGGTACATTCAGGCTGTGATAGCACTATTTTGAGCCTCCCCTTCTTGGATTTTTTTTGAGCTCAAGTTCAAAGATGACAGCACAGTAGCTCCCCTGAGACAAAGTGAAATACATGGGTGACTTTGATAAATGAAACTATTCTTTCCTATGATTAGACTATAAGGAAAAAGAAAGCTAAATAGGACTAAACTCTTCCACAGAAAAAAAAAAAAAATCTAAAAGAAAAACACCAGAAACAAACTGAGCAGAAAGTCCTTCCAACTGCCATTCAGTGATAGCTGAAGAGAAAAATAGAAATAGCCTGCAAGGAGGGCTTACTCCTGGGTGAATTTTGTCAGTAGCACTGGCCAAAACACGCAAGAAACCTGACCACCTGTCTAGAGCAGGGAAACCTGGGATTGCTGCAAATTGCTGCAACTTCCCAAATTGATTGCTGGAATGCAAGTCTGCAAAAAATTCAAGAAAATACTGCATTGTACTTGGGCTGAAGTAAGCAACCCCCTTGAATCAGGAACAGTTCTGAAGTAATGGGAAAACTTGGACTCATACGATAAGACTAAAAGTCATTAAGCCTGTGCTTAATGAAGTTTATAGACATTGTAGTAATAAACATCCCA
This sequence comes from Dromococcyx pavoninus, assembly GCA_033558185.1. Lineage (NCBI taxonomy): Eukaryota > Metazoa > Chordata > Aves > Cuculiformes > Neomorphidae > Dromococcyx > Dromococcyx pavoninus. Next base: position 354,456 of record JAUMJL010000502.1, on the reverse strand, counting down.
ACTACCAGGGAAAGGAGTAACATATAAGAATAAATGATGCTTCTTATAACCTCACAGAATGAGAAGAATTATTCACCTCATGTCATGGTTTAATTCCAACCAGGAGCTAAACACCACACAGCCACTCACTCCCCCCAAAGGGATGAGGGGGAGAACTGGAAGAGTAAAAGTGAAAAAAGTCGTGGATTGATATAAAAGCAGTTTAATTGGTAAAGCAAAAAACAAGCAAAGCAAAACAAGAATTCATTCACTACATCCCATTGGTAGGCAGGTGCTCAGCCATCTCCCGGAAAACAGGGCTTCATTATGGTTACTTGGGAAGACAAACAGTATCATTCTAAACATCCCGCTCCTTCCTTTTTCTTCCCCCAACTTTTACTGATGAGTGTGTTGTCATACGGACTATCCCTTTCATCAGCAGGGGTTAACTATCCCCCCTGTATGCCCTCTCATCTTCTTCTGCACCCCCAACCTACTCGCTGGTGGGATGATGTGAGAAGCTGAAAAGTCCTTGACTTAGTGTAAGCATCGCTTAGCAACAACTAAAACATCAGCATGTTATCAGCATTATTCTCATACTAAGTCCAAAACAGAACACTATGCCAGCTACTAGGAAGAAAATAAACCCTATCCCAGCCAAAACCAGAACACCTTACAAAACATGGCATTCCCTGCAGGGCATTTCTTATTTTGGATCATTATCTAAGAGAAAAGATGAAGACTATTGCCTTTGAGTTGCTTGCTATTTAAACTTTGCTACCTACCTTGACAATCTTCTTAAAACATTTGTTGTACTTGACATTTATTTTAAACCTCCAGCTACAAGAATGGTGACAGTATGGAAAAAAGATCAAACAGCTTCTGGTTTTCATGTGTTTCCCACGTGCCTGTTAGAAGACATTTTGCAGAAAAAAAAAAAATTTGTATCCCTTAGACCCAAAAAGTTTAGAAATGTAAAAATCCTTATGAGATCTTTTTCTTCTGTTAAAAAAACCCTCATAATTCACGATACTGTTTCATGATTTTGGGGTGTTTTGCTTTGTGATTTGCGTTATCAGTACTGGGAACAGCTGTAGGGTTTAATTCTCAGCCTCAAGATAGGCCAAAATAAACCTTCCAAAAAGGGAAACAAGTAGTTTGACTTGTTCAGCTCAATAAAAAACCAAAGTCATCAGCTTCACTGTTAATTTTTATCAGAAACATTCATCTGTGAACAATATGAGAAATAGTCAGGGGAAAAAAAGCCACATGGATCTTTTTCATGTGGATCCACAGACATACTATTGTACCTATTGTGCTGGGCTGCTAACACTTACACAATAAATAACGCTTCAAATTTATCTCAGGTGTAATTCAGTGGAGTTACTACAGGAATTAATTGCTCTGTTCAGGTATGATTATCCCATTTATTGTAAAATCTTTTGATAACTTTCTATAAATCTTGAGTATTTCTATTTCCATGCCAGCACTACTGGCAAGACATTCTGTACAACTGCAGCAGAGGTAGCAGTCTGGCTGACAGAGAAAGATGAAGACTCCATTCAGAAAAGAGGTAATTGTAGAGCACTTTTAAGAACTTCATAGTTTAACGTATTTGTTTAGCATCTAGTTGTTGGGAGGCTTCCAGGGGTCTCTGGATATTCCAGTCTGTTTTGCTTTCTCACATAAATAAGCAAACAGAAGGTCTGCAGTGAAGGTCTGACTGACATGATGGTCTTGATGTATGGATGTGGTGTATGCATTCCTCCTCCTCTCTCCTTGCAACACTGGAAAAGCTCTCACACAGCAACTGCCATCACGAAACATTAAATCCTATCGCATGCTGTCATCCACTCCACTGCAGCCCATCTAGGAGAGCACCTACTCCTGTGCCTAGTCCTTCAGACTCCAAGGGACAGATGTTTTCCAAGTTCCTCATCTTCATATATAGTCCCCAAAGGGCTCTGGCAACACAGAAGGAGTCAGCTTGAAAAGAAGTGTAGAAGAAACTAGAAACGTGTAATGTGGAAAGAAACATTTTGCAGTGAGAAGAGCAGCAGAGTGAACCTGGTTTGGTGCTGTCAAAAGTTGCCCCATGCCATCACTGTTCTCCTCAGGGTGGGACAAGTGTCCTCTCCTGGGACACTATGAGCAGGGACATCTGGTTTCTGCGTGGCCCCAGCACATGTGACACAAGCACGTGTACACCTGGAGAACCCACACCTATAATGTGAGGGGAGGGTGAAAGAGGAGACCCGCATAGTGTTACCCTGACTGTATTATTGAGGTTTATCTGTTGAATTAATTGATATTGAACCTAAACATACTGTTCAGAAATTGTCAGTTAATTATCTGTCATTATCAAGATATCGCTTTTAACATGATTTGGGTTTAAAGACCACAAATCTACTCCTTGTAAAAACCAGTAACATTACTTTTTCATGACACCAGTAAAACATCTCATCGTATTTAATGGGGACTGAGATGCTTATTTCCACTGACCCTTTGTTATATCTCATAGGGAACATAAAATAGAGTATAATAGTACTGCAGTGTAATAGCATCATCCTTACCCCTCCACCACTAACAAAATAGTACTGTAACAATTAAGTTTTAAAACTTGTAGCTTATTTATTCATTTACTGCTATGCCTCAAAAACAATTTACAGTTAACTACCAGGTGGATCTGGTGAAAACGCAGACCTAATAAGACAAGCCTTTGTATTGCACCCGTTGTACATTCTTCTTCTTAGGAACATCTTTGATCAAGTTAAATTCACTGCTAAACTTAACTATTGCAAGGAGAAGTTTGCAAGCTTCCTGTTTACGTCCCTTAAGCACAGCAATTTTGCAAATGGATATGGTGAAAACTGCTCCCTTGAGCCTTGTTTATTTTGCCAGGGAATTGATGAGCAACCTTTGTGTGCAGATATGCATCACTCTGATGGAGACTGAGCACAAACATCTATTGTGTGTTTTTTTTGTAGGTAATGGGTTTCCTCTCTGAGTAGCCCCAAATCTGTTTCTTCTTACAAGCATGCTAACATGAGGCACAGGGTGATAACCATTTTATTTTTACTGCAGAACAGGGTATCAATCTTAGCAATCTGGCTTCCCATCTAACCACTCCTGTTTGGAGACAATAGTTAGAAGACCTGCATGTGTCGATAATTTATTTAATTGCACTACACTGAAAAAAATATAGTCTGAACATGCTTTTCTGATTATTAAATTTTATGCTGTTTCATGTTGTCTTTCACAGCAGCTACCTGTGCTCAAAACTCTATCTCTCCTGAAATCAGAAAAAAACTGAAGAATATTTCCCCTTTTTCTGTGATTTACCAGTCAGTGGCTTCTTGAATTAGACATCAAATTATTCCATTTAGTTGTCCACAGATTTTTTTCTTCCCTGGAAATATGTACCTTTGGCTGTTTGCTGTCATGGAGTTGTGCATGCTTCGTTGTCTGTATCCTCAGACTGAAACATCACCAAGTAATAATCCTTGTTATAAAGGATATAATCATCATCCAGCCCAATCCAAACACATATAAGGACCTGCTTAAGAGCAAAGTAACCCTGGATACAGAGTTTAACGATGATTTCATTTTGCACAGCTGCTGTACTGGCCTGTTTTCTCAAGTGAGTGAACTAAGCTTTTTGGAGACAGAAGATGAGGTCAGTCCCTGCTCCAGCTATGAGTGACTATAGTCATGCACATCTACAGATTTTTGGGCACTCGCCACTTGAATTTAAGAAAAGAACTGCAAAGGTGACCTTCCCATAAGCACACGCTTTAGCAGATGTTGCATCAGCAGTTACTAATTCTACAGAAAATAGGACATTTCAGGAACAAAGCACGTTCAAGAACACCACGAAGACACTAATACATTTGATAGGAATGCAGTTATCATTCATCCTCCCTCCACTAGAGCAGACAATAGTAGAGGTGTACTCCTGTGGAGACACGAGAAGGGGAAAGTGAGGAATTCCATGAAAAGATAATGCCACGCAGAGGAGTCACAGCCATCTTTCTTACCTTGGCAAGTGGAAACACACCATTAACTACACAAGGACACAAAGGACTAAGAGACCACAGTGGACTGAACAGCAAACTTTGCATCCAAAGTCACCTGTCTAATACTGGATGTATTTAGGGTCATGTGTGATAAACAGACCCAGATCCTTTAGTGTGTAGATTGACTCCTTGTTACCCTACCACATGAGCAAAGGAAGGAAGGAAGGGAAGTGTTCACAATGTCAAGACGAAAAGGCTTGTCTCCTTTTGCAGTCAATGGGAAGAACGTGATGGCCCCTTTCACAAGTAATTCAGAGCAGTAGACTCCTTTGCAGATAAAATCCTCACATCTTGAATGATTTTAATGGATCTCCTTCTGATAATGCCTGTTCCTCTTGACTATTATAGAGGGACCCTGGACTAATAGATATCAGTTTTGATCCCTTTACCTACATGCTGACATCTACAAAGTAAAAATCTATATTTGATCTAATTGTCCAAACTATAAACTTAATGGAGCCTATTTTGAACTCAATGGATAGTATAACCACCTCAAGTCCTCTTCCTTCACTCTAAAAAAACCAGCTAAAATAGATACAATTTCTCATTGCCTTCTGTTGTACATAAACAGTGTCCAAGATGACTTTTTCAGATGCAGACATCTACATCACAGGCATACGAAGCCAGAAGGATGGGTATCCCATTCCTGAATAAGGTGAGATGAATCTCATCAATATCAGTCTGTGTTCAGTTAATTCAATATTCTTCCCTTGGCAGCAGTAAATCACTAAAACGCAAAGATCAAATTCAGTTGGACTGTGATCATCGCTGACTTTAGACGCCTTTCTAATTAATGAATATTCACAATAAGCTCTGTTTTTTTGTCTAACATACTTATGAATTTTAAATATCCACCAAATAGTTTTAGTAACAACTGTATGATTTGCAAAGCATCCATTACAATCAATCATCATACACACAGAATCACACAGTTATATATTCCCCCTCATTTAGTATTTGAAATAGTGGCCTAGTTTAAATCTTAATGAAGAGAGTGAAGAATATCCATTGAATTTAACAGGTTTTGCCTCTTGACAAAGAACAAAATACAATTATTGGAGTGGAAACTTCTTAATATTGTTCACATGAAAAATGTTATTCCAGGAATCATCAATACCTCAACAAATATCTGATTATTTTCTTTGGACATGTCAGGCAACTAGGAAAGATGACAAACTGACCATAGCATTTTTCTTCATGAAAATAATATCACCCTCCAAGCCCAGTGGCTCTATTGTTAAAAGTATGCAATATCTGAAGGTCTTGGATTTAACCAGTAGAACTATAAATAAAAAGGAGATCTCCTGTAAAACTGGAGATGTCCATTCCATATGGGGAACCATTAAATTTACTCCCTTATCTTACTAATCGGTCTGAAGAGTCATAATTACCACTCCAAATCTGATGTTTTATAGATGGCTTTTATTTCACACTATAATGATCTTAGATCACTGTTTACCAACTTATGAAGGCAATGTTTCTTCTTCATCACTCTCTCTCTCGACCCTCCTTCAGCCCCTTTATCCTATCTGTCGAAATCGCTCAATATAACAACCATACTCTCCATATATAAACCACTCCACTGATATGAACTTGCTGTGAGTGCACTGCCCCACCATCCAGATTATTAATAAAGACATTAAACAGGAATTAAGCTTCATAGTTGCCACAAAAAACAACTACCATTTGAAGTTCATACCACTGAACATCATTCTCCAAGCCCAGTGGTCCAGACAATTTTCCATATGCTTTATCATTCATTCATACAGTCTTTATCCCCTACATTTGACTGTAAGTTTACCACAGGAGATTGTGCTGAAGGCCTTGCTAAATTGAAGGCAACCATCATCCACTACTCCTTTCTGGTCTTCTCATTACAGAACATAATTATTCAGCAGTATGCTCTACTGGCATTTCAAATGTTTTACTTTATTAGAGTCTTTTTGTGGAGGGAATAGAAGTCATAGAAATCTAAGTACCGAAATATTCATTTGACATCAATCATAAAAAACACCGTAGTGTCAATGAAAGCACAAACAGCATTTTCTCTTCCCTACTGATGACACTCAAGTATATCAAATGCATACAGACCAGGTGAGAAGAGACTTTTGGTGTTTTCATTTCACTGCCTTAGAGCTGCAAGGGACACCAAGGCACTCCAGCATGATGTTCTAGTGTTTCAAATTCCGTGTTCCCAGCTTGAAATGATGGGTAGGTAGGCGACCCGAAGAAATGGGTAGCCCAAAGTGCAGTGCTTAACTAGTTCAGTGAACCATGGAGGTCTGTGAGGTTTGCTTTGTATTTTCTTTTCAGTATTACTACTATTGAAGAAAGATCTTCATTGGGGTGCTGAGCACTTGATATTCAATACTGCCTCTCTCTGGCTTGATAGAAAATTAAGATATTTGTGGGTTTGTTCCTGCATACCTGGAAGGTCATGAGAGAAGGTCCCCCCTGGAGTCTGATCTTTCTTCTTTTACCATTCTGTTTCTGGAGTAGTAAATTTAACAACACCAGGGCACAGATGCAGGAATTCAACATCCAGGCTGTTGAAAAAATAAAAAAATCCCTTAGCTGGTTTTGGCCCAGACCAACAGGCAGCCTTCAAAATGGTAGATTCACCAGAATGGTTTGGGAGGCAGTTCAGACCAGGGACCTTTCCCATCAAGCACTGAATACTGGATGGCACAGCACTGCCTGGTTGTGCTAGTTATCCTCAAGGCAGAACAGTTCTTGGCACTGGCTAGTTTACTAGTAGAGACAGAGGAGTAAATGCTTTCCTAATCAAAATAGAAGCTATGAGGGTTAACCACCTATTAATAAACTTATGAAAGCAGGATATTTCTCTACACCTTAGTAGGTACAGATCACTTGTAAATCCCAGTGAACGCTTTTAAGGTAGTTAGGCTCACTGTCTTTTCTCAGCTTAGGACAGGGAGATCCCAGTGCTATGGCACTTGATGAGCTAAAGAAGTTCACCTTCTCTCTTTCACACAGATAAATTCCAATCAGGTTCTGCTGGTTTGCCAAGTCCCAGTTTCTCTTCGGGATCAATCTCTCTCCCTCAGGTGTGATAAATGGAAGATAGGAGTGCTCTGGATTCTTGAAACAAAGGATCTGTAAGACTTACAAACACCTCTGGGAGCTGTAGGACTCAGGTATATTTCTTGCACTCTTTCTCTCTGCTTTTTATTGAGACTGGTTGCCTTTTCCACCAATTTCGTTACAGGGAACTGGGCAGTCCTTGTACAGGAAACCACATGCATCATCAGATTCCCCCATACCAAAGCTCCTCTGTTGCTATGAATGTCCCTCAGCTTCTTCTGCCTGTTCTCTGCTCTCCAGGTCTGCTAGGATACTCTCAGGGGAGTGTGACGTCCATATCAGTGTTAATTAATTTATTGGGGTCTATTAGATCAGCGCTTCAAGGCCTAGGAAAATTTGAAAAGATACATACAAATAGCAAGGGAATTAAAAGTTTACTGGAGCCCTCCCCTGCCTTCCTTTCCTTCATCCCACGTAGGTCTACATAGATTTTTTTTTTTTAAGTTAATTATGTTGGAAATCCTTACTCAAACAGACAAGGTGATCCCAAATGGGTACTTTGCCTGCACTAGTCTGAATGAATGTCTTCTTTCTAGATCAGAGACTTCTTTGTCTCAAAGGAGCTCAGCTATTTTAGCCAATAGAGGACAGTTCCTATTAACAATTATATCATCAGTGACATTGGCTGTTTCAAGAGCTGAACCTCAGCTTCCAACTGATGACTGATTCCTAGTCACAGGTGGAAGAGGGTAAACAGACAATATGACAACGCTAAGCTCGACTTCCTGAGTGAACCAAGCAATGAACAAACTGTGTCAGGAAGTACATGGTCCTCAGAGTACCTACTGCATTTTAGGAGTACCCTGAAATATGTGGAAGCTAATTTTCTTAACATTTTTGAGGAACTGGTGATCTGAAGAATAGAATAATGTGCACTGTTGTGGTGGTCATGAGTATCACATGAAGACTGGGTCGGGACTTGAAATAGTCTATTATAAAATAGTACTTTTACTCTTGCCCTAGAAGTGCAAGACTGACTTCCTTTCTAGATGAAAAAGCAATGACATTTTCTCCCTGTCACTAAAGATGCTTCTGCCTTCTTCCTATGCCCCATAATTAGAGCAGGCACACATAAAGTTTAATACTGACATTGGACACAGGTCATCCAGACCAGGTTGGATAAGGCTATAAGCAACCTGATTCAGTGGAAGGTACTTCTGCCCATGGTAGGGGGGTTGGAACTGGCTGATCTTGAAGGTCCCTTCCAACCCAAAACACTCTATGATTCTTTGATACCACTGAAGGGATAGAAACCTCCAGGAAGAAGAATAGGTGTGAATGAGCATCCCTGAAGCTTTATAGTGCCGTCACAGATGGAATATTTTACAGGCTTATGAATCAATAGCAATTTAGAATTTATTGATAATTTGAGGTAGATCAAATTATTAGATTTTTAGCAGCACTTAATCATAAACCAATTTAATATTTAGCAAGGTGATTGTATGGAATCTATTATAATGAAAACAGCAGCTTAATTACAATTAAAAATGACAAGATTAACTCTTATTTACTACACTATGTAATAAGCACACATGCAAGTACTGAGATATAAGGATATACATGTACACAGAGATATACTGGTATTTAAGCACAAGAAGGTATATGGATATATTTAAGCATATAGATAGGTAGAGGGGATAAGTATAGGGACAAGTAGAGATATTAGCCTTATAGTTACAGTTACCCTCTTGAGACTGGTGACTATACTCATTCAGTGACTTTCTGCATTCCTCAATAGGCTATCTATTGAGCCTCAAGAAGGTAGCTTTGCCTTGGCTTTTCCATCTGCTTTGTCACCAACTGATTCTGCACACTGAGTCCCAACTCGGAGGAAATGTTGGTCACAACCTGCTGTGATTCAGGAGAGCTGAAAGGGTCTTCTACTTGATCGCTTGCTCACGGGACTTTGAGCTAATTGAATTTCATCATATATTTAAATAGTGTTGTGACATTTTAATATGCACTTTGGCCACAAGTTGAAACACGTAATACTGGCAACTTTTACCAGTTACATAAGACCATCTGACTTGGGCCACAATCAAAGTATTGGATATATTCAGCTGACAGGGCATGACTGATGGTCAATTGCTTTCTCAGGTGATGGAGGGCCTTATCCACACATATAGGAGCCCAAGTGCACTGAGGGGATGCCTAAGTGAGCTGGACCGCTGCAATTTTACAATGAGTTCTCTCTCCCACAGTATGCCTGACCAAGACGACCAATTGTCAACCCCCTTTTTCAGGCAATAAGGAGGTGCTTTTCCAAACGTAGCAGCTTTCAGATGCATTGAGGGACCATCTTAATGCACCAATTCACTGCCTTTTCACAGTGTGAATTCTTTTTTTCCTAACAAGCCTGGCTGATTCTGCATTGATGTGTACCTGGCTTCCTCTGAAAAAAACAACCAAAGAGAGAGGGAGAAGTTGTTGCTCCAAGTGAGTCAGAAGTTGTGTTAAGTGTCCCAAGGGTTGCATCTGTGGCCTGGGAGGAATTGTACCACCACAGGTAATGAAAACATAAAGCACAAATAACAAGTGAAAAAAAACTGGTTGTACAAATATAAATTACTTTTTAAGTGCAAATGGATCAGATTGACTGAAAATTAACTCTATGTGTGTGTTGAGCTAGTAGTTTGCACTTTCTGCCACCTTCACACTGAATTTCAAGCTGTAGGTCAGCTTTCTTTATACTCGTATTTCATTACTGCCCAGTCATGGGTGAACTTGTGGGCGTCTTCCAGTCTTCCTCAGTCACTGCATCCATGGGTTAAAATTGAAAATTGAGGATATTTAACATGCTTCTTCCTGTGTGCATCTGTTTAACTGTGCCAGACAGGGCAGCCGGTCACTTTGCAAAAAGAGCGACATATTTTCTTTTATTCTGTTTGGACCAATACCAAGTCATTATTGTTAACTTAGTCTTTTATTTCAATTACAGGGCAAAACAATCCATTTTTTTATGCTTTGCATTGAAAGATTTGACGTTATTTTTATAGTTTACGTGATTTATTCAAGGATTATGTCTATTAAAAATAGGTTTTAGAATTCTAGTGAAAACCAACCATTGCAGGGGATCCATGGCCTCACAGAAACAACAATTCGAGTGCCAGAATGCCATGTGCCATGCTGCAGTCTAACCAAGATGGGAATCTCACTCTAGGTGTTATTTTCAAGCCATCATTGTAATAGTTATTCAAAAATAGTAACACAAAAGGATCTTACTATAAAATCCTGCACACAGTAGTAATAATAGAAAAGTTCTATTATAAATCCTTGCATGACACGAGCTAGGCAGTTTATCTGTTACTGGTAAAAGAAACTTTGAAAAACATCCAGATCACAGATCAGAACAAGAAGCTGGGAAACAGCAAATGGATGTGGGATGTTGTAGTCAAGTAGGGCAAAGTGGAAGAACAAGGTCTATAGAGATTAGAGTTTAAAGGGGAATGGATATATCCTTGATATTCCCAGATAGAGCTCTTCCGAAATGAGGGATGTTCCTCAAAGGTGTTAAAAGACTGCAAGTTATCTCATAGTTAAGTCAAGGTGGCTGAAGGGAATAAATAAATAGCATCACATTCCTCAGAGGAGGCCCTCCAATATATTTCTTGTATACTAAGTTCCCAGTTTTAGACCTCCCTGTGTTCCCTCCTTTTTCCAACACACCAGTAACAAACATTCAGCACCATTATCTGCATTTTACAACTTGATTTCTAGGCATTTCTTTCAATTTTAATAATAATTTGCCTACAACTGACTGACTGGGTCACCTTCCATCTAAAATACCATTTGTTCTAGGTTTTTCCATTTCCACGCCTGCACAATTTGGTGACATTTTGTTCCACCTGTCCATCTGGTTAACACACCTGCCTTCCCTTCCTCCAGGTACAGAAGCTGATGACTATGACAAATAAAAGACTAGAATGAAAAACAATGCAGTCTTGTTACTTCATCACACATGCTATTTTTAAAGGTAAACGTCAATGAAGTTCCACCTCACTTTTTATTTCAGCAGTAGCGGTCCCCTGAAGATTTTCAGGGAGTGAAAGTCAAAAGGAAGATAGAGAAGCGAGTCTATTTTTCAAGCAGCCTGAAGTATCACAGACACACATGACCTGCAAAAGAATTGAATCAGTTCTTTCATTTTCAGATCACATTGGCCAATATGTTACAGACTGTTCCAAAACATTTTTGTATGGAACAAATTTTGCTGATTGTTAAGGAGAAGACAGACTTTTTCACCATAAGACAAGCAGTTTTGACTGGAAAAAAAAAAGACAAAGACATAGGAAACCTATGCTATAATTTCCTGGTTTTGTTGTTTAAAATAAAGAGGAAAGGCATAGCTTCCAAACAGCACTGCAAGAAGCTTCACAATAATATATCTTATATAAAGCGTGCAAATGACTCTCTGTATCTCAGAGAGAGAGAACAAGTGGAGCAAAAGTAATTTGTGTTTCCCTCAGTAACATTTCATAGCAGATTATTTTATTAGTCCATGGCCTCCTAATCCAAAACCCTTTACTCTCCCAAACCACACTTAACAGAGATGAAAAATGCTCTCCCACCAGTGACAATTCTTTGCCTCAGCACCCCTAAATAAGTGCTAACATCAATATACACAGAGGAAACCATAAAAAGTGTCTTACACACGAAAGGATGCAGAATGTGGCCATCTCCCTTCTTATTCCATTTTTATTTAATGACAATTAATTTTCATATGAGATGGAACAGTTAAGAAAAAAAAAACACCTGAAGGAGACTTGCAATTCTGATTGAGTTCTCCAAACCAATCAATGATTGACCACCCTCCATGCAGCAACTTGGCACTTTCTACAGTTATTTAACAGGAAAGGCTAGAGCACTGATTCCATAGCGAGAGGTTACACTTCATAGAACTGCCTGCAGCTGGTGATCTGTGAGGAAAGAGAAATGGACAGACCCAGAACTAGAAAATACCATTTAAGTATTATCAGGTTGACACTGGTACTCTGGTGGTTGTTCCACTCGATGTCCTGCAGCGGGGGTGGTTGCCGTCCCGTGAGTCAGATCAGCGCACACACTCAGTTGAATAACTCTCTGCAGTGCAAGTCTGAACAACACAATAAGTGTTTGCTTGTTTCTGCTCAGAGACAACTTTCTCTGGAGCCAAATTCTGCTCGCACATAAGTCAGCCATAAAGTTTACCCACAGCACTCTGGGAGCAAGAGAAGGCCTTTTCAATTATGTACTTAAAGCTCCTCCAATTGTTGCTTATGAAAGATGATAACATGCTCCACCACAAGAACACTTTATCCAGAGTAAGGAATAGAACAAAGTGAAAGAAAAAAAGTCGTTGAATTGAGCGGCCCCTTGTCTCAAAGCTGTAAAATTCATCTATAAGAATCATATTCAGCAATTGCTTTGCGATTACTGCAAGCTCTGAGGAGGCAAATCTTTGTCTTTAGTTTTTGTCACTCCAATAGAGCCACAGAAGCTTAGAAATATAAGCTGGAAAAGACCTCAACAGGTGATCTAATATATCACCCAGAGTCTTTGTTATCCAAATAAATAAGGGGTTATTTCTCCACTACAGGTACTCTACAATTACCATTACAAAAAAGCACTTTACCAGCATGCTGGTAACTAACAAATCAAAGGTTATTCTATCCTCTGAGTTCCTCTAAGATTTACAGCAAAATATATCCCTATCTTCATTTTGTACCAGAAAGCACAGTGAAAATGCTACAATGTTTTGCAGTAAACCTCAGAAAGACTTTTCCTAAAGCAGCAGAGAACACTCTCTGCCCTACCAGGGCTGTGGTTGGGTCCTGTGCTGGCAAGGTTCTGGCATAGATGATATCCGTGTCTATACTCAGGAAAAAAGCAGAGTCATAATCCAGACTTGCAGTCTGGGGAGAAGATGATGTAGGAGTTCCCTAGCAGTGAGCAAGACATTCATGCATGATCACATAAGTTCTTATGTGAAAGCCAAAATGGTCAGATCCATCTTAGTGATGGGTCCCTTGCAACGCTGCCAGATTTGGCCTGTAGTGAGGCAGATGGCAGCTATATGGAAAGGGAATTTCAGGTGTTACCAGCGAAGACTCGTGTCTGTATGTACCTCCACCTCTAGACAGACAGCAAAGAACATGAAATTTTTACAGCAAGTACCCCAGGGCAGCACACAAGCTCCAGCAAAGCCCACTGGTTCAGGGTGATTTTTTTGGTTGTAGAGGGTTGTCATTTCTTGGGGTTTTTTTTAACAACTTAAGCAAAATTATTGATTGCATGGTTGAATGATGCCTTGCTTCTTATGTCAGGTCACCTCTGAGACAGGCATTGCAATCAGGATTTATCTGATAACATCAGAGCAGATGTACATACAGTAAATGAAAGCTGCTAATAAAGATGCCTGACCTTGGGGACAAAGTTGCTGAGATCCACAGTGGAGGGTGAAGTAGCGTGTGCACTGACAGTTGAGGTCCATCATGTGATAAGCTAGATGTGACAGCAGACTAAAACAAAAATTAATTAGCAGTGGCTGAATTCTTATATGTGACCCAGTTTCAGGAAATTGTTTTCTTTAAACAGCTTACAACATCATCACCTTCCTCAAACCTTTTGAATCTTTTCTAAAAAATTAGACACCAGATGTAGGGGCTGGTAACAAGCACTCAGTTGTCTGCCAGTTTTGATTTAAAATACTGCAGGATACACCCCAATGCCCCACATACTAGAAGCACTAGAAAATATGTATTTTCTGGTGGAAAGGTCATTTTTAAAAGCAGTTTGATAAATATGAACAGAAGCTGCCCTGGAAAATTATCCACAGTGGACTTCCATAATGTAAGGCTTCATTTAATCAGGGTCTCCTGCTTCCCAATACAGACCAGCCCAAAAAAGTGTCACCTTCAGATCATCAAATCAAGACAAGTAAATATCAGATTTGATTTACATAAGAAATTTTAAAACTTGACATTTCCTTCATTACTAAGAAGGAAAATACACTTCAGAAATGCAAGACCTGTAAATGAAACACGGTTCTCTACATGGTTCACTTTTAATTAAGGCCAAAATTTAAATCTCTACCTTTTTGTCAAGATAAGAGAAATCAGAAAATCCAATGAGTACCTTAAGCCCAGTGTAACTCAGTGTTTCATTTTCGGAACTAAAATATAGTAGCATGTCTTGTCTGTTCCCTATTTCTTTACATAAATAAGTGAATTTAAGTGATAAGAAAAGATTCCAGACCTTTAGCACTGCAAGCTGAAATAGTTTACTGATCTAGAGGTGAATTAAATCTGTGAAAAAGAAATGTGACTGTGAAACTTTTATTCATTGTTGATAAACCCTTAATTTAATGCCTTGCCATAAAAAAGAATAACTTTCCAAGCTCTTATTTATTTGCTGAAAGATCTGTAGCTGTTCTATTATTCTTATATGGGCAGCTTCATCCAATGTTGAGGGAATAAAGAAAAAAAATGTATTGTAAAATAAATGTGAAAAAAATGACTGAAATAAAAAGGCAAATAAGAAGAGGACCTTGTTGATTTGTTGTTGAAAATTATTCCCTTTTATCCTATGGGCACATGCTGGAAGCCTGAGACTGAATAATATCAGAGTCAACCAGGGAAGAATAATTCTTTTTTGCATACACTATTGATCCTTCACTATCTGGATTCATTTTTCAGCAGACAAGAGAAAAGCTTTTTGCACTATTTAATGAAGAAAAAGGAGAGATCTGCACTTGCAAATATACCAGTTTAGTGATCTAGGCACAAAAAATTCAGAAACCTCATCCTCCTTGCAAAACTACCTGGTCCTGAGCATGGACTTCAGCTAAGGCTTCCCTCAACATTGAATACCCCCATGAAAACTTTGAGCCTTGCTTTCTATATTCCTAGCAAAATTGTGTCTGGCTTAAGGGAAACCTTTCTAAGTGAAAGTTTTGCCAAGCTGAGTACATTTCTGCACATTACTTACTAAATTTTGGTTTGGCATCAATTTACAGACAGGTTGCATCCATAAAAAAATCCTATCCATCTCTACATGCTATAATCAACCATTTAATTTCCCAAAATATTGTTGTACACTGGTGTTGCCATTTCTACAGTGTTAAGCACTACCAAGACAGACTGAAAATACTCACAAACATCCTACAGCGAATTCAGCTCAATGATGAGAGGGTACTTACCCCCTCACACAATCCATAAAAGCAGTCAGAGCAGTCTCTGCTGCTTATCTACCTTCATCCCTTTCAGTTTTGACAGCTGAATTGTATTGCCAGATCCAATCAAAGACAGTTAGGTCATAGCATCCCTGTTTGCCTCTGCAGTTGAATAGTGCCTTATGCCTTCAGACACGGTGATAATTCTCAATGGTGCCTGTGAGCAGGACTGGGCTGATCCACCCTGTGTGGGGATAGTTTGTCTTTTAACGAGATGCCTACTAAAACCATTGCATGGAGAGGTTGGTGTGAACTAGCTGGGGGGGTGTGGGGTGTGTGAGGTGTGGGGTGTGCGAGGTGTGGGGTGTGTGTGCGTGGTGTGCGTGGTGTGTGGTGTGTGTGTTAGCCTACATGAAACTTAAAAAGGGACTCTCATTGCTTTCTTCCACTAAAGAAAGGGCACCCAAGTCTTCTCATAAGTGGATAGTAGAAAGAAAAAAAAGCAACAGACACAAAGTGCAGCAGTAGAATTTCTAATGTCATAAAATAAATTCCAAGTAATTAAAAACCACGATAAGTGCCCAGAGAAATCATGAAATCTCAGTCCTCAGAGATATTCAACACTTGAAAGTAAGAAAATCCTTGGGTAAGCAGGTCAGACTTTGAAGTTAAGCCTGTTCTGAGCAGAAGGTTGAACGGAGACCTGCAGAGTTCACTTCCAGCCTGAGTTATTCTGTGAATTTATTAATTATTCTCTTCCATATCCCAGAATTTAATGAAAACCCTGAATAATGGCCCTAATCAGCTAAAGATACATCTAGATTTCAGTCAAGGTCATAAAGAAACAGAAACACTCATAGAATTGCCAACAGTATCCCAGGCTGCACCAGAAGTGTAGCCAGCAGGTCGAGGGAGGTGCCTCTGCCCCTCTGCTTTGCTCTGGTGGGACCACAACTGCAGTACTGCATCCAGTTCTGGGGTCCTCAGCATAGGAAACACAGGACCTGTTGGAGCAGGTCCAGAGAAAGGGCCAGATGAGCAAAGGGATGGAACACTTCTCCTATGAAGAAAGGCTGAGAAGGTTGGAGTTGTTCAGTCTGGAGAAGAGAGGGCTCTAGGGACACCGTATTGCAGCCTTTTAGTGCTTAAAGGAGGCTCACAGAAAAGATGGGGACGGGCTTTTTAACAAGGCTTTTGCAATAGGACTGAATAATTTTAAACTAAAAGAGGGTAGGAACAGGTTTTCCAGAGAAGTGATAGATGCTCCATCCCTGGAAAAATTCAAGGTTAGGTTAGACAGGGCTCTGAGCAAACTGATTGGGTTGTAGATGTCCCTGGTCATTGGAAGGGGTTTGGACTAGATGAGTTGTAGAGGTCTCTTCGAACCCGAACTATTCTATGATTCTATGCTGTTTGTGTCCTGCATCTTCAAAAAGAAAAGCTCTTTATACTCATTCATCCTATCACTTCTGTACCATGGAGGACAGAGAATACAAGCCATAACTGTTAGGTCCAGATACAACTGCAACCTCCTTGTGGCACTTTGTTAAAAAGATGAAATATAAGCATAATACTCTTAACTAACACCAATATTGCAGTTCATACTGAGCAGGCTGCCCAAGAAAAGTGCAACATATTTCAATGTATTTTAGTATTTCCCTGGTACACCCTCCCAGGACATAACCATTTGCACGTCAGGCTCATTCCTAAGTCAAAGGTTGGTATTTTTATTTCATACCCTTCAATAGAATGACTTTTAATTAGTTGTCTGTACATTTTTTAAGCTCACGGATATTTTACTGTTTATAGTGGTTTTTGTTAAATAATCCAGTGAAAGATACTAAATAGATAAAACACAGAATAACACATCACTTCACAGAGATAGGTCTTGGTTTTGTTGGGCATTGCTGGGAAAGAATTCACATCCACAGCAAACACAACAGCTCCATCAATATCTGAATAAAAGCAGTAAGACTATTGATTAACTCACACGATTTTTAAAGTTCAGTTAAAACAAAAAAATAGAAACCAATGAATTTTATTTCGTGCAGAAGAAAACAAAATATAACCCACTGAAACTAACACAGTGTAATAAAACTCTTCCAGTCTTCTAACTTCTCTGGTGCAGCTGTGTCTGTCTGAAAAATGTCAGATTGGTCTGAAAACCCCAGGCACGTTGAGTACTTACCCTCTCCTGATCCACATGACTGCATAGTAGGTTTCAAAATGCAGGCTGAAAATCTTGAACACAACTTGGAAAAAATGAATCTGGAAGTCCCAGATCAAGTAACATTAAACATTTCTTAATCCCAGCCCACATTTTCTGCTACTTTCTGCTAATTCTTCTATGAAAATTTTTTAGGTACTATCTCTTTCTCTATTCACAGCTCAGATCTTCAGATCAGTTTGAAGAGAAATTCAGAGCACATAGCTTTCATGAGGCCCTGTGTTGTTCGTGGACAGTACTTCTGCAACACAGTACAGGAAAGAGCAGAGTTGAGAGGGAAGCTCCAAGCAGAAGCATGATGGTTAATGTAATTTCTTGAAGGATGAGTGCCTCAAAAAGCCCAGCTGAGAGTGATATTGAGGCAGTAAATGGTGAACTCCTGGTGGCAAAGGGTTTTTATTAATCTGGATTTTCTCTCAATCCTGTATTCAACAATGCAGGACAACATCTTGCTCCTCTCAGGTCACCAGGCAGGAGTTATTCCCTTCAAATCCACATTTGGGCCCTTTCTTGAAACAAAAAGTAATGATTGTCCTTAAATGCCTTTTGCACTACCTCACTCACTCCTCCATGCACCTCACTTCCAGTGTCACCATCACCTCCTCCATGAGTTTATGCAACTACTGCAAGCATCTGCTACAACTCTGCCTCACTCTATTTTGCCAACAAATTTGTCTGACAGTCAGATACTGCCAATACCATTCCCATCTCAGGATCATCACCTAGCACGTACTCTCTTGTCTGATTGGATCTGCTGGCTTGCAGATGTGGTTGTAAAGTACCATTTGATGATTGCCAAAGCCTCCATCACCTTGATAGACATTTTACTGTTAGTACAGGCAAGTAATTTTGTGTACTGGTTGGCAGCTTCAATGGGTTGAACAAGGCATAAAAATTCATGAGTCAGCTGTTACCTTTGGTCCAGCACATCTTTTCTCCCTCTTCAGAAATAGATATTCCTGATTTTGGCAGATTTAATTCTAATGACTCTGAAATATTTTAAATGACTGCTTCTTATTAGATCTCAGCTGCTGTTCTAGTATCTTTTGCAATTTTATTTCCTTGCTAGGTTTTCTATTTTCTACTTTTATTTCTCAAGGATTTGATCTTATTTCTGCTGTGTTTTCCTTTTTATGTGTTTAGTTCTGATTGATTTGCCAGGTCAGACATTAAAAACCACTAAAACTGAGGACTCTTTAAAATAATGAGATAACATTGATCAGAAATATTCAAAACCAGAAAAGACTGGACTGTTAAAAAAATGAGTGTAATAAAACTGTCAAGTAAAAATATGTTTCTACCAATTTGAAATTAATTAGAAAGCTGCAGCTTTTCTTTGGTAACTGCCAGTCATTTTCACAATGTGAAACAGCAAACAGACATATCCCAACAAATAAGAAGCACTTTTTTCTTTTACAGTCGTTAGTCAGAAATTAATTTCATACACATGCAGGTGCCACTTGATAAATCCACCATTGCAGCAGTAAATTGCTGAAGCAGTAGGAGCAGTGAGGTTTAATGGACATTATTCTACATTTATTCACACAGCCTAAGATTTTTCCAAGGATTTTGCTAGACACAGGTTTTTACCAAGCATTAACACATAATTAATCCCACTGAAATCAATTTTGCCATAAGTAAAGCAAGGATTGAGAAGCAACAAAAACCTGTATAATGAGGAAATTTGGTGAGCGCTTTCAAAAATAGACATATAAAAAATATCACTCTGGAGCTGATCACACAGTTATGTGTTCCCTACGTGTATGGGTCATTTAGTCCACTGATAAAAATCTCTCCCAACACTAACACAGCAAGACTGTCATAACTTCACAAGTGTAATTGTTGATAGAGTCTTTCACCTGAGTTAGCCAAAAAGTTTATAAAATCCTAAAAGGTCCGTTATATCCATCAAGTGAATGCAAGGAAAAAGCCAAACCTGTTGCTTGTGATCCAGATGTGTTGTACCCTAATTATAGTTAGCAGAGGATGTAAGTAATGCTGCCAGAGCTTAGGCTTTTTCAGTGTAAATAAAAGGCACACTGAAATTATAAATTTTCATATATTAATGTTCATAGGAAGAGACCAGAGCTGTCATAGCATAGATACTATATTAGTGAGCTACTGACAGAAGAACCATTGATGCTCTGTGTATGTTGTGCTACACATGGAATCAATGTGGCTGGAGACAGGGTGGGAATGACAGAGAGAAGTGACAGAACAGTGTCCTTCAGGGAAGGTGGGAACCTAAGATTAGGTGTGGGTTGCAGGAGAAGTGAGTAAGGTGATAACAAAGAACAATTATCTCCAGCAATTGGAAGGTAAGAAGCATGAATGAGCCTGTATTAAATAACTGTGAATGGTGCTTTCTATTTTACTAAAATCACCCTGTCTTGTAATTACAGGTGCAGAGGTAGGATGACACACTGAGGGAAATATGCATACAGAAAATAGGAATTTTAACTGCAGCAGAGATCTATGCATGAGAATGTCTGGCAACCAATGAATATTCATTTTTAATTAGAATTTTAAAATTCTGATATTTTTGAAGACTCTAGCAGCAGGGAAAAGCCAGAGGCATCCCTCTATATTAAATGGAGGATTTCCTCCAGGAAGCAGGAATCAGCAAAGGCAAAAACATCATGAAAGAGCTGAAGCTGAAAGCACTGCGCACTTGACTTGCAAAGCTCCATCAAGGACTGCCAAGTCTCCAAACACCTTACATGATCATACCCCCCGTGTTTGCCTGGAGGCTGCAATGCACGCAGGATTCATAAAAAGAAAAATTATTACACTTGGTTAGGCTTCTGGGGAAAAGAAAGTGGTCTATGAACACTTCAGGCAGGAGGCAAAACTACAGTGATGGTCTCGCTCTCTGCAGTGGCTGACATTGGGCATCTGTGAACTGCAAACTCGATTGTTTCTCAGGATAAACGGTGCACTGAAAGCTACAGGGGCTGCTGCCCCCTAGCAAGGCTGTCTTCTGTGCAGCAGCCCTCATCTGCGTGCCAACTTTTGTTCTCAAAGTATTTTAAATCAAGTAGATGTGATGTTTGTGGTACTGACAGTCACCTGCCTGCTCCTGCCCACCAGAGTAGGTCTCTCCCTGTCAGTTAGGCATCTGCTGTTTTCTCTCTACTGTTATCAGTTTTCTCTCTAGTGTAACCAGTTTTCTCTCTGGAAAAACAAAATGACACCTGCTCTGGACAAGTTCATCTGTTTAGTGAACACATGAAAAACCTTGATTTCTGAACAAAGCCAGGGGAGCTTTGGAGTCCGGTGGCCACAGATGAACATGTTAAGACTACCCTTTCTGTTTTCCCTTTATGTACCAATTTTCTTACAGGAGAATTACAGTATTTCTCTTTTGCTTTCCCTTTGGGTGCATTTATTGAGAGCCAAAGCCAACCAGGTCCTACTGTCTCAGAGTGTCATCACTACTGACGTAAGGAACAACATTGCTTTTGGGGGTGATATCATTAAAACCTAGAGCCATTTATCAGGTGCTTTGGGCAGAGATTAAGGAACCAGACTATACAGACAAGATGCTTTCTGAGACTGTATTCTCTCCGGAAAATATCTGAGCAGTTTAGAGCCATTTTTATTAAGAGAATTGAAGACTAAGAATCAAGAGTTTTCACTGTATGATATTCTTAAGGACAGAACCAGTTATGATACTTGAATATGATTCTTGATTGACAGATATAAGACTATGATTTCTTTATACACAGAGTTTCAAAAGTATTAAACTCTCTGTAGCCTTACAAGACTGTAACCAGGGATGGTGTGGAGAATAGAGAACAATGGGTGCATAACTGTGTTGCTCCCTCAATATCCATGTGATTAGTTGAAAGCAAGACAGACACTTGCATAGTCCTACCTCTATTAACCTCAGTGGCTACCAAAGGTACCTGTGCATGCATGCAAAGTTTGATATATCCAAACACAACTTGCATTCTCTCTTATCAGCTGTGACACTGCTATTCATATCAAGAAAAATATTCTACATAGTCCATGACTGCATTGTTTCGTACCCAAAGACAAAATAGATTTGGGAAGCTGAAATACTGATTCTGGACATGATCAAATAGTCTTAACCATTTCTTGACCATAAGAGTCTTAAACTTATGACTATTACACACCTTTGATTGCAAAATGGAGAAATATGTAATGGGAAGTTTTTTATTATAACATATTTTGTTCTGCTCATGTGGTGCCATAAATATGGGACTATGAAAATTAAGCTATTTCTTTCTCAGGTAATTTCTGCCTCCTACAATGTGGGAATTAAGAATCAGTGCACTTTGGACAAGCACAGACAACTAAGGTGAGAAACAGTAAAAAAAACGAAATTGTCAGGCAGACTGCTGCAGAGACTGAACCTCTGGAGGTCTCTAATCCAAACCTCTACTAAAAGAAGGACCACCATCAGCTCTAGTTCAAGTCAACTGTGGCTCTGTGTTGTGGTCTGAATGAAATTAGAGTCAGTTTCTCTAACAGTAACTCAGCCTCATCTGAAGTAACTTCATTTTCTGAAAGCTAACTGCATGTTTTCCAGTCAGTTTCTCTCTAGAAGTAATAACATGGGGCACTGATATGCAGAAAGGTCAGTATTTATACTTATTCCTCTAGTAACCAATACCCTCCTCAAACTAGTGAAAAAAGGTCGCACCTGCAGGGAGGGGCAGACAGGACAGGTGACCCCAAACTGACCAACAGAGTATTCCATCCCATATATGCCATACTCGGTATAAACTTGAGAGATCATGAGGGTCTCGCTCTCTTCTGCAATAACCAACATCCAGTAAGGACCTCATTGTTTTGATCAATCCTGATTCCGGACCCGTGTGTTCCTGGGTTCAGCTCCCTTTAGCCATGGACCCATTCCTTCCTGTCTGCTCTACAGCAGTTGTGATGATGTACAGTCATCAGGTGGGGGCACAATCTCAGATATTTGTACATATATAATGATTTGCATTATTATTATAGTTATCATTTCATTAAAGCTGTAGTTTTAGTTTCCAACCTGCAAGCCTTTTTCCTTTCATTTTACTCTCCCCGGGATGTGGGAAGGGAACTTGGGATCCCAGCTGCATGGCTTTAGCTGCCAAAATTAGCTGGTTCAGGTATAACTCTTGATATTTTGTCTGGCAAGTTGCTGAAAACCTCCAAGAGTGGGGAAGTCAGTGCCTGTCTGAGTGATATGTTGCAGTATTACTTCATCTTTCTGAGAAAGTCTTTTTCTTGATATGCAATTTGAACAGCCCAAGCCACTGTCTGTTGCTCCCATGTCATGTCTAATCATCTGCCACTACCAAGAAACAATGGATGAATATACCAAGAAGATCTTAGCTTCACCATATTGGTAAATGCCATTCAATTAGTTTTAGTCAACCCTTGGCCTCCCCTTTGCCCATCTTATCTTTCATTAACAAGGCTCATGTCCTGACATTTTTTATGTCCTCACAGCATCCACCCTCTGCAAAGGAGTGAAGATACAGGTATTAGGCCCTTTGAAATTATAAGGATTATCATTTCTTTCTAGTTTCAATTATTCAGATTCATCGTGGCAAAAGCAAAAAAACACACTAGTGCATTAATAACAATGTGTATCTGGTATTATTTGACAGACTGTATAACCTGGATACGGAACAGCAATATAAGAGCATTTGGACAAGGAATGAAAATGCAGTTCCCTATTTGCCTTGATTCACTAGAATGTGGAAAATATCGCTTCAAATGCAGTCAACTTCACTCTCACCAGCAGTGAACTCACTCTATAAGGCAAGAAATTGTTGAATCCTCACCAGAGCAAGGTGCGTTACTGCTATGTCAGCTCTGCACAAACCAAACAGACCCCTATGTGAGGTCCACCCTTCCTCTTCTCACAGGATCCAACTCTCATAGTAATTACACTTTACTAGGACCTGGTCTTGTCTCTTTTACTACCATAGAGGTAGCTTGTATGGCTTTTAGAAGGTCAGTGAGACCTAGATGCATCCCACATATATTTAGATCACTGAAGGACATTCTTTTTCTCATTGCTTTGAAATCCTTCTATTGTCAATGGAGAAAGACAGGTTGATTCTCGCTTTGAACGTCTGTCATTTGACTCAAAGGAAGCCTTTGATGACTGTAACGTCATCATGCCCTTCAGAAATGTCCCTAACTGGAGTATTTCCTTTTTAGTACATTACTCTCTCATGTTCTTTATTCCCATGGTCCTCTGAAATTTCAGTAATAACTGCCCAAAAGCTGTTAGACAGTCGTATCATCATAGCAAATATAAGCTATGTACAGGGGATGAGGTCCTGACTCACATCACTGCATTGAAACTCAGAGGTTTCTAATCTGAATTGAGAGAGTACAGTCCAATACAGCCTGAACCCAAGAAAATTGCTCCTGAATAATTGATTTTTTCATAAGGAAAGTTTTTGAGATGTTGTTAATTTTTTCTTGTGTAAAGCATCTCCCTGCCATTTCTTCTGATTTATGTTTTGCTTTTTCATGAAGAAATTATTACTATGAACATCTGAACAATCCATAATTTAATCCCCTAGGCTCATATAAAATTTTGAATGGAATCCAGTGAAAAGATATCCCATTTACACATTTAAGTTTCCACTTCTAATTGGATTCACAAGTTTAAAAAAAAAAGAAGTGCCATTCTTTGGGGAACTTGTGGGTTTGGAAAGTGTGTAGAAATTATTTTAGTTCATTGTCATCTATATTTGATATGGTCTATAAAAGTACTAATCAAGAGTGTGAAACTGAACAGTGACTCATGGTCATTCAACCCTCGGGCGCTCTTACTTTGAATGAAAATAATACTTCTGAAGAAACTTGTACTGAAAACTTAGCAATTTTCAGCATCCTTTTCAACTTGCATGGAGAAGAATCAGTGTCCATAAAGGAAGAATAATTTTTTATCATTTGAAAAATTATTTTAATGGAAAATTTGGTTGATTTGGAATGAGTGGTTTGAGTTGTTAGAGTGCACTTGCCCCCACCCTTGACTGTAAAAGTGGAGGCAGTGATGAGGGACGAGTTTGCCATTCCATTTGTGGATGTGCATCTATAAATATATGTTTGTGTGCATACACATACTCTGTGTCTTACAGCGTTTTGTTAAGAAAATTTGTTCATCCTTCAGCTCTGACAGGAAATTCATTTTAGTGTCAGGAATGCAATCTTTATCATTTCTTGTGAAAGCACCTTTTTACTAAATCTTTCAAAACACAAAACCTTGAGGTAGCATGCATAAGAGTCCAGCATATAAATTATATGTCTAGTCCAGAGCATGGCCAACCTGAGCAGCATGAAAAAACACTATCTCATTTGTGAGGTTCTTACTGCCAGAAAAGGCAGTGTGCTTAACTACCTGAAGAACTGACTTGACTAATGACAAGGGTGATGCCTATAGCATGGAGAAAATATTTTTCACAGTGCAGTAATAGCCCCTGATTTCTCCAGTGAGATAGCTTAAAAAAATTGTGGATTGGCTCCCTTCTAATCCACAGTATATGTGATGAAGTTCCTGGAAAACAGGGCGGGAGGGAGAGACTGAACCTGAGTTGCATCCTGGCAGTTATTACAGAGTGTCTCAGAAGCACTCTGGGGATCAGACATGCTGGCATATCCCGAGAATGTTCAGGGCCCATATGTGTCCCAGCAATGCCTCCAGAAGAATGGTAAAGGAAGGGGGCTATACTGAGTTTGATAGAAAGATCTGACTTGTAATCACACATGGTGACTGCAATTTAAGACTATAACAAGGATGTCAAATGTGCTGCAGCAGAGCCTCCCTGAATCACCCTCCACCCACTTCTCAATGCATCCTGTTTCCACATCTTCCCAGGTAAGTTGTCCAGCAGACATGTTGCTCCAGACACCATTCTGCCTCCTGAGGTAGCCTGCCAGGCAAAGCTTTGCAGTACTGTATCTTGCTTTGAGCTCCTCAGCTCCTTCTGGCCATTAAATTCTCTTTTCAGCAGCCTAGGATGTCATGAGTGACCATGCTGAGAGAAGGTATTTTGAAAGGAGAGGCTGGATCTATAAGTAGTTTTTGAGGTGAAGACGAAAAAGATCCTACTCCTTAAGATGCAATGAAAGAAAGGAGGGGTGAGCTACTGGATTAGGGATGTCCACAGAATGCCTCTACCTCTTCCTTCCACTCTCTCACTACAGGAGAGATACATCATGCTCACGTGGAGAGCGGGACAGCAGGTGGAACAGCGCTTGGGTTCTGGGCCCAGCAGGCTCACCGTGCTGGGAATCACTATATACAAGTTTGCAAATATGTATTGATTTAACATCGAGCCACATCTTTTGGGTGATATTTGATCCTTCTGCTGACAAGGGAAAGGAAGGAGGAAGACATGGTGTCACAGAGAAACTGGAACCCAACAACTAGGTGCCAGTGTTCTTGTAGAAAGCCAAGCAGAACAGCAACTACCAGATCGGCCTATAATCAGCCAATGAACTCTTAGAGATTTGTGAACTCCTTTTAATATTATTTAGAAAGTATGTATTTCATGTGGGCCATATCCTGGGGTCATAATGTAAAAACTCATTCAGCTACTTTGACCTCAGAGGAATTATACTGATTTGCATTTAAACTAATAATTAAGCAGAATATTGCTCTGCCGCCACCACCACTACGTATTTTCCAAGTGCTGCAATAAGTATGGAAAGGATCATATCAACCTAACCTCACAGTCCAAATCCCTTGAAAGTAATGCTTAGACTGTATGTCAAGCAAGTCGTGACCCTCTGTAACCAAATGAAATGTGCCCATGGAATCATAAACCATTTCCACACATGGCCACACAAGAGAGGCAAATTAAAATTTCATGGAAAATCTTAACTCTGACATTTTTGAAGTCTTTATCACTTCCTGAGAGTTCCTTGGATACAGTTGCACATGCATGAAGTTACTCACGTTTTATTTCCAGGCCCAAGTATTTAAGGGTTCAGCATGCATGTGCAGTGTCTGGAAACTAGATTATTATTAACATTAGCTCATTTTCTCCATGACAAAAGAATAGTGAATATTAGTTGTTTTCAATTTTCAGGTGCTCCACTACTTCAGTGCTGTACTAAAAGGGATAGTGTCGATCACCTCTTAGAACAAATGTTAAGTTATTCTTGCCAAAACACAGCATTATTGCTGGGAATGCTTAGTTCAAACATGTCTTGGAAACCTCACTGTTAGCAAAGTGAATTCTTAGACACGGTAGTTGATGTGACAAGTAGGTTCTTTCCTTTCCTACCACCCTGTCTTAGGAACAGCAGAAGTCACCTCTTCTGGCTTTGAGAATATCTGGACAAAAGTGCTCTGTGTTTTGTGTAAAGCCCAGCACTCATCTTCTTGGTATCAATTGAAAGAAAGGGCGGTTCAGTCTTCAGGCTCACTTGGTATTTACCTTTTCTTCTGAGAACAAAAACAACAACAAAAAAAGCATGTAAGCTGTGATGTAGGCTCAGTAGTGTATACTTGTCTACAGGGAGAACAGACAGCACCTATAGCCTGGAATGAGCACACATGACAAATAACAAATCTGCTCAACTTATTTTCTTATTTCTGCTCTGAAATTATTAAGGGAAAAGAAAAACATGAAAAGAGATCTCCCAGACACATTCGTTATTTGCCTTTGTCAAAAATTATTGTGTTCAACAGAGTGGCTGAGGATATTCAAAGCTCACAGGGAGGAGACAGGTGAGATGAGTCACTGCATTGCAAGGACTAGCATCTGCCCTTGGGTCACCTCCTCTCTGTGCCTCAGTTTTCTCTGTTGTTGAAGGGGATGACTCAAGGCTGATCTTTGTATTGCACTCTGAACTACTGTCGAGTTCTGTCTCCTCTTCCCTCATCATGTAACAACCCAAGATTTCTCACATCACAAGAGAGAAGGCTTGAGAAGGTCTCCAAAGAAATTTCTGTACCAGAAAATCTAAGTTTTCCCCATAACAAAATCTTGAGCTCTTAACAAAATAGTGCTTCTTCCTTGAATGATTCAAAATCCTCCTTTAAAATAATCAGGACAAACCTCAAGGCCATAGTAGTGCACAATAGTCCTCATGGCTTTTATTTATGGACATTAAAATTTCAGGTCATAAAAGGTGATGGTAGGAAGATGGTTATTATCTCGCTTTTATTCTTCAGAACAAACCAATCTGTGCTGAAAGGCACACAGTGACACTGGAAAGATGTCATGTAATGGAAATATGTCATCAAAAGATGATGAATGCCTGTAATTAACTGCAGGAATACACACCCGAGATTATGTAAATCTATAGATAAAGGCATCACAGTGCTTAGGTTCAAATGTACCCTTCTTTCTAGCTTCACCCTGTGCTATTTCAAAAATCATAAGGATGACAAATGAAAATGTAATTCCAAGTGTGCACAGAATATAAATGAAAGAAAGAGTTTCCTTTACAGTATAATGTTATTTCACACAGTTAAATCCCTGGATCTGCAACTTCCAACTTTTCAGCTTCTCAAGCACAACTTTACTCACGTGCGTGAGACCTACCAAATAGTTCATTCCTAACTATTTTGTCAGATAACACCCTAGAGAAGGATGTTCTGTCTGGAGAGAAACCAGATCTGTTCAGTATATACTCCCTCTGAGAGAGAAATCTGTATTCTCTTCCCATTAAAATGAGAGTCTAAATTTAACAATGTGCCCTCTGCTTATGTGGCACATCCATCAAGCTGACAAATGATAAAAATGTAAACAGATGAATCCTGCTGCAATGCTCAGCAATAAGAGAGACCTCTAGTATTTGATTTCCCTACCCTGAGCCAAACAGCTTTGCAAGATCCTTGCTACCATTTTTCCCAGCTTGGTTTTCTTAAGAACAGACTAACTTTAGCCTTTCTAAGATGATATTTGCTAATCTAAAATCAATTGAATATCCTACTGAAGACTGATGACATTTCTGCACGTTTCACCCTTCTGGCTTTTTTAAAACCTTTGAAAATGAGCTGTACACAAAGAAAGCGTGAAGAAATGCAGAAATATTTCATGTTATGGACACAAAGCCTTCGAGAGTAACCAACAGTTTTGGTGTTGAGTTAGACAGAGGTACAAGTATGGGCCTACTGGTTTAAGAGCTAGATGACAGCACTCAAAGAAGAGTTCTTTTTGAAATCAATGATACTCTCGTTGCTGTTCTCCAAGTGTGAAGCAGTCAGAATTTAATTCCCAGTAGTATAAAATTTAAACACTATCGCTCATGTTTAACCAGACTTTACTCTGCAACTGCCCAACCATTCTTGTATCAGATGATTGAATAAAGTAATAAACAAGCAAACTAAGGTGGCAGACTCCTTGTCAAATGCAACAGCAAAGGCTCAGCATACTATCCTATGATACTAAAGCCAATATTTTCTTCTCCCCACCCCCCTAGAAGAGCTTCCTATATCTAAACCAAAACATGATCTGTCATAGTGCAAGTTGCACTTTCACAGTAGAGTTGTCTGATCAGATTTGAGGCAAGAATAAAGGCCTTTATGATACTCAACATATATACAACACAGAAGTAGAGTAGGACTATCTGCAACCAGTTTTGAGATACTGCTGGTGGCAGAAGATGAGTGTGAGGAGGACCATGGGACATTCTGCTTATGTGTAACCACAAAGGCCTGTGGAGGGCCAGTTCTACCAGGCTACTTCAGAATTATCCTTTTGGTTCAGGGTCACTTGAACAGGACCACCTCTTCTCCCCAAAATGAATTCATTCATTTGTCCTTTCTTTTAATTGTCCAGAAAACAAAAATGAAAAAATGTTTTACAAGGTGACACAAAAACACAGGTGGAAGTAAAGTCTCTGCTGTAAAAAGCCTATAATTAATTTGACAACCCTGAAACAAGTCAGGAAGAGTAATGTATACCTAGAACTTAGGGACACACATCATATGGTACAGGTGATAATATTGTTTGCGCTATCCCTGTCACATTTATGGCAACAAACAGTGATGTCCAGATCAGTATTATGATTTCATTTTGCAGTTGAGCAAATAGGTAAGGAGATTGAAAAATTCCTCTGTAATGCAGGAAGCGCTGCAGTAATAACAAGATACACCAAAAAATAGAGTCTGTACACATTTCTGCTAATATAAATGTTCACTTTTACAGAAACTGCTTTGCAAACATACAGAGAATAAATGTTTCCATTTTTTAACAGCAGCTCTTAAACTCAATCTTGGGTTTGTGGAGTTTTTATAAGTAATGTGCTGACCACAGAAACACATTTATTCAGCAGTTGCTGTGCTTGCAGTACTTTTACAGTACTTCTGCAGAATTCCAGAGCAGACAGAAATGCCACATCTGTACCTGTAAATTACCACCAGCTGCATGCTACTGGACCTTTCACAGTATCACAGTATCACAAGGTTGGAAAAGACCTCTGAGATCATCCAGTCCAACCTATGACCCAACACCAACACCTCCTCACCATTTAAACCATGGCACTAAGCGCCCCACCCAATCTGTTTTCAAACACCTCCAGGGACTCCACCACCTCCCTGGGCAGTGCATTCCATTGGCAAATCACCCTTTCAGTGAAATTTTTTTTCCCAATCTCAAACCTAAACCTCCCCTGACAAAGCTTGAGGCCATGTCCTCTTTTTCTGTCACTGGGTCCAGGTTATCGTCCGAAGTGTGCCTGGATGTTATAGCAATGCTAAAATAAGTAATATGGACAACCACATACTGGGGTTTGGAATCAAAATTTCTCTCTGTTTGTTTACTACTGTAAACATAACAATAAACCTTCCAAGCTTAGCTTGAGGCTTAATTTGGGCAAATGACCACTCTCCATGCACAACTCCATGTTTACTTTAGAAAATAAAGACTTTAATAATATGGATGTGGTCAGACTGGTCTGGGAGTAGACAACAATGGCCGTGGCAGGGTTCCTTTTTGAAAATAGAGCCTGGTAGCAGTTGGCAAGGGTCTTGAAGTGAGTTGCACTCCTGAAGGTGCCTGCTGTGGGACTGACATTAGGACAGAAAAGCACACACTTTATTTTCTTCTGTTCCTCTCCATGCGTTAGGTGTTCACATGGGAGAATTTTACAACTGTTGAGTAGAAGTTGTCTTATTAAATGAAGTATTATATGTGCTAGAAGTGCAGGTATCATTTAATCTTGCAACACAAGAACTGTCTTCTTGCTGCTATCTTCGGACTTGTCCTTAAGCAGTCCATTCTCTCTGCAAGTTTCATGCACTTTTATTGCAAACTTGAAGTCTAAATAATTAAATATTCAAACAAAGTGAAGATAAAGAAGAAAGTCTTTCCTTTTTTATCCTCAACAGCTCTGCCAGTCCTCTACATATCTTCCTCTTTTGAGTCCTGTCTGAAATCAAATGTCTAGCACTGACTCAATTCTAAAGCAAACCATGCTATGCAGCTGCTGCTGAGGCTGTGTAAACACCTCTGGAGTGCTGCTTTCTGTACGTACAGCTGACACTAAAAAGAGATGCCTGATCCATTTTGTTGTGTTGTAATGTCATAATTAACTGGAGAAACAAAGGCAGACAGATTTTAGTGGGCTCAGTTACAATGAGATTTTGTGTGGTCTAGAAAGACAAGCACAGGGCCAATGAACCAGAAGCAACTGCAAAATCCATCATACTCCATAAGCCATGAAGAAACTCAGGTGAGAGTTAGGAGAGTGATTAATGCCTCTCAATGACTTTTTTTTGTCCATGATCTCAGTGGCAACAGATTGACATTCCAGTTAGCTTACTAAGGCAGCGCTTTGAAAGGTGAAGTTAATTCGTGTTCATAGTAATTAAGTGGTTTTGATTATAATGATTTCATGCATATATTATATTTATATATGGAAATCAATATTTACATAAACAAGGAAAGTCAAGATTGGTCTACAGCTTATTGGTACCTAGATTTTTTTCTTTCTACAAGGCATAAAAATATTGTATTGCTCTGTTTACTTTACAAACATCAGCTCATCTTTGACTATTTTTATGTGCATTGGGACCAGTCAGATGATTAAGTCACTCTCCAATAGATTTTGGATCACCAGCCACTATTACCCTTTATTAGACTTTCTCCTCAGTAACGCAGATTTATATGTCTGGGGTTAATAAGCAGAATGCTTGAAAATGGAGGTGTGTCCTCCAAAAAGATATATTGTACTTTTACCACGTCCCTTAATTCCCAGATCAATACATTATTAACCAGTTTATTGCTAAAGATTTGTGACATTCATTTATTTTTTATAAAATGTGTCAGCCTCAGGGCTAGACAAATTTACTATATCTTCCAGGTACTAATTTTGCCTGAATATAAAGAGAAAAAAGTTCCAACAAACTGGCTTTTTGCATCAGAATCTCAAAGAAGAACAAACCTTTTTATTTCCTCTGATACAATGAAAGTTTTCTTATAATCTTTAAATATTGGCTTGGTAGAACTTATCCAGATTATGAGGATGTGCTTCTTCACTGACTTTCTGTTATTGTGCCTAATCTGCTGATGTGCCAGATTACACTGGGAGTGGCACATTATAAGGCAGAATCTCCTTCTGATGTCCTTTTCTCATAAAAGGGTGGAGAACGTCCCTGAGCTTAAACTACTGGGAATTCAGAAAATATGCTCAAGAAGTCTTATCGTTTTCCCTGCTGCTATCATATGGTCAAGGCACAGCACATGGCAAGGATGGCCATTAGTCAGATCCAAGAGGAATTTCCCTTCCCCTTGGCAGGACTAAGCAAAAACGGGACATCTGTGTCCCTCCTGGTGGAACTGTCCCACTTAATGTATTTGTTGTAATAATAGGAGCCAGCCAAAAATATCACTGCTGGGTAATGGGATGCTCGCATGGTACCAGGCTGGAAGGGCAGGTTGTGTTGCTGCTCGCTGCTTCCTTGGCACCCCTGGGAGCCAGAAAGTTAGGAATATAATTTTCAGCTATCCTGAAGAAATGAGTGTGGGGTCTCAGGAGTTGACATTTTCAAAGATCCTATGAGCCTGACTGTCTGCCTACTGTTTATCACTGCTGTCAAAAGGATGTAGCTTTTGGATAAAGGTGAAACTTGCTACTGTGACACCGCCACATTGCAGATAACAGATGAGACAGCTGCACTGTGAGATTAAAAGAAAAGCACATCCTTTCATCTCTGATGTTCTGCTCTAGTTTGAAACCACAGAGAGAGTGGGTGTATATTTATTTTTCTATTCTTCCTTTGAGGTGTCTCCTTTCTTTTTTTTCCTCTGCTTTACTTTCACTGCAAATGCAATGCAAATAGATTTGTAAACATGACAGAATTGTTTCATAATCATCACAAAATCCAGGTGCTTGTGCTGGTAGAAACCAGTGCAGCATGATACGCCTGTGCCGTTTTGGCTATCTTTACCAGACCTTAAAGATGATCTGCTTGATGGGCAAGGCCAAGACACAAGGTTTGAATGCACATCCCTCAAAAACTGAGCTTATAGCTTTTGCTTTAGTTTCCACTGTAACTCAAAATTTTTTTATTTAACTGACAAAAACAGCCATGTAATTCAGCAAACTTAGCTGCATTCTAGCAGTTCTGTAGAATAAAACATCCAACAATGCCCCAATGTATTTTTTTTCCTTTCCTATTGAACCAAAGTAATTTGAACAGCACTTTCTTCTTTTTTCTTTTGTTTATTGTCATTAAGCAAGCTGCTGACACACCTGGTGCAATTAAATTATTGCTAAAATTCAGGAACTCAAAGAAAAACCTCTTGTAATTCAGCATACCTAAACGCAGCTTTCACTCCAAGCCATAGTGCTATTCCTTGTTTCTTCTGCTCCTGTAGCACCAGTGGAGAAGATAAACCTATGTATGAATGGCTAATGATAAAAAAATTCTTTAAAAATCTATTCACAAACATCTTCTCAACCCTCATTTATAAAAGTGACCTGAGACAAGAATTAGTCACAGTGACTCAGCTAATGGGTGTCCTTGAATTCAAATTCTATAGTTCTTGAGTTCATCTTTTCTCAGGTATTCCTAAACCCTAGCAAAAACAAGAGTCTGGCACAGTCATCCTTTTTAAATCTGCAGTATAGTGGGCCATACTTAAGGCCCTCTGAAAAATGTTTGTCCCTCTGAATGGATGAACAGGAGTCCACTACGCATTGATCCAAAGGACAAGCAGGATTTGGGAATGTGCTTGCTTGGGACACTGGCACTAGTTGAAGACTGCCTGATTTTAAGTAGGGTGGCTGCAGTATACAACCAGGCACGCCACCCCATGAAACCCAGGCTGTGAGGACAAGGCAGCCTGCATCAACTCATCAGGGACCTGCACCTGACCTACATTCAGCTGCCACATCTGGACATTAACTGCACGCAAGTGAAAGCTCCAAATCTAATGTTGAATTGTTTTTACAAGGGGGCTTCCCTCTCTAGATTATTATCTTGTAACTCATCTACAGACCCTTTTCTCTTAGGTAGGCTTCTTTCTCTCACCAGAGTGCGGTGCGCACGCTGCACCAATGCTTTTCTCTGCTCCTCTGAATATAGAAGATTTCCCCATAAACATTATTAAAGACCCCTAGATTGTGTTCTATGACCCCACTGCCAGCAAACATTGAGCTAGAATGAAGGTTAGTGGTTTACAAAATCTAATTTTTGTGACCACCTCCAGTCAGGGTGTCTCCCCTTATCCCAGTATCTCACTGCACAGTATAGGGGCAAAAACCACTCCAGAGATGACTCTGTCCATCCTTGTGCAACAAGGTGACTGAGAAATATGGCATGTACCTATGCCCTGCAAGTGTTTCGTTCATGGTCTTGGCTGTGTATCTGGTGGGAAGCGGACACAGAGCTCACAGTGAACAGGAAGAGCCAGAAGCTTGGCAGCTGCTGGTAGTGAAAGTTGTAGCTCATTCATCCTTCCTTAAGGTACAGCAGGTGCACAAGCTCCTGCTCTCCAAAAAGTTCTCTGATTTGGCCTAGACCCACACTTAGTCTCAAGCTTGGGTATCACATGAATGTTAAGAGACAGTGAACTTGAAAAGATGTGTTTAGCTGTCCATGACAGCTGCGCTTCAAAATATAGTACCTGTCCCAAACCCCACTTTTTGTTTTTACTTTCTCTTCATGGACTGTCTTCACCTGAAGGCATGTTTGTTTGCTTTGCTACCAACTGATCTGTAACAGCAAGTACTTGTTAACTGCCAGATTTATACTGTGCAGCTTGTTTTCCCATGCTTTTGCGAAGAGCCTGCATGGAGCCAAACTCAGCCATCAACAGATAAACAAACTTGCAAGTGCAAATGGAAGGTAGGCAGAAGCCATTTTGTTTGCATAATTAAGTACAGCACTTAATGAATTCCCAACCAGACCATGGTGCAGAAGGGTGATTATGAACAAGGCTGAGGAACTATGTGCTTCAAACTCCAAAGGGGATTCCACAAAGGACCAGCAATTAACGTTTGGGAGTTGACTTCTTGCCAGCTTGCTTGAAACTGGGTAATGATGTCTGTTTATGTAGAGGTTTTTTACTGATCTTTAATATGAACATTCATTCAATCTGACACCAGCTTCTAAAAATTAATACCTAAAAAGAACTTTTTAAAGAGAGATGGGGAAAGATACTCTTTTCGAAGCAAAGGCCTGAGAACTGAAGAAATTGCACTTTCCTGTTTCTTTGGTGCAGTGTGTCAGGTCCTGAATGGTGTGGAGAACTGTTTTGAAAATTTCATCATAATGCCCACTAATCCCTCAAAAGTAATCATGCAAAAAGAATGAAGTATTTGTTTCGAAAAATGATAATCTGTAAGATATTTGAGACGTTGGCATCAATGGGAGCTTTAACATATGATTCTTCACCTACAGTCCTTGAAGAACACCACACCACGAGTACTGCAAATAGACTTAAAAATTTAGGAATTTTTTAATAATAATCAGTGAAAGGCTTATTGAAAAGAAAAGGCTTTGAACGGAAATAGTAGAACAGTCATTTTGAACCTCTATCTTTATTTCTAAACAGGCATTAAAATACATCTAGAACAAAAACTGTTTGCCTGATCTTAGCAGCAAATGCTCCTATAGTCGGTCTTATCGTGATAGACAGGAATTTGAAGCCATCTAAAACACCCAGAACACTTCACAGGTAACACTGATTAGATGATTCTTACGTTAATAAGGTCAGCCTGATTCACTGAAAGGGTGATTGGCCATTGGAATGCGTTGCCCAGGGAGGTGGTGGAGTCGCCGACCCTGGAGGTGTTTAAGGGGAGACTGGATGAGGCACTGAGTGCCATGGTTTAGATGATGGTTGGTGTTAGTGTTGGGTTATAGGTTGGACTTGATGATCTCAGAGGTCCTTTCCAACCTTGTGATACTGTGATATTAACTAATAAACTCTCATGGAATAAATCTCAAATTAAAATTGTTTTCTTGCTCTACTAAACAAAACAAGAAGGCAGAAACAGAATACTTCAGCTCACAACAGGACAAGGTTTTTCTAGTTAGCACAAGCCTTTCAAAAAAGATAAAGTGATTTATTATCTCAAACAATAATTTGATCTCCTTTCTCTATCAAATTATCTGCCTGTCACTGAAGGTTGTCTCCCAACTACAGTGAGTGAAGACTCAGTGTATGTATATATATATATTCTCAGTATAAATGTATTTTTAAAACCACTTTGCCAGGTAGTGAAATCCTGAGCTCCCAGGGACAATGTAGAAGCCAAAGTCTCAGTGAATTATTTGAATTCAATGTGCATTGCTGAACAGCATGCAAAGCACTCATGTTTGAAGCTCGCAGTGAAAACAATGTGGGTCTTCCCATATCTATGTATCTGGATTGAACTTTAATGGATCCTTTATTTATCCACTCAGAAACTCATGGAAGTACAGCTTCCAATCTTAGATATTGGATTTCAGTCGAGGGAACAGTTTAGCCAGGAACCGATGTTCTTCAGGAAATTGTTTTCTTCGTGCTGTAGAGGACATTATAATTTATTAGATTCCTTTGAGGTAGTGGTAAGAGAGCATTTTGTAATGACTCAGCAATGAAAGATTAACTCTAGTTATATTGCTGCTTTAGTGACAATCCCTGGGTTGTCAAAAACACTTTGATTCCTCTGAAATGAAGTGACACCAGCTCCTTATTATGTAAGACTTCGACAAAACCCTAAGCCTGAAATTGAATGAGAACTTATAAAAAATTTATCAATAAGGTAAATTATGCAAGAAATCATTCCAGAAAGTGTCTGAACTCATCGACAAATTAGATAACAAGGAGGGATTTTTTCTACTAACTTAAATTGAAATGGGATTTCTTCAAGAGCTTCCTCAGCTCTTTCTTGGCAGCTACCTGGGCTTTCTGGGCAATTTCTTTAAAACCAGGACTATCAAATCCTATCATAAGCCTAGCAAAATCCCAACTCATTTTCTGTCATGCAATGTAAATGTAATTTAAGGCACTTTCTTCCTCTGTTGGCTGCAGGGCCAGCTGGCATTGCAGGGAAATCAGGGTTTTTTTCCACTCTCCCCTTCTACATTGAGGGGATTGCATAGAGACAGGAGAGCATCTTTGAGTACCAGAGTGCTAACAAGAGCAAGTCTGGAGGCCTCTGTGCCTCTTGCTCTCCAAAGTGGTGGGCATTTACCCAAGGCAACAGTGTGCAAATTGCAGCATTGAGGGGGACTCTTCAGAGACTTTTGTTTCTAGAGTCAGGTGGCATTATATTACCATTATGCAGGATCTCCTCTCTAAAAGCCTTTTAGAGTGATTTAAGCATCATGGAGGTTTGTAACCCCACCTTCCTTTTGCATTTAGAGAGAGGAATCATGCTTGTTGTCCTTTATTAGAGGAAAAAATTCAGCACCAATCTCTTCAAACCGTTCCACACAGTTCGCTCATACTCTTTTTCAAGTTAAATTGTTTAAATATTCAGTAAAGATAACTTCTAGGTCTCAGGTAATATATTTCATTTAAATATTTAAATCAATTCTGTGAAACAAATACAGCTACAATTGTTACAATCCCAAAGACAGGTGGGAGATTCAGGTGTGTTTATCCCTATTCTACTGTCAGAAAGACTCTGGTTGACAGTTGACACTGAGAGACATCTCTCCTAAACTAGCAGTAAGCACTCAAATCCCTCTGTATCTTAGTGAAGCAACACTCCACATACTTCTGTGAGTCCCAGAAATCTGAGTGGGGTTCCTGTGCAATGCCAGGATGGACCACTGCCTCCACTTTTGATTGCTCTACTTGTGGAAATTAAATTTGCATGGCTTCCTAACCACCCCAAGGTCACTCTGGATGCCAGGTAGGCTTTAAGAGGAAAGAGTGAACTTATTTGACTACACCAAAGACTAATACAATGATTATAATATTTATGGGTAGATGACCATATTCACCTAGTTATTTGTAATCAAAGGTGCAATTCCTCTGTCCCATCCTAGATGTCTATTTTAGGATGAGAATAATGACTCTTTAGAGATACATATTTCTCCGTAGTGACTCTACAGAGAGACCAAGGTGATTAGCTGAGACTCTGACAATAAATTTTTAGATTAATAATATGAGTGAGACGAACCCAGTCCAAAAGGACAAGACAGTTGTTCATGTGACTAACAGCTGACAATGATGATTAAAAAAAATTCATATTTCGGCCCGACATCTGATTCCAGGTAGCCTTTTCCTAAATATTCAAGTGGTAAGGTGTTATCATGAGGTTTGCATTATAAATATGGCTGAGATGTGTTAGTAACATATAATCATATTTCTTTCATGATGAGCAGTGCTCTAGGCTGTATGCATGGACATTATTAAAACTACTAGTATAATGGATAGCAACAGGGGATACATTTGTGCTAAATGGCCTGTAGTAAACGGTGTCACTGAATTGAGCTAATAACCATTCTACTGTGCCAAAATATCTTGAAAGAACATCTTCCCAGCTTATTTAATACTATGGAAGTAAGAGTCATAGGCTTACTGAAGGCAGATTTCTCCTCGTCTATGGATATTATTCAAGTGAGACTGATATCCTGGTTCATTATTTCCAACTCATCTTTGGAAGCCTGATGCAGGATCAAGTAAGGAATGTAGCACAATGAGACTGCAATGCACAGCTTTTCAAGTATCAGCAGCTATTGTGATGTAATGTCAACCAAAATCTAGATCCTATATCTTTTTCCCAAATTTAGCTTATGCTACGTAATTCCAGTGAGTTTAGTACAGTCACACCTGATTGACAACAGCAGAAGCAAGCAGAGAAGCAGATGACATGCATAAAGAATCACATTCTTTCATCTGTGTTATAAATTTCATTTAATATAGCAGTGATTCACAAGACTGAGCCTGGGCTTAGTTTCTCGGTTCCCTTTAGACCTCAACAGAGGGGACTCAGCAGCTTTGCCCAGAATAATTCCTGGTAAAATTACTCTGTTGGGATTTTCTCTTTAGCAGCCATCTGAAAATGTTTTACTTGTTCAGAAAAATATTACATTCATTTGTAAAAATGTACTGTTTCTTTTACTGGAAGCAAGTTGCCCTTATAAAGAAATTTGTGGTCTGATAGGGATTTCTTTTTTGTGAGAAGATTTGGGACCAAGACATTAGAATTGCTTCCAGTGTATGAACTCTACAGTTCCCAATATCAATTTGTTTTACAATAGAAAAACTGCCAGATTGATAAGTTTAACTACTTTTTTGTTAACAGTGCACCTTTTTGTAATGATCCTTACTCAAGAAACAGTAAGTAGAAATGGTAAACATTTCCCTGATTTAAAAGCCTCGTATAGCCTTGACCTGAGAAGAGTAACAACAAGTGAAGACCCAGCCTTTAGCACAGTTTATTTTTGCAGTCTCCAAACTGGCGTGTGCTCAGTGTTGCTTCTATCAGCTATATTACCTAAAACCATCAACCCACCCTTGTTCACAGAGGCTGTTCCTCAATCTTACCATTGTTCTCTTGTTAATTCTCTTTGCAGCAAAAATGTTGCTGTCAGGAACATGAGCTGTGGGCTCTGTAAGGATGCAGAGCTCTGGTTTTCAGGTCTGCATAGCAAAGGAGTAATTCATTGAACCTGAACCATGCAACCATAAATGTGTGCAGAGAGCAGATGCAGAGACCTGAGACAATTCTAATGGCTTAAGTGCAGAGCAAATCCACAGGGAGAGGATTCCCTTATATTTTCACCACAGTGTATGGATATGATGGTATTTAGTTTTCTCTTTTGCCTCCTTTTCTCTTATTTCCTCTCTTTGCTACAAGAAAAAATAATCTTTACTGCTGGAGGCAAATAAATAAAATTACTGCAGCTGTGTTTTCAAACTAAGTCTAGCACAATTAACTCTCACAAAAGTTAGTTGTTCACTCTAAATATTAATTAATTAACCCAGGTGCAGCAAAAATAGAAAACTTGACTGCTTCTCCAATTCTGTTGTCACTGATATCAGTAAAACAAAGCCTACGAGACTAAAAATCATCATATGTAGCTGCATTTTTTTAAAAAATAACTTGTGAGACTGTGAGAAATTATCAGATAAAAAGGTATTTGCCAGAAAAACAGAAGAGATTTAAAACAGGTTAACTGACTAAAATAAGTAAATAAATAATCCCCCCCCATTTCTTTATGTATTGAATAATTGAAAAATGTCCTTCCAGGGTTTTACTTATTTTTTTCTGTTAGATATCTGAGCAGGGGAAATAGAAGCATTTGTTCCAGCTGAACAGCAGGAAATAAACTGAATTTATAGCAAGGGAGAAACATGAGTTTAGCTCCATATTTAATTTGCTTTCCTTGATGTCAGGGAGCTGTCTGGTCAATTACCAGACTATGTCAGTTGGCCTCGAGGCCAGAGAGCCAATCCTCATCTATTAATAGAAGAAAAATGTGATTTCATATTCTAAGAACTGCTTTTTTTCTCCCCATATTGAGCAGCTCCGTGCCATTTATCCTCATATTTCCACATTTATAGTGATCAAGTAGTGAACCAGACATCAATTTTTTCCTCCTAGTCCCACTAACTTGCCCTGTAACTCTTCTTGTACACAGAAACAAGATCTTCAGGCTGCTTTAATTCTATCTTTTTTTCTGATGAAACAGCAGAGGTATCTTGTAATGGGCAAAGGAACTGTCTTCAAACCTCTGCTCTCTACCAGATTGCACTCCCTGTTAGGCACATAATGTAAATACTCTCACAAGCAGTTTTTGGTAATAGCACAAAATAGCTCACTGGATTAAAGAGGAATCACTGTGGAGAGACTCTTCCCAGCATCTGCCCAGGCTGAAATGCTGGTTTCAGATCAGTGTAGCTCCCCACGTCACATGGCCACCCAGACCCAAGCCTGTCCCCCTCACAACGTGCATGGAGCTGAAGAGGTCCTCAGGGAAGGGCACTGGTGTGACACAGGAGAGGGCTCTGCACAACAGGGAAGGAATCATGTTGCTTTTTCATGTTGATTTGCACCGTTTAGCAAGGGCCACACTGCAGCTTGGCCTTAAGTTGCCAGTTGTGTGTCTGGCACCACAACGGACAGTTTGACTGGTTTACCTCTCTTGTTATTTCCTAAGCCTTTCCAAAAAAAGAGCTCTTAATTGAGTAAGACAGCTATATATGAGAATAATAACTGAATCACACCCTACCCTAGGAAAGGAGCTTTGTTGGATGAATTTATGTAATAAAAACATCAAGTTTTCTTTCTCTTGAATGATCCTTAGAGCAGAAATCACCAAGGCACAAACACTCTAAGGCATGCCCAACTAACATCAGTGTGACCACAAACCCAGACCAGCTACTCCCATTCAAATAAGGAATAGAAAAGGGAAAAAGAAAAAAGGAAAAAAGAGGGGAAAGGGGGGGGGGGGGGGCGAAAGGAAAATGGGGGGAAAGAAAAAAGGGGAAAACGGGGGAAATGGGGGGAAAAAAGGAAAAAGAGGTCAAAAGGGGGAAAGGGGGAAAGGGAGGAAAAGGAAAAAGGGAAAAGGAAAAAGGGAAAAGGAAAAAGGGAAAAGGGAAAAGAGAAAAGGGAAAGGAAGTGAGGTACTGTAGAGTCATTACAACCACAAAACCACCAATGGCTCTTGTCAAAAACAGAACAAGCCTCACAGACATTGACTCTGGTTTTGTTGCTAAATAAACCAGGAAGCAAAACAGCTGACCTTCACCACAAACAAACTTCATAACTCTGTGTCCCCAGAGGCGGTCTGAAGGTACATTTTTATTATCTGTGCATTTTCCAACTCAAAGTATGTGGCTGTTGCTTCCCATTTGGTTATGGTTTTGGTACCCTGAAACTCAAGATAGGTGTTGCAAGATATAACATTGACTTGAAGCCATGTAGTGGGACATGCAAGGAGACAAAGCATCAGGGATAACTTTGGAAGACAGTGTATTTGAAAGGAGGAACCAAACCCAGACTAATATCAATCTTATAGCCCCCATTTAGGGTCTTTTTATTCTAATATGTGTTATTCCTTCAGCCATTCCTAGGCTTTGTCTGGTCAGTGAGAGCTTGACACGGAATAAAACTGGTAGGGGATATGCTTGAAGTTATGCAACATGAAAAATGAGTGGTACAAGGCCCTAGCTAATACCTTGGCCAGATTTTCTAACCAGTGTAGTTGTATCCTCAGAGAAGAAACAAAAAGATCTAAAGCAGAAGGGAGAAAGGCCTACTACATGAGGGAAAACCATTTAGACAAGGGACGGAGCAAGAGGCAGCTGGAACAACTCCATCTGTGTGGGAAGATCAACATGTGGTTCTCTTAATTTCCTGAAGCTAAGCTAGAAGCAAAACATGCAAGAGGAGAAAAGTAGATGTGTGAAATACAAGAGAGAAACATTAGGTGAGATGGGGACTATGGGGTAATGGAAGTAAAGAAAAATGAAACATTTTGGCCAAACAAGTGAGAAC
This sequence comes from Dromococcyx pavoninus, assembly GCA_033558185.1. Taxonomy (NCBI): domain Eukaryota; kingdom Metazoa; phylum Chordata; class Aves; order Cuculiformes; family Neomorphidae; genus Dromococcyx; species Dromococcyx pavoninus. Next base: position 312,032 of record JAUMJL010000502.1, on the reverse strand, counting down.
ATTTTAAAAAAAGAGAGAGACCAAGAACAGAAATCAGAATTTCTATCCCAAATCACCATTTTCCCAATTTTACTTTAAAATGGCACTGCATTTATTCTTCTCTTCCTTCCCCTTGACCACCAGTTTCACAAGTCACACTGTCTTCCCTGCCTCTCCCATGGGCCAGGAAATTGAAAAAGTCATTGATATGAGGATCTTTGTTTTACTGTTATGAGTAGAAGAGTGTTCTGCACCTCTCATTCAGCAATATGTTTTCTCTACAGATCTTATGTTCAAAGATTTTGTTAACATGCAATGCAGTTATTAAAATGTAAAGTAGCTACACATAAGGAACATTCCATATTTACTGGTGCATCTGGTAAATTCTCCATCTGGTCCAGCAATGTTGTTCAGTACTTTCTTTTTTCTTTTCTACTAACTGAAAAATCAAACTGTCAAGAGCTGCATTTCATCTGTTTTAGATGCCATACATCAATCCATTGTAAACTACAAGCTAAGGAGATACAGAGGGGGCGGACACCACAGTAAGGCATTTGTCAAATGATGCACCTGCTTCCTGACAGATTGTCAAACCCAGAGGGTGCAAGAGTAAACAAATCTGAACAATAATTTCCTTCCCTTATATTAGATGTGTGCTAGTGCTGGAAAAGATCCTAAATACAGCAGTAGCAGGAGAAAAGTCTATTTATTCTGTTAGAAAAATGTAGATATGGAACAATCGAGGTCACAAAAGGTTTGGACAGGGGTTCGTGACTGTGAGTGCTCACATTATCCCTTTCCAAAGGCTAATCCTAACATAAGGGTGTGGAAAAGTAAGATCATGGTACACACTTACTTTGAGGTCTAATTTTATATCTAAAGAAGTTGCAACACACAGTCTTACTTCAGCTACTTTGCAGCACCTAGAGGAAAAATTTACCTTGCCCAGTGATCTGCTCAACTTACTATGTGAGACCGTCCAAAGGAATCACAGCCAGTGAAAAAGATTTAAGCAGAGATCACTGCAAACTTGGCTCATCTGGAGGTTGATCAGACAGGAAGCAATTGGACGCATGGTGGGAACCATTGCCCTCAGACCATGGCAACATCTATCTGAGATGAGCAGCTGGGGTTTGAAAGCAGAGATCTCTTTGACCAACTGAACTGGAGCATCAGAGAACAGGCCATTGGGGCAGAGGATAAGGAGAAACAAAGGAAAACATCAAATTTGTTTGCTACTCTAAACTTACTCTGGAGGTAAAAGAGGATCCCTGTCAACAGGATCTGTAAACCTATCTGGAGCAATGAAACTGCTTTTAAGGTTGCTTCCAGGCATCCCCAGGCATCCAGCATCACCTCTATCTCTGCCTTAAAGCTTAACCAGGGCAGTGTCAAAGTCAAGACACCAGGAATGTTGAAGATATGTCCCATCTTAGGAAGAGCAGTGTCATTAGACTAGCTAGGGTACTGCAGGATGTGAAACCATTTTCAGGAATGTACCCAAAAAAGGAAGATTGTGAAATTTAGCATATCTGCCATGGTGAAATACTGACACTCAGGCACCTGCCTTCAAAACACTGCAATGAGGATAGTGGTGGCAGGAGAAATTCTACAGTAATGAGACAGACTGAAGAGATCTGATTTGGTCCAGAATTCTCTTGGGTTAAAAATTTTGAAGGGGATGACAGAGTTTGGTTTGCACAGAGATTCAGATGCACTTATTGTGAGTAACTACAAGTGGAGGCATTATGCGACGTCTTCAAACTTCCCATGCAGGAGCTATCCTAAGTTGTTTTGCTGATAGCTTCTTAGCCAAAGGTTCCCTTCCCATGTCACAAGATAGATCAAAGGCATGTATCCCTTATTCCTAGCCCAGAACAGAGTAGAGTAGAATATTTTCAGTTGAAAGGGACCTCAAAAATCATCTAGTCCAACCGTCTGACCACTTCAGGTCTGACCAAAATTTAAAACATGCTAAGGGCATTGTTCAACTGCCTCCTAAACACTGCCTCTTAAAATATGGGCCTCAAACACCTCTCTAGGAAGCTTGTTCCAGTGTTTGACAAACCTCTTGGTAAATAAATACTTCCTAATGTCCAGTTTAAACCTCCCCTAACACAACTCTGAACCATTCCTACCCGTCCTATCACATACTGTTGCTGGATCCCAGAGAGCAACAAAGAAGCTCGAATAATACTTGAAGGCCACAAAACAATTGGTGTTTGTGGAAGACTTTTCACAGCATAGGACCAGAGAAAATCATTGTCTGCTAATGCTTGATAAGGCATAGATCTGCAAAGAAGATTTTTCTCTAAACTGAAGTTCTGGTCCAAAGCCTAACATCAGTGAAGGCATTTTCCCACTGTTCTCTACGGAACTTTTAGCACATGCTGTGTTTGTGATACTTACACCATTTCGGAAGACTGTACATAGCAGAAAAGTGTCTTTCTGCTGAAACTCCTGAAACTCGATAGAAATTGAGTGGATGGATGGAACTGAAACAAAGAGTTATCTTTCATTCATGAAATCACCGCTACAGCTGACACTTCAGAACGGTCTGTGGGAGTCTGTGAAAATGTATGTGGCTATCAATGAGCAAAAGTGACTAAGTACACACAGAATTGTTTCAGTTGGAAAAGACCTTTAAGATCAACAAGTCCAACCCTTAACCTAACACTACCAAATGCACCACTAAACTATCTCCATAATCATGTCCCCCTACTCATCATCCAGCTGTCACCTACACAGGAGTATAATATAATACCCAAGAGTACGTATGATCTCTCACATATGAAAGAAAAAGGCAAACATTTATTTTATAGGCAGTGACTGGAAATAAAGGGCAAGGATATGATGAGTACTCATGCCTTTAAGTATCTAGGCAGCTACATTGACCACAATGTCTCTGCTAAGCAATAGGGGATTTGTTCAAATAATCTTTGTTCTAGCATTTTATAATTTTTGCGTCTTTTACGTGTACAGGAGAGTTTGACTTGATTTTCATAAAAGACTGACCACAAAAGTGTGAGAACTCAATTTCATTCGCAAAAAATTAAAGCCCTATTTTTTGTTTTTCATCTAGGCTGTCCCACAAAAAAACAGAACATGCTGAAAGCAAGAACCCTGAGGCCAGGACATTCATCTGGGAAGTAGATGATCCAGATAGAAATCCTACCTGGGAGATTTTAGAGGATGGATTTGAACTGGCTTGTGTGTGATCAGTGCACAGCCACTGGCAAGGTGCAGTTATCAATCACTAAGCAAATATCTCACTGGCTCAAAGTGGAGCAGCTCCAACTAGAGAAATTGCCTCCATAGGCAAGTGTCTGCCTTGTTCAATTCTCTGCTGCAAATCAGGTAGAATTTGTACCTTCGTCACTTCCTAACTAGGGAGCTGTTTCCTCATCTCCTGAAGCCTTGCTGCTCTCATGCCCCCAACCAAGACAGAGCAGAGAGCCTCCCTGGCCTTCAATGTGCAATGCCATGTGAGTAAATTCCATACACATCTGCCCCATCCATGACCTGAAGAGTGCACAGAGCAATCTGGAACAGCAGACACTTAATCCGTAGGAATTAGGGCTTGTGAATGTGTGCAGTCTGTTGTACATCAGCTGCTCCTGATGATGGTGCACACAGAGCAGATGGAAATATGGGTAGCTCAGGGCAAAGTTGGAACAAAGCAGCCAATTAAATCACTCTCTCCAGTTAGAGTTTCTCTCACTGCATGTTGGTAACACTAACAGCTGTTCTGTCATTCAGTCACTATTTTTATAATGCAACCATTAAAAAAGCCCACCAACATTTAAATAAACAAATAAATAGCTTGGCACAGGCTCCCCACTGCCCTGCACTCTCAGCCAGTCTTTGACAACTGCACAAAGCAGATGTGAAGTGGCTCCACTTCATTGGTAGAGAATGGGGAAGATCATAGATCCTGAACAATGGAGGCTGGCACCTTTCCACAATGATTGACTTCACAATGTTCAGCTCCATCAATGGAGCTTCTGTGCCACTTCCTGTAAGTTGGGGGTCTGCTTACAGCCCTCATAGCCAAACTCTGCACATTTCTTACTTGAACATGTCCATGTCTAGAACTCTCAGCATCCTTAGTGCATAAAATCAAGGGACAAGCTCACACAGCATCGTCTTCTCACATAGATGTAGTTTCTTGTGACACAGAAAAGTGAATCAAGGCAGATTTGGTCTTGGCAGATGGAAAAAGGCATCTCATGGGTTGTTTCTCATATCAATCTTTAGTAGTTCTGGTCATCTTTATTACTCCTTATGCTCTGGAGGTGTTCCTGTCTAAATGTAGTGTGGCACAACCACCTCAGGTGACATTAAATCTCAGGTGACAGCTGATCCCACCAAAGCCACTGTGAATGAATACAGTGCAGATATTACCTGTCAGAAAGAAAGACATCGTGAGAGTCTCATTGACTGCTCTTCACTTCTGCTTACTGTTAATAACTCCAAGGGCAGAGACCCCATTGATCCCTTCCTCACATACACAGGCAGGCTGGCCACTAGGCTGGAGCTGCTTTGCAGCAGCAAGGGGTCCTGTAGTGGATTGACTTTTGGATTTTTCATCAATTGTACCCCAATATTAGGCATCATTAATTGATATGTTTGATTTTGTCATCCTGAGCTGATGGTGGTAGCTTTAGCAAGTAGAGGAAGTTTTAACTCTCACCAAAAGCCTGCAACAGCAAAGTCTCCACAGAGATATGGTGTGAGCCTCATCTCCTCTCAACATCCTGGCCCATTGAATCCTGGAGTTACTGAGACAATAAAAGAGCAATATTTGAGAAACTACTAAAAGTGTCCTAATAGCATACAGCAAGAACGTAAATTCCCCAGCAGTTAACTGGTCTGTCCTAAAAAGCATTTTGCTGCAGTCACACCATTTCAATTTATTTGTAACTTGGAGGTACAGGCCACTTTGGGCATGGCTGTCCAGGGTGTTAGCAGGAGGGATGCAGCAAAGAGAAGCAGGCAGCTATACCGTCTGCCACGTCCCAGTAAATCAGACTGCCTGCATGTTTTGTGATGCTAAATACTTCATGAAACCCAAGGGAAAAGACAAATGTTCTTTCATAGATCCTGCTGTGGGTTACCCCAGAGGGTTTCAAACACAGCACCACTGGCCCCAGGAAGTGTGGGGCTGCCTGCAGTCAAATCAAGAGTTTCAAAACAACCCCTCAGTTTCATCTACTCAGCCTAGAAACAGACTAATTCTTGGTGGTTGAAGTAGTGAGAGGTTCTCAGTGACTTCACGAGCTCACTGTATCACATCGATGAAGGAAGAAGAATATCTTTATTAGGAGCTGAAATACCCTGTGAAAGGAAAAAATATCTGAGGAGGGCTTTTTAATATCACTGATGAAGAGTTAATCAAATCCAGTAGCTATATATCAACCATGGGGAATTTCAAATTGCAAACATAAGCATATTTTTTATAGTCAAGACAATTAGAAACAGAGAAATGTGATGAGTTCTCCTCTAGTTACAGTCCTTAATTTGGATTCAGTTCTGGAATCCCTGCTCACAGAAGCCATGGCAGATCTTGGATTTATTGTCCTTTTTACTAGTTAAACTTCCAGTCTTACATGTGTTACTAACAACTATGCTCCATGTCATCCATATCTTATTGGATTCAGCAATTCCTGGGTGAATGTCTATGGCCTGTGTCGTCAGACTGAATCAACATAATAAGCCTCTTTAGCCTTAAAATATCTGTGGGACAATTCGTGTAACTTTGCATGATTTTACTAAAGTCACTGGAATTATATTGATTTATCCCAGCTGAAAATATATCCCATTTTTAATTTCTTCAGTAGTTCAAATCAGCATCATAAAACTAGTATAAGCAAAAAGTGAGCCAGCCCTCTTGTATCCTGTGGGGCTCCTGAGGAGCAACCCTTTCTAATCTAGATGGTAGTTCAGCCTGTTTTAGAAGCAAAGCATTTTTTCCTTTCTCACTTTGACTCAGAATTTCTCATTTATTGTGAGGAGGACAAGGCTGTGAGGCAAATGCTTAGAGAGCTGTATTAAATTATGCACAGCAGAAAATCTGCAAAATGTATGTCAAGAGCTGGAAGCTAACCATGGGTGACTGAGAATTGCAGAGAGACAGAATCCTAATTTCCAGATTAACTATTTAATCAATTAAAGCTCCATTTGCAATGGTTTCTTATTTGTCTGCCAGTCTGCAACTACTGCTAATACAAAGCCATCAACATAATAGAAACTAAAGTGGAAATTTGATGCCATGTGCATATGGCAGCCTATGTTTTTTTTCAAGCATAGTAGTTCCAGCTAATTAGTTTTTTAATGTATTTGCAATAGTTTGTGGAATTCCATAGTTACTATTAAGTAAAGACAAGTAATCAAATGAGAAAATCTGTTGCATGCTGTGTGTTTACAAAGCTGAGAGAGCAAGGTTTAGAGTTAAGATATGTGGTAGGTATTAACACGAGAACAAAACATCTCTTACTGATCCACCAAACTCTCAACATATTTTGCAAATGTACTTCAAGCCCCAAATCCCTCATGAGCCTGGCTGCCTCCTAAGTGTGTCTTCCAGCTCTGCAAGATCCAATCTTTGTTGTTGCTGTGCTAAGCTGGGGTGTAATTTGCCTAAATCCAAGCTAAATTTTGCAGAGACATAACTGAGAAGTTGTGAGCTGTGGAAGTCCAATGGCATCAGACCAATCCCTAGCAAAGGATAAGATGTGTGACTGAGTTATTAGCAAAAATCAAGTTTGCAAAGACTGCAAGAGAAGTGGGACTGAGGGCAGTGCCAATGGCTCAAACCTGCAACTTCGAAAAACACACCCAGCCCTGCCTTGCTGTGTGCATCCAAATTCAATTACTTTAATATTTCTGCTTGTAATATTTTGTGCCACTGAAATCATACCCAGAATTGCAACTATTTCCTCAAGGTAAAGCACTTCTGCATCTCACCCATGCTACAGCTTGTTGTCTGAGGGATGGAGCCATGCTTCACAGATACATCTGTAGTATTTCTTTCCCAACACAGCCCTTTCCTTAAGGAGGGAAGCAGTGAAAGCAGAAGTTCAGGAAGACTTCCAATATTCTTTCGTGACTGTTTATGGCCCATTTGTACCTTCTGGCAGGCACAGAGGTGTAAAACCCAGCTTGTGAAGAATTCCCAGATGCCCACTAAGCCAGACACCATGCAGCAAGAAGTGTAACTCTGACAGAAAATCCTGTGAGGCTTCACACATACTGACAGTCCAGGTAAGACTTTAAGCCAGTACCAGACCAAGGTTGCTCCCCATTGTCTCCCCACTGGCAGTAGCTTCCTGTCTCCCAGCCAGAAGGGTGAGAAACATCTCCCAGGGAACAAGGCACCACCACAAATCTGCAGATCAAACCCAAGGCAGTGGGAGGATCAATGGGATATACACCCAGCTTCTACTGCTAACTGAACTTAGCATCATGACACCGGTCCTCTGCTAATCCATCACTTGGTACCCAAGGCTACCTCTTAGTTGCTTGTAAAATGCTCTTTCTGGTATTTTATTAAAGTACAGAGCATTAGGCCCATTTTAAGGAATTATTGCCTCATTCTACATTTGTCTTTTCAATCTGCATTTGTATATGTCTCCTAGTAAAGTGATTAACTTTTTGTTTAACTTTCAGTTTTGATTAACTTCTTTCGAAGTTTTTGCATATCCTGAACTCCATATGCAGAAACATTGCATATTCTACCACTTTAAAAGATACATGCTCCTTGGCTACAAGTTAGCAATACTGAAACTCTGACTTTATGTCTTTTCCTTAAAAAAAAAGAAAAAAAGGTAATAAAAAACATGCTGCCTGGAACAGTTATTTTAGGCCTATATATCTAAGAAATTGTTTGCAGCTCCAACACAGTGAGGTTTGTTAAGGTCTGGCAGGGGTGGGGGAAGAGTGAAGTTGAGTTATTGTCAGAACATCTGCGAGAACTAAGTCCAAAAAAACCCAGACACTCTCATAAATCCAACCATTTTATATGGTACATTTGGAGATATTTATTGTCATTATTGTGGTGGGCAGAGTACAGAGTACATGGTCTTTTAAAATTCTAGAACAGAATCAGGTGAGATGCTTCCTTTTAAGTAAGCAAATCACACAATACTGTATTTGAATTACTCAAAAACCCACAGGCTTCTGCTGAGATTAAGCCCTTATTGTACAGACAAATAGCAAGAGATAATACTCATTCTTAAGAATTTATGATCTACATGAGCAAAATATTAAAGGCTATCAACAATGAAACCATTCCTATTTTTCATACAGAAAGCCATGGCAGAGGGATCTGGGCGGGGGGGTTGGTGATTTTAATTCCCTCTCAAAAGCATTCAGCTCTATATGACCTCATCAGAAGTCATCCAGAGTCCTTTTAGGAGGACTAGGAGATAATGTCCCATCCTAGATGTTATAGAAATGCAATTGCTGCACCTCTCACTGCCCCAGCTGAGATGGAAGCCCTGGCAAATGCCATCTGCAAATGGGAATTATCAGGATTTGCTCACTAGGGTCCAGAAAGTATCTTGACATCATGAATGGATAGAGGCTGCAAAAGCAGAGATATCCTCCTTCTGTAATCTCATTTCTTTATTCATCCAAGCTGACCTACCTGTTCATTCTGCTTCTCAGTAACTCTCCACTTGGTTCAGACAAATTCCAAGGGCAGCCTCAGCACACCAAGGGCTTGGTTTCTGAAGTTATTTCACTGCTTACCATGGGATCCATAACTTTAGAAACCTATGTGAGAAGTCTCTAAAGCTTATCCAGTCATGAAAGCTCTCTTCACAGTCAGTAGAGAAAAGTAGGCATCGTTACTGGATGATTCATAAGATCTCTTTCTCACCTCAGCTTTTCTGCAGTCAGATACATCTTTCTCCAAAAGCACGGATTTCTCTCCTGTCACCATTAACAGAGTCTAGGCAATTGGTTAGAGAGAGAGAGCTATAATTATGAAAAAAAATCCCACTTGCAAAACTTGCAAAGAACGTGCCTTAAGGCTTTCCTGACATAAATGTATCAAAATACCTTTTAGAATCCAGACCTTGATGCCCAAAGGCTCCCTTCTGCCCCTCTCTGGTCTCCCATAAGCTGTATGCATTTCAGAGATCAAGGCATCATGACAAAACAAGCCTCCTTTCCAGCTTTTCTGCTGGTTGTGGAAGAGGGCTTTGGGGTCAGCCTAGCAAGCTGCCTAGCTTTAAAGCTGCCTTTGAAGCGACTGAGCCCGCAGCCAGAGACTCTCCCTGAGTCTGAGCTGAAAGCAGATCTAGAAAGCATCAAGGTCTCCCATTTCTCTGCTAGAGGTGGAACATCAAACCTGGGTGTGATCGCACTCCTCAAGCAGTGAAAAATCTCCAGAAGGCCTCTTTCTTTCCTGTGTTGCCTTATTTGTTCATGTTTCTCCCACATTTGGAGGCAGATACAAAAATATTGCACAGAGACTCTGCAGGGGCTGAATGGTTGAACATTTCTGTTGGACAGACACTCGAACCCAGGCAAAGCTTGAATGCAGAGCTTGCTGACAAGGAGAGATGCAGCTGACTACTCTGTAGCTCTGAAACAGGTAGGAGGAAAAGTTCTCTCTGCATTTTTTATGCCTAATTTAATGGAGCAATCTTCTGCTTTGCTTCTCTGGAAGTCAATGATGCATCCATGGTACCACTGGATCAGCAATACCTGTTACAAAGTGAACCCCTATGCTGTTTTAAGAGCTGAATCAGCTGCTTTGCTATTTCATTCCGAATGTCAGAAGCAAGTTCGTCTGAAGCAATAATCACAAGAGCACCGGTCCTCACATGCATTTCATGGGAACCAGAGATTAAAAACAAGCTGGAAAGGAGAGTCAGGATCCACAGATAAAACAATAAAAGCCTATCAACATTAGTAAGGTGTGGAATACTGCTCCTAAATACTAAAACCACAGAGGGCCAAATTGATAAGATTACAGAAGTACAGGACTTAGTAACAACATTATGAAACTATACTCCCTTCTCAATGTAATTATTACACTCATTTGCATAACTGGCCTGGTAGACACCCAGTCAAAATTTACAACAACAGAAAAGTCTCACACCTCCAGGACCAGGTTCCCAGAGCAAAAATGGGCAAAAGAGGTACCACATCCAGCCTCACTCCATCTTCTGCCCTTTTCAGTACATATGAATATCTCAGAAACACCTTGTAGACCAAAGTACCTGCCTGAGCATGCCTGAGAAAGGCTTTTTCGAGACAGCTATTCTCAGTCTTGAAAGCTCCAGAGGATACACTCCAGCAGTACTTCCAGTTATCATTATAGATTTATTGTCGATGTAAGCAGCAGAAGTGTTTGCATATCCTAAACCCTAAACCAGGTTCTATTTGCTTGCAGGATTGTGAGAATATTAAAGCCTCAAGGAAACGGAAGCACTATCACTAATTTGCAGGTCAGTAATAAAATCCTTCACTTCCAATCTCCCTTCTGCTCTTAGCAGTACTGTGTAAGTCCTCATAACAAGGGGAAAGTAAGCAGACATATAAGGTAATCAATTACACAAAGGCAGTACATGCACTGATTTGAGAGGCACAGGTGAGTTTCATGTGCCTGGTGGATATCACAAACAAATTAAGTCATGCAACTTGAGGTATGCCTGTAGAAAGGCCTGCAAAAGAATTAGAAATACTCAAAACACAAAATGAGGTTTAGCCAAACAGAGCTTGACTAGGTTTTTTTTAGCCTACTGAGAACAAGAGTAAATTAGCCTTGCTGAGCTCCAGGATGCCACAGCTGGATTGCTACTCCTCTCTGAGATGGCTCGTCAAAGGCTGTGCTAGAGACTTCTTCTCTGCAAGCCTGTGTAACTATGTACTGCCTGATTTCATGTAGAGCAAGTCAAATAATAGCTGCTGCCACCTATTCCTGCTTCCAGAGGGTTAATATTTTCCCCAGTCATAGGAGCTTTACTCCTCAGCACCTTATCTGGCCTGACCAAGCAGGTAGTGCCCTTTCCTTATATTGAAAGAGGCCAGCATGGTTATAGTGTTGACAACTCGACCTGACCTTATCTCAAAGATGGGCAATATGAATGCTTATGGTTTCTACTTGGTAGAGCTGTATCCCATTAGTATTCAGAAAAGAATTCCCTCCAGGAAAACACTAGTCTCGTTCTTAACTTCCCAGCAACTCTTTGGAGTGCAGTTGCTTAGAGTTGTCACCCAGCTTTCCTTTGGAAATGTATTTTGACAGAGGGAAGTGTCCGTCCACGATCATCCTTTCGTGGAACAGTCAAAGGGTCTGGGGAGGAGAGATAGAAAAATAATTACACTTTCTGAGAATTTAAGAGATAATTGTATAACTCTAGTGTGTTACAGATGTCATGTAGCATGTGTATGTAATAATTTAAAGTAGTAGTAAATATGTTTTAATGTACTCTAATGCAAATGAGATGCACAGTATATGTGAGGATGCAAGTACTTATCACAAAGGATTCTGATTTATTGCTCACTGCCATGTTTTAGACTGTTGTAATAGCACAGACAAGCGGAGAAATCATCTTAGTACAAAACTTACTGGGCCACAACTCCCTTATCCAGGGATGACGTGGCCTTCAGCACAAACCCTGGCAGCCTTGCAGGCATAAGAGCAGCCCTGTCATGCTTGCTCCCCAACACAGGAGAGTAGCTTCCCGCGGCCTCAACCAGGGACCACCTCCTGCCCCTGCACAGAGGAGAAATGAGTTTCATCCCTTTGGGATGAAAGCTGGAGAGAGAAGACAGGAGACAGTGAGTGAAGTCTAGGTATGGCAAAGAGACAGCAATGCTGCAGTGAATTATGTGGCCTCTTTTGAATAGTATTATCCAATTTCTAAATACCTGAAGGCCGGGTAAGCCTGACACAGATGTGGGTGTACATCTGGGCTGCTCAGGGTGAAGAACCTGAAGTAATGATGTATTTTCAGAGCTATGAGCCTAAGGCAGAAGAGCAATCGATGATGAAGTAAAGAAGGACCAATTTGGTGAAACCTTGAAGAAGGATGAATATCCCAGGTCAGTTAACGTGATTGCAGGCAGATGAGAAATGAACAATTAATGCCCTCCGATGCAATAAGTTGTGTCAGGAAGCATGTTTCTGCATTAATTCACTGCAGTATTTTCTGTACCCAGAATCTAAAGTTGTGTGCCCTGGATAAACTCCTGGTGAGAGGTAAGGAGACAGTCACAGCAGGAGGCTTCTCAAATGCACCAGGACTAGTTGGCAGCTTTAAACGTACAGATACACAGCTAGGGAGGTACTTGTCTTTCTACCAATCCAATATGATCTTTACCATTAATCTCCAATGTGTTTCATTATCTGAGCAATAAGTTAGGGATCAGATTTCTTTTTTCTCATGTTTTGTTCACCTGGGTGATTTAGGTTTGATGATTTTTCAGGATGATGGTTGCATTACTTTAAGTGTCCACACAGAATCTAGCAACAAGGGCTGCAGTCTCAGCAGGCAGCTCTCAGTTGACAGCGACACAAAAAAATCACCATAAACCAGAAGGAAGAAGTAAGATCAATTTTATGATATACAGTCGTAACTCTAATGTAGAAAAATTGGTTGAAAGAAAACTCAGTTTCTTCACTGAACTGAAAAATAAAATAAATGTCAAGTTAGGAAAAAATTAAGAAAACATCTTTAAAAAAGTATTTTCCTTGTCTGATCAGGATTTTTAAGCACTGTCAATAGAAAATTGTGTATTTTTTTAAAAAATAGAGTTATGTATGCCCAAAACAATGCTTGTACTGTAAGAAAATTAAAAATTCTACATCTCATTCTACAGCAGAAAACAAATAAGGACTAGAAGTATTTATAATGATGATCATGGACTTTATAATGAAAAATATTAATTAACTCTACTAAAATATATTTATATAAATATAAATTTATATATTTATCATTTTTTCCTGTTTTTGCAAATAGCCTTCAAGAACAATTCTATCTTAAATAGAGATATTCCTAACTTTTGCCAATTCATTTTGAAGTTGGACTCAATTTATGGTTTAATGAAATACATTAATTTCAAATAGCTATTTTTTTCCGGAATCAATGAACTTCTTCAGAAATATCAGCACAAAGAAAATAAAAACAGTTAATAAAGGTGAATCAACTGACTAAAAAAATTACTAGAAACAACTTTTATTGTCCAAAGGGGTAAAACGCAGTTCCCTTAATTCAATATTTTGGCCTGTATTGGATAGAGTCATAGTCATTAGGCAAGGCAATGATAACAACAATATTAACAGATAACTCATATTTATGTTGATTCACTCTGTGCCTCAAGAAAAGTCTAATATTATTCTCCTCTCTGCAATTCCATGGAACACTTCCAAAGGGCACATAAACTGCCTCACTTCAAGAAAAAGTCTCTCCAGCAATTTTGCTTGCACAAAACAAATGCAAGATCCTTTCCCACTGTCCATTAGCAGATGTTTTCTGGAGGAACAGCAGGTGCTGTAAGGATGTCACCATCTGGGCCGCTGAAACGCAATAACAAACCAGAGGCCAAACTCTGCTCAGGTTTCTGCAGGTAAAGTGCTCTCAACTTCCATATGGCAGCATGCATTGGAGCAGATTTGAGGGAGATGTTGGATCAAAGCCTAAAATAAATAAGAATTACATGAGCCTTTTCTCTTCTTTAAAATGGCAATTCAAAGCTTGTCTGAATGAAAACAACTTTTGATCTCTGTTATTTGACTGGATTTGAATAGGTAGGTTTTATGCAGAGTTTTCATTTAAGATCTGTAGTGCTAGTTTTAGAAGCAGGGAATGTTTCTAGGCTAATGGAGCTGCATGCACTATCTAGTGTTAAAAATACTTATATATAGCAACTATAGGAAATACTACAGGTCGATTGTTTCCTGATGAAGATGTTAATATGAGCCATTAAACAACACATTGATTTAACATTAGCAGAGAGTTCTCATTTTCAATATTGCTGTAGTATTTGGGAACAAAGAATTGCGAAGAGATATCATAGCAGAGAAAGATTGCTATAAGGTGCTTTTAAGGCAGATTTCTGCTAGAAATTATGCTTAACATGGGAAATATCGCATATATTTCTTTACATTCAATTCACCTGTCTGCTGGTTCCGTGTTAATTTCAAGATATAATGCATATAAACCATATTTTTAAATGAATACTCTTGCTTTTGATTGCTGTGCACAGATTCATGAAGGACATTACAAATATGTATTAACTGGTGCCTGTGTGGTTCTCTTAGTAGTCAATTTTTAAAGCACTGTGTTATTGAGCTATAAATTCTCCCATAACAGAAATTGTGTGTTCTGAAAGATTTCCTGTGGGAAGCTTTTAGATTTTGCCTGATGAAGTTAATAAATAAGGTAAGTAATAGTCAAATAAGGTAAGTAGAAGTCAAGAGGAGAAAGCACTTCAGTAGAAGTATTACACTAATAGGCTCCTCATTAAGCTGCAAAGACCCATGAGATGTCACAGACTCCATTCATGCTCACAGGTACCAGTGAAACCTTTTCCCAGCCTGGCAGTCTCCAGCCACAGCCTGGTCCCGTCTCCTGCTTCAGTATCTGAACAAAGGTGTCAGGACATTGTTTGCAGAGCAGCAAAATAAGTTCTTTGGAAGCAGAAGTCATTTGGATTTCACTGGGCAGCAGGATCAACTTTTACCTGACCAATATGTCACTGTCTTGAGTAGTCCTGCAAGCTGTTCAGAAGGGCGTGGCTGGGCAAGCACCACAGGTGGTGACTGTCCATGTGTCACAGCACTCTCAATAGCCCCAGAGGAGAGCAGGACCTATGCTTTAAATCAGCACTGAAAACATTGCATCCTAAAGCACCATTTTTAGTGAATTTGCAGGATCTTTGTACTTAAAAAAAACCCCACAAAAATTGCCTGCTGCCATAGATTGGGAAAAGGCTCATTCTGTCACTCTATCAGGACCATATTTTGGTCACATCCAACTGTCCACACTAAGGTGGGCTCACAGACTCCTGCTTCACCTTGAGAGAGGTCAGCATATTTTCTCCCCACTCACTCTACTGAGGATGGAAAGGAACATTCAGCTGCAGGAACAGTGAGAAAACCTATGGAGTGAAATAAGAACACTTTAATAATTGAAATATAATAATAGTAATAGTAATAATGTAATATAATTAAAAATATAGAATTAAAACCCAAGAAAGATGGGTGGTGCAAATGAAAGATGATTGCTCATCACTAATCAATGGGTGCCCAGCCAGTCCCCAAGCAGTTGCCACCACCCCATGGCCAGCTTCTCCAGTCAATACTCAGATCATGACATCATATGGTATGGAACATCCTCTTAGTCATTTTGGATCAGCCATCCTGGCTGTACCCACTCCCAACTTCTTGTACAACTCTCTTCTCATTAGCAGGGCATAAGAAGTTGAAAAGTCCTTGACTTAGTGTAAGCCCTACTTGGCAACAACTAAAATATCACTGTATTATCATTATTCTCATACTAAATCCAAAATCCAGCACTATACCAGATACTAGGAAGAAAATTATTTCTATGCCAGCTGAAACCAGGACAAAACCTCATACCATTTTAACATTTTTAAATTTATTGCTTTTTTCACATAAAGTCTTCCATACTTTTTTTCATTTTTGTTGGGTTTTGTTGCTAAAAATCCCAAATATCGCAATTCCAATTTGCAGATTGGTTTCAGGAAGGTAAAAAAATATCATTTACCCCAAGGAACGACAAAGCAAATCTATATTTTGTTAGAATATATATTTTCATCTTCTAAATGTTTAAGTCAAATCACTTCCTTGGTTTCAAAAGGACTAATTCCATGCAAGAACGACTGCTTGTAAACACAGTGGATTGTCATATGCTGACAGCTTTTCTGGAGCAGATCAGCAGAAACAGGTGAGATTTCTGAGGAAAGGTGAGAGACAAGTTAAATTAAGAGTAACACCTGTATGAGCAATGAGAATCTTTCACCTTACTTCATTGAATGTACTTTTTAAGATGTTAATACATCTCCAAACAAATGTAAGTCTGAAGATAATCAGGTATTACAGTACTGAGAGATAAAATAGTGTGTGTTAACATTATTATTGCTCAAACTGCCATTCTAACTTCATAAATAAATCAAACAACTATGTTAAAACATAAGCACGAATACTCAGAATATACTAATTTTCACTTCCACTTTCCAAGTCTATTACATATGTTCCAAGTTATTTGACCTCAGTGGAAACTGTCAAGAAGGATGGATGCATTCTTTCCTTTTCCTCTGCATTAAAGAAGTGCTGGTAGTCGTGAGGAGAGATGTGGTGCAGTGTGGTGCAGTACAGAGAGTAGGAAACTGTCTAAACTTCAAAGAGTCACATCTCATCAAGAAATGACATAGCAAATGAGATGGTATAAACTTTTTCTGACTTCACCTCCACAGTTGTCAACTGTCTAAGTTAAAGTCCCTAATTCAGGCAGATGAAATTGCTCTCTCCAGTTTCAAAAGCACCTTCCCATTTTTATAAGAATGTAAGTATGTCCATGTGTCTGAGTGAGTGTTTTCTTCACAAATTCTGCACATTTCTCCTCCCAAGCTGAGCCCTTAATGAAATCTTAACATATATAAATTAGTTTTGGCTGGGTGTTATTTGGGAAAACAACTGAACAATACAATCCATTTCACTGGCACCACAAAAGACTAGTTTGTTTAGAAGACAATTACATCCTTGCTATCTTTTTCAGCTGGCAGGTCTAAAGAGCTCCTTCTACAACAAAAGTGCTTCAGTGCATGTTTCAGGGTCAACAGCAAGGTAAGGTGAAGGCAACTTTTGCTACCACAGTATTTAAAGCATAAAACGTTGAACTTAACTGCAGATTACAGTCTTTGTATCTTCAGTTTGGCCCTGCTCAAAAATGTTTAGCTCACTGTTAAATCAGAAAATAAAATCCAGTTTATATGAAAACAAAAACTGGTATCACCTGAGCTCATATTGGAGCCTGCCATGGATACAAAATTGCACTGAATTGTTATTATAAGATATAATTTATAGATATGGTATCAAAATAGCTGCCTTATTTGGGGGCTTTCTGCTTTCTACTTACTGTCTTAGTATCCATGCCTTAGCAGCATGGGATTCATAATTCTGGTCTGAACTTTGCACACATTCATTCTGTTGCAGAAACACAAGGAAAAATGTTTGACTTCTGAGGATAAGGACCTGGAAGGTCAGTATATTGGGCTATGTATTTATGGCATTAGCAATTCTGCAAAGTCATCTTAAGAAATGCAGAGAAGTGCTTCTATCTTACTTGGCTTCATGCCTTGCTATTCACAAAAACTGAATCCACGACCCTTTCATTTAAAGGCTTTTACTTCCTACCTAAATCTTAAATCAGTCCTCTTGCCTCTGAGTACTGCATATTTAATTCTGACATCTCTTCTTGAATTTGCCTGGAATTCCTCAATGACAACACTGCCTATACAAACAACCTCTTACTATCTCAGTTTCTGAAAATAATAGAAACAGTCTAGGATGGTTTTCTCTGGCATGTGTATGGAAATCACTTTGGAGTTTGTGCTATTCTGCACAATGTCTCAGTTCACTATAAATTCCAAAGCTTTTAGAATTACCATGTAGGAGTAGGATGCTTCTAATCAGTAACAAACACAATGAAATTGAGAATTGTTGTAGCGTATTGCTTCAAACAGTAACAATAATACATACATACAGGTCACGACTGAACTCCTAGAGAATGAAAAGGGTAAGTAGTGGATAATGAAAAGGAGAAGGAGGCAACTTATGAAGCACATTCAAACAGAGGTTCTTGCTGTCTAGTTCAACATGGGATGTGTCACCTCCTGGAGATCACATCTCTACCAGTTTTTGAAAAGTTCATATGTCTTGTCTAGACTAGATGCCTGATTAAGTTAAACAACTTAACTTAGTTGAGATGATCCCCACCCTTAATGAAGTGTAAAATTTTATATAACCGAAACATGGAAACAGGAGGGATTGATCATAATTTTACCTACATTTAGAAACAGACTGAACATACCACTTTAGACACAATAATAGTTGGTGCATGTGTAGGCAAGGAAGAAGACAAATAAAATTTTATCTTCTGATATTAGGATTTTTCATCAAGGGCAGTGTTAAAAATTTGGAAGAGCCTAGAGTTTATAAAAAATACAGGGCTTTCTTGATTGTTCCATCTATCCATCAACCAGTCATCAAAAGTGAGCTTCATCAGTCCACAGGCAGGTGAAACTGGAAGTGACTGGAATTCACCCACTGTGCTACAAAAATTCAGAATATAAAATGTCATGCTTCAGTGCCTCAGTTCTAGCTATAAGCAGTTAAGATGAATACAAAACATGAATGATTATCACCAAAGTTTCTTAATTCAGAATTCATTATGAGCAATTGTTGGAGACAGGATATTGGCTCTGGACAGACCATGAACTATTCCCATGGTAAATGCTTCAAAGTGAAAATAAATGCTGAGCTTCACAGAAGCATTTTTCATCTTGAAAGTATTTAAACATCACAGTCTAAATTTACTCTACTTGAAATCAATTTTAAAGGTCTTGCTGTGTTCTGTTGGAGTAGGATAGGGACCATCATCTGATAGATTTTCAAATTACTCTGCAAGTAAGCCAAAGCAGTTTTCCAGTTCTGAAATAAATGTTACTGAGCTTCAGAGAATGTGAGGCTCTAATCTCTCAAGACCATGAACTTATTCAGTTTAGTGATAGATTGGGGCAGTAAATTGATCATGTGACGTAGAAACACCTGGAGAAGATTCGTAGCTGGTAAAGTGGAAGCTCTGCATTTTTTCTGAAAAGAAAAAAACACGAAAATATGAAGTGATTAAAAGATGAAGGCAGAGAAGTTTCACCTTGAAATCAGATGTCATTTCCCAGTACTGATAGCGATTAAAGATTGGATCACATTAGGAGAAGAGGTGATGGCTTTATCAATCTTGTTTCTTCCTACCTCATTTTTGGCATTGAAATGAGACACCTCATAGTGAAGCAGTTGTCCTCAGCTCTGTGTCAATGGGAACACAGAAATACCTCTAGAAAGATAACTAGTAGCTGTAACAAGTAACTTACATTTGAAGTAGCCTGAGCCATCCTCATCTTCACTGATTCTAAAAAGTGCTGACGTCTGAGATCATGCAGACAACAATAATGCTGATAAGGAGGTCTCATATAGGCTGGGACAAAATCAGACCAGTAACAACATGGTTCTGTTACAGCAAAACTACAAGTCTATAAAAATATTATTTAATGAGTTTCTGGTAAAACTATGTGCTGCTTGGTGGAGGAGAGCAGAGGGAAGGCCAGATGACTGTGGTCCTACCTAGACAGGGGTCTCTATAGTCTGTCACCTACTTTCTCAGCATGCCCTGAGGAGAAAAAAAAAATGCCTGGTTTGCCCTTCATATCACAATAAGATTTGTGCCTTTTTGTTGATGTCCTGAGTATACTAAAAGATAACATTTCTGGGCCTTAGCCTGTTGTTTGCATAACTAAAGAATGTTTTTCCTCACTGAATATTTGATGTGAGATATACAATTATTTTTATCCCCTTCTTTGATGTATCAAAAATGTGTCCCTGGAGGACAGACAATACTCCTACTCTTCATGTTCAAACTAATGGTGAGATTTGGGTAAGAAATGTCCTTTGTGTCTGAATCGGAGAAACCCTGGGAAAATTCTGTCTTATTCTGCAACATGGGTTGGATCAGCAGAGCATCTCCTCCAGATGAACCTCCACTGTCTTTCCTTTGCTGCTTAGAGTAGTTTTTTTTCTGCTGAATTCTGATATCCTACACCTTCTCCTTGCACTGGGAAGATTTTAGACCACAATGTAGGCCTTCAAGGTAGAGGTGAGCTTCATGAGCTCAGATGTAGATAAACAAAGTTTTGCTCAGTTCACTGTATCAGAGTGGGCTAATTTTGATCTTTGCTTTGTCTTTAGAGTACAGTTCTCAGATCTCAGCCTTATTCATATGGATAGGTAGTTACATGTATTAGTAAGCGGTAATAAAATATGAGGGGAGGCATATAATAATTTCTTTTGTTCTGAAAGAGTACCTCCACCAAAGCAAATAAGAGTTCCAAAACAGAAACAGTTATTAATATGTCAGAAGAGCATACAAGAAAAACAGAATCAGTTGACATTCACAGTCTGTTTCTGCAAACTGAAGCTATATGCATGCAGACTGTTAAAAAACAGCTATCCTCTTTATGACCTCAGTACTATTCCTTCAGGTTGTCTGCCTTCTTTTGAATTACCTATTTCATATTTACCATGTTTAGGAGATTTTCCAGCATACTCTTCTGGCAAATTGCCTTGGATCAGCTATGAAATACTAATTTTGCCTCAGATTCTCACCATTAGATATCTAATCTCAGCAAGTAAACCTCAGTGTTGAGAGGGTAATGGGAAGACTTTGCTTACACCCTTACCTTAGGTGGTGTTAATAACCCCCATGCCAGTGCCTCTCTCCATCAGCTGTAGAGGCAGCCTAGCATGAAGCAGCTGACTTTTACATGGCTAGAATCAGGTTACACTAATCCTAATGTTTTAACACTCAAGGGTGTATAAACCTTATTCACAGACAAGCTATACAAGTTCTCACTTTGGAAGCAAAGAGTGATTTGTCACCTTTGAACCCCAATAAGACTTGAAACCCACCAGAGGAATGCCAAAAGTCCTTATGGTCCTATCAAAACTGTACCCAAAAAGTGTTTTTAAGAAGCAAAATAAAGCCTACTTATATGGTGCCTGTGCAGCTCACGGAACATTATGTGGCACTGCGGATACTTTAATAGACCCTGAGCATTCTAATCATTCCAGTAAACATAATCAAATTAAGATTTGGGCAACCTTTAATTTCAGGGTTCATCCTCAGACACCCAAAAATATTGTGACTTTTTGGTAGTTCACTTCCCTTAAAAAATTAAGAAGAAGAAGATGATTCTTTTATCAGAGAGGTAAAATCGTAAATTCACCTAAAAAGCCTAAATTCAGAGAGAACAGGCCAGAAGGGAGAAAAATAAATCAAGCTGCAAAGGAGACCTTGCTTCTTGTGTCTTTCACAGTGCTATCATTTTCACAGTAAAATGAATCCTTTAGAAACTCTGTCTTGCTATTATGCATCAACAAGGAAGTTAAAAGCATTTTTATCAGCGGTATATCTCAGTGGTGCACTCAAGGAGCAGCTAAAAGCTCCTTTGGACCGCAAATAGGAGAAATTAAGTGCCAAGTCCAAAATTTTTTCTGATAAAGAAGGTTTTTCTACACACTAGTCCAAAACCAAGCTCTAATGTTCCTTCATGCCAACTCACATACACTCAAAAATAAAGGATTAGTGGACAAACTACCTTCATCTCTAGATCCTTCATGGAGTGATACAAATTAGTGACTTCCTTACTGTCTTCTGACTGAGGTTTTGGAGTAATCATTGGAATGAGACCTGTACATTAGCTCCAGTGTAAGGTTGCCAGTTTGGATATGAGCTGGCTTTCATTCCCTTGATGCTAAGAACAAGCAGGATTAGGAGGCAGATATGCTGAGATCTGTCTTCAATTTGTTAGCAGTGAAGAGTAAAATTCTGGCCCCGGTAGAGGTACAGGTATACTTAACCTTTACTTTAATGGAGCTAGGATTTCGTGAACAGACACACTTATCTCCAAGGATGGTATTCCCACTGGAAAATCCCCAGAAGGCCTTGGTAGAAGTGCTGCACAGGAAAGTAAGGCAAAAGGGGGGGTTTATAACTAAAACTCCACAAACCAAGGAAGAAAATAGACATTTTATCTGTGGAAACTATGCAGATAAAAGCAGCTTTTCAAATGCAATCTTCATTACACAGATATGATCCACTTGGACGAAGCAGCATAGGATGTGACAAAAGACCCATTACTTCAGTTCCTGCACTAACAATTTACTCGTGTCATGTTATGCACCCAACAACTGATGAGATAATGAACAATACAAAAATTCCTTAACAAAGTGAGATGCTTGGACTAGCTGTTGCAACAGTTTAGGATATCTCCATTGTTATTTTTGAAAGATGACCTCTCTACTTTGAATCACACTTCTTCCATTTTCTGCATTGCTGAAGGACTGAACAGTTTGAAGCAGCAGTAGAACAGTTTTCCACTCTTATAGGTTACTCACATCACTCTTGTCCTAATTCTTTCTGTTTCTCTTTCATATGGAAAGGCACACCAAGGGCAGAACAAGGGTCAGGCAAGTTAACTGCCAAGTCCACTTCATATGAGCGTAGCTTCCTGAATATTCATTCCTCAAGAAATGTAACTGGCATTGAACTTGTCACAGTGTGACAGTCTCACCACTTATGTCTACATTCAAAGAATGTTTGGTGGAGGTTTTCAAGTAAAAGATTACTTTTTCAATTCACTGGGTTACCTTTTAGAAAAAAAGAATTTTTTTCTCTTGAATTCTACATACATTTTATAGGTTAAGAACTCTATTTTAAGCAAATTATATTCTCGTGTAAATTTATTATAATTCATCATGTTCCTGTTTGTAAAGAATTTGTTTAATACTTTCATCCCTTGGTATCTTAACATGCTTAAAATATTGACAAGCTCCATGACCTAGTTCCTTTTACAGGATGTAATGCTGTAATTCTAAAGCAGGAATCAGCATAGAATATTTCATCTTGTCTCAAATGAGCAATTGAAAAATAGGTATTACAAGAAGCGGGACCAGATAAACATGGTAACAGGCAGGTGATTGGTACAAGACGTGAAGCATCAGCCCAGTAGCCTGTAAGGTTCCTCAGAAACACTGCCATATAATTTGAAAGTTTCTAGCTCCCAGAAAGTATCAGCAGACAGAAAACCTACGTAACTCCAGTTCAGGCTTTCTAGAGACCTGCAGCAACTGAAAGTCTCTTCCTGAATATCACAGGCCCTCTAAAACAAACCACAGCTTTCCAAACATCCTTGCCTGACATGAGGGTCTAAATATAGGGATTTAGGATCTTCCCTTGAGAATTTGTGGAAATAATGCAATTAACTCCTACTATCACTGGAAAGGCAGATGCTTATCTTGGAGAACATGCAGATGAAGGAAGAAGCATGGACAGGAGTCTTCCGGTGTTGGAAGTACCTAAGTAACGTTTATCATCAGAACAGCTCTTAGCTCCTTTGCTTAAACATAGCTGTCCAACCCCATTTGAGACACATATGGGTATGCAAGACATTCCCAGAAGCTTGCCAGGTATGTGAAAGGACATGGAGGAGGTTGGAGCCTCCTGGAGTCTCTGCTCTTTCCTTTAGTATTGGTATGTGGGGAGTTATAGAGTCATAGAAACATAGAATCATTTGCGTTGAAAAAGACCTCTAAGAGAACGGAGACCAGCCCACTAAGCCACTAAACCATGTCTACACGAGCACAGCTGCAGGCACCCCTGTTGATATTTACCAAATATTTGTGCCTATAAATCCATCCAACCTTTGGCAACTGAAATCTTTGGGACTTCTTAGAAGGCAAGACACCCTACGTACATAAGCGTGGGGTGAACTGCCTTCTGGAGGTGCCCCTTTCACTCATTTACAGAAATGAAATGTCCACACAGGTGTGACAAGATCTATGGCAGATCTGTATCCTTCTGGGCCAGGAGCTGAACTAGAGTATTTAAACTAGTACTAGACACCATGTAACAAATATAACCAAGGCTTAGGTGTGTAGCCTTCAAACTATTGAATTCAAGTGCACTCTCTTATGGAGTTCAATGAGATTAGTTGTCCCCATAGATCAAGTGTTTGTTTCATTTTACATCAGTTGCATTCCTTGATATTCTCTCAAGCCTTCATGCACCAAGCAGACACTGTCCCCTACTCCATTTATGATGATAACGGGCACACTCTCAGTGTGCCATAAATAGATACTATTAAAAACCACAGTACCATTAAATTATCTTACTTCCACGGTCAGACAGCCATATCCAAGCTGTCTATTTAGACTGAGATACAGATCAGTCCAGTTTCTAATATGAATCTAGAATTAAAGTTGAAGGGTATTATTTTTTCACGAGCTAGAAGTATCAGAGAGCATTTGAACAAAACAGTGGTGCAGATCATAACATTCCATGCATAGGATTGTGCCTTGAAGGCTTTTTATTTTATGATATAGATATGCCCTTGAGGCCAATTGTGATCTACACCAGTCCCACATAACCCCTACTCAAAAGTACACACTGACTTTGGAATCTGGCAGGTACTGGAGGTGAATAAACATTTCTGTTCTCTTTTCATGTGTTGTGCTGTAAAAGAAAATAAAGTTGAAATGTTTTCGTAGTTTGCTGAAGAAGCATGCCAATAGCTGGCTCATTTACAGCAAAACTCACTTCCTGGTATTCAACTAAAAAAAAAAAAGAAAAAGAAAAAGAAAATTACTGCATTTCAAATGCACTCTATTTTAGAATTTCATAAGCAGCCTCAAATTCTGTGGTAGTCATGAAATTTTCTTTCCTTACTCAGATATTCCAGTATATTCTGTTCTACAAAAAATTCATTAAGCATTTTATCTGTATCCTGTCCAAGTGACTTCCACTGTGTAGCTGAGGTTTATCCATCTACAATCTGGAAATGCTCTTACATCCAAAACACTTAAATGTGTATAATTTTAAATATTGAGGAATTGTCACTGATTTCAGTAGGATTCTTTGTATGTTTAAAATTATGTGAAACACTGTTAGATAAAGGACAAAATGTCCATTACCAGTATTCTTTCACCTATGGACCATAATTCCATATTTTAGCATGGATCATGGCTCACACGACAAATCAATTTATTTCCAGCCTGTTATTCACAATCTTTGTCACATTAGAAAAACCTGCTTCTACCCCACTTGAGAAAGCATGTCTGCTAGTTCTTAGTGTTATTAAGTATTATTTAGTCCGATAAAATGATTTAAGAGCAACAATCCTTTACCTTTTCTATATTAGTCTCCTATTAGTTCCATATATCATTCATAAATACAACTCAAGTCTGGCATGATGAAATAAGCAACATTTTCTCAGTCTATTGTTCTTGGGAAATGATCTTTCCTTTTGAGTGACATAACTGTGACTATTTAACTATTGTGTCATAACTTGTAGCTCTCTTAATTTGCAATGAAGCTGCGACATTCAGGTAGAATCTTTCATATGAATATGACTTCCTTACAAGATTTTCTGTGATTGTGACCCATTCTTTCTGAGTTTTTATATTCAAATAGGAAGTTACAAATAAGCCTGAAAAACTTGCAACCACAATATGACTAAATATTCCTCTCTGAAGATGCACACAAAGGAAGACATTAGCTCACTAAAACAACTGTAGTGTCAGTTATTTCATTAAACACCAGGACGTCACCATTATTTGGTTTTTTTACAATCTATATTAATGGAAAGATGTCATTTTATTTTTTCCCTAATTTGGCTATTATCACAGAATAACAGCATGCTTGATGTTGGAAGAGAACTGTGGAAGTCATTTGGTCCAACCTCCTTACTCAAGAAGGGACACCTAGACACAAGTTGCCCAGAACAATGTCCAGGTGGGTTCTGAATATTTCCAAGAGCGGAGACTCTACCACTTCTCTTGGCAACCTGTTCCAGTGCCTGGCCACACGCACAGTAAAGAAGTGTTTCCTGATGTTTAAACAGAACCTCCTTTATTTTAGATTGCACTCATTGCCTCTGGTCTTATCACCAGGCAACACTGTAAAGAGCCTGGTTCCATCTTCCCTGAACCCTCCTTTCAACTATTTCTATACATTGATGAGACATCCCCCCTCAGTCTTCTCTTCCCCAAGCCAAAGAGTCCAACCTCTCTCAATCTTACCTCATAGGAGAGATATTACAGTCCCTTCATCATCTTTGTGGCTCTTCATTGGACTCTTTCCAGTATGTTTGTGTCTCTCCTGTATTGAGAAGTCCAAAACTGAACACAGCACTTCAAGGACAACCTCATCAGAGCTGAAAAAAGGGGAAGAACCAATCTCCCTCGATCTGCTGGGAATATTTTGCCTAATTTATCTCCCATTGCCATAAGGGCACATTCACAGCTCATGTTCAATTTGCTGTCCACCAGAACCTCGGTTCTTTTTCTGCCAAGCTGCTTTCCAGATCATATCTCAGATCTATGGAAGAAAATACACCGTCTCAAATCATTTCACTTGACATGCCAAGTGCATTTGAAAAAGGTCTAAATGTGAATTCTCTAGAGAAAGGAGTTTCTTTGGTAAATTATTAAGAAACTACTTCAACTTCATGCATGTTTCTGGTGATCCAATACAGTTTTTCTTCTTTAAGCATCACAGTTTTTCTTCTACTTTTAATTGTTTAAAATGTGCTCCAGATATTTCCAACAAACAGCTGCAGAAGAATTTGTCGTCTGAACACTCAGCAAATATGTATAAAAAATAGAATAGATGGGAAAAATTCATCTGCCTAAATGTGGACCCATGTAAATATAGCTGTTCACATCTGAGATAATCTCTTCCTTTTCTAGGACAGAGAAAAACAGTTCATAGATTGTTCCTTGGCATCCAGATCTAACCTTGCAGTTAGTCCTGCTTTGAACAGAGGGGTGCTTTAGATGACATTGAGACATTAGCTCCGGCCTAATTTTTCTTAGTTAATTGTTCTGGGTTTTATCATAATATGCATTTAATGGCCCTTGAGTCATCTGAGCTGTTGTGGACATCTAGGTTAGAAGAATGGAGCTTAAAAGCACTTGCTTTTCTATACTGACTGTAAAAGTAGTCTAGAAAAGCAGCTTACATGCAGACATTTATACTGAAAATATCTTCATTAGATTAGTGGACTCCTACAAGAATTATTTGAGGCAATATTCTACCTGTCTGATCCTCTATTTAATACTGATACAATTTTAAAGACTCCAGACTATATATTTCAATAATAGCATGAAAAGATAAAAGCAAGAGTTAATTATTTTTTATGCCATTCCTAGCTGTGCCATAACTTCAAAATATTGATACTAAAAGTAGTGAAGGAGCTAAATCAACGGTTCTACATATCTTGGCACAGTCTCATAGTCCAACCTATTAAATCCTGTGGCATCAGCTATGAAAAAGAAGTGCACTATTGGGAGGGGCAGCTGACATCCACACTACTGAATGAATCAGTAACGTTGCCTTAACTGGCCCAGTATGAACACACCCAATTCACATTTAATTAAAAAAAAAAAAAGGGTGAATAAGGGTAAATGCATCCAAATTGTTTATTAGGAATAGCCTACAGTACATAACAACTCTTCAACATACACAGGAACCACATAGGAATATATTAGGGATCCTCATTAAGAGTATTGGACAATCAAGTTCCAATGCCTCGTCCCAGCATTGCTTAACTCTCTAGATATAGATGTGAAGTACCCTGGGGTTTCCTGCATGAATTATCATAGCAGCTGTAGACAATATCTGTGATTTGTTAGAAAAAATGTGAAAGTTTGGTGTACACTTTGAGCAAAATCTTTCAGTAATCTTGAGGAAACATTTAGTTGTACAAAGAAGAAGTCAGGGGGACAGAATTTGTATCAGGAACTAATTTCCCCAGGATCTTCAAAAGAAAAATGTGTGTCTATAAAGCCATAAAATGCATTTTATGCACAAAGTATAATTTCTTTACAATCTCTGTTATTGAAATAGCCTAAAAAATGGGAGTGAGTTCTAGCTGGAGTCATCATGTTTGAACACCCCATTTCTAATCTGACTGTCTTAAGAAGTTTAATTGCAGAGGACAGAACTAAATTAAAGATAAACTTTCAATTGTGTTTTTAGCTATATGAAGTTATTAGACTCACTGCAAGCAAATTCCAAAATGATACAGTGCCTATTCTGTTAATTACACTTTACTCACAAATACGAGCTTAATTGTCCGTACCAAATGGCATCGTCACGTTTAATTATGTAAAATATAAAGCATCACTAATTTATGATATGAACAGAGTTCTTCTGAATATGAGATGACATCTCTGGACCAACTACAAAATATGCACGCCTGCTAAAGTCAACAACGTCGTTTTGTAGACATTAATAATGTTCTTTCTCACTGAAGACCACAGTACTTGAGCGTTTGCTGGTCAGCTGAAAATAAACAGGGCAAATCAAGAACTGCACTTGTGTTAAAAGAAGATTTTAAAAGAAAGGTTAAAATTCAAACAAACAGTTGTGGTGCACATAGAGTTGTATATCTGACTGTTTGCTCATGGTTCTGTAAGAGTCAGGAGCTGACTATAAGAAAGGATAAGACAATTAGGATTTCTTGCACGATTAGGACATGCACAGCCCATGATTTCTGGCTCCTATGTCAAGGTAGAAGGTTTCTATATATGGAACTGAATGCACATAACATAGTACATACCAGCAAAAAAAAAGCAGCTCAAAGACTTCCTGATCCTCCTGTTCAGGGACAGGTGAAACAAAGTCTCCAGATACTCTGTGTCAGGGCAGATGCGGATTAGAAGCTGCTAGATCTTCCTCAGTGCCACACCCTTGTGATGCCCCTTACCTTATCCTTACCTGACAACAGCAGATGTGCTGAAATTTCTCAGAGGATACCTGAAGGGGCTACAGGAAAGCTGGAGATGGACTTTTTACAAGGGAAAGTAGTGACAGAATGAGGGGGAAGGGTTTTAAACTGGAAGAGGAAAGATTTAGATTTGACATTAGGGAGAAATTCTTCACGATGTGGTTGCCCAGGGAAGCTGTGGATGCCCCCTCCCTGGAGATGTTCAAGGCCAGGTTGGATGGGGCCTTGAGCAGCCTGATCTGGTGGGAGGTGTCCCTGCCCATGGCAGAGAAGGGTAGAACTGGATAATCTTTAAGGTCCCTTCGAACCCAAACCATCCTATGATTCTGTGATTCTAATTACACTTTTTTTAGTGGTTGCAGATCTGTTTAGGACTCATCAACATGGAGCAGGTGCAACACTCATCTTGATCTTTAAATCACCAAACCACAGATTACCAAACCCTGCACAAGGTCAACAGGGAAAATACCCTCTATACTTCTCTTTTTATTTGCCCTTCCTAAGCATTTACTATTTATCCCTTCTAGATACAAGATATGCTTGTATTGTGCATGGATTAGCACAGACCAGGGACCATTCCTGATGTTGCAAAGTTTGCACATGGTCACTTCTTTTGGAAAGGGGGGAATTAGAAGCATTAGCTATGTAAGTGCAAAATAATAGCCCCCATTGGATTTACAAGCTATGGTTAATGGGTATTTGGCTTGGCCCAGACTGCTTATTCTTACATTTTAAATTTCTGCTAGTCCACAGAATCATGAAAAGCAGGAGTGAAATAGACTCTTACGTGTTACCTGCTTTATTCTTGTTCCAAGGCAAGATCAGTGTCACCTAAACCACTCTACAGGTGACTATTGAGCTTGCCATTATTATACAGCAGTATAATATTATATTTCCACAATTTGGTCACCATACGTTTAACGCAGGAAAAATTACACTTGGAAGAATTTCTGCAGTGGTGCTGAACTGCCTTTTAATTGTTTCTTTCAGTGTGTGCACCTGTAGGCAATTTCTTTCAAGTCATCTTTTCTGGAGAGTCAGCAAATGCATGTATTTTTATAAATTTTTTCTTGTGATGGAGCTTTGAAAAAGTGCAAGGAGGAAGGTTATGGTGGCTGGCTGGGCTTGGATTCAAGATCATGGTTAACACAAAGTGAAAGAAAAGAATCAGATGCTTCTGGTTAAATATTCTTCATGGTTGTAGAGTTGGAAAAACAAGGCCCTTTCCACCTTCCAGATATGCTGAGGCTGCTTGTGGTTGCGGTAAGAAGTGGTGCATGCCCTCAGTCTTGAAACCTGCTGTGTTTCCTTCTGCTGCTGTTGAGTTCAGGATAGCAAAGTGATCACTAGCAAAGGCTTTTTGAGACAGTTTCAGTTTGAGAAGGAAAACTGCCTCTAGATTTTCCTCTCCTGCAAAAGAAAAAAAACTCCTTCCTTTTTTCCTTCAAAATCAAACCTCTTTTTTTTTTCATTCCAGTACACCTAGAAAGGCAAATTGGGGCTAATGTTAAAATTTATAACTTACCCATGAAATGAAATCTATTTAGAAACCAGCCACTTACTAATACAAGAAAAACATAGGGTTCAATTCCAAGAACATTTCCAATAACAGCTGGAATTCAGAACACTGGTATGCTTTTTTCTGAATATGATATAATTGAATTGACATGTTCCTATGCAAAGTTTTTATATTGGTGAAACCGCATTTTATCCTTAAAAAAAAAGTTAGGTGTAGTCCTGAGCATAAGGAGTTAAGTTTTTACACCATCTCAAAAGAAAATGATAGATGTGATTATCTCTAAATCCTCTTCCCACTCAGTAGACAAATGTCAAAGATCAGCACTATTTCCAGGATTAAAACTTTTACAACACCCTTTAGCAGCTTGTGCTTTAGCTTTTCTGTCTTTTCATTTAACACATACAATGTAGTGGGACCAAACCAGCCAAAAGCCCTTTGTGCAAAGCACTGTGTAAGACACATTCAATAGACACACTTTTTCCTGCACCAGCACAATTATAGGAGAATGAAACCAAAAGAAATGAATGTAGGATTGTAATGACTGTATTCATAGTTCTCTTAATGTAACACTGACTAGCAAGTGTTGGAAGGATCTGACCACGCACTTACACCAGAAAAATTTATGTCAGCTCAGCAGTATTGCTGTGGTCTTCGATATTTTCTTCCAGCCAGAACTGGAGTCACTGTGATCCTTTGAAGTTTTGTGTAAATGGAGCTGCAGTTCGGATTGGAATAGCAGCACCCGATGTCTTTCTAAAGTTCATCCTTGCTTTTCAAGAGACAAATAAATGCTATGAGCCGCTGAACCTAGGGGAACGACATGACCAGTGTCCGAGCTGCAACATACAGTTGCCAAATCTAGTGAAGAGACAGCGTGCCATCGTGTGGTGATACAGCCTCACCACATCAGTGTAATTTATCACCACCACAGAGATGTAAATGAAGGTAAATGTACAGTGAGAAAGGATCTCCGATTTCCGGGTCCCACAAATTGCCTTGGTCCCTCTAAATCACTAGAAGACGTCTCAAGCATTTTTGGGTGTCTCTAGTATTGCTCCACTTGACTGAACTTTTGGAGGCCACCACTGGCAAATAGGATATACTGAGGCTGAATGCTGGGGTGTCCTCGTTAAGATGTGACTTTGTGAACCCAGATCTATTCACATGTTAGCTTTCTCATCTCCTCTGCACCTGTATGAAGCTGAGCTGGTACACAGAGATGGAGCTGGGCAGAAACCCAATGCTCTCCCCCCTGCATCAACCCTTTGTAACGCCTCTTTCACATCACAAAGTTGGGAGATGCCAGCTTCGCACATACAGTTCTGCTGAGAAGCCCTTGGCAAAGTGAGTTATGCCAGATGAGTGTTTACTTTGGCTGTGGATGGTGGCTGGAGTGCCCTGAGCTTGCCCACACATGGCTCCACCTTACCTGATCTGTGCTTCTCCTGGGTAACTACACACTGGGTCCTTCCAAAAACGGCACAGCAGAGCAAGGGGCTGCAGATAGAAGCTACTCAGGAGTGCATCTCATACCATAGCAATTTTAAGTTCAATAACCAGGTAAATCAGGGCTATGAGGATGACTGATATTACTATGTGTTATCAGAAGGATAACTTAGTAACAACTGTCATCCTGAGATGCACAAAGTTGGAGAAGCAGCCAAGCTCAGATTACTCATTTGGAAGTCAGACATAACCGCAAAGTATCATCTGATGTTGATAATGTTACTGACTTACATACCAGAGAATCCTCAACATCTGTGTGTTTTGTCAATGGTGTTCAATTATAACAATTCCACAGAACTTCTTAGAGAGGTGAAAATGTTTTTCATACCCTGGAGCACATAGATGGGAGGAAAAGGGCCGCAATGGGATATGGGTATCATACAAGGGGAGGCAGGAATGTTTGCTGAAGGAAATCATCCGTCTTTAAGTAAGTTTTTGGAGGTGAAAGAGCTGGACAAAAACAGAGAGTCTTTCCAGACTTTGCAGGAAACTGACACATCTTTAGAAGGTGACTTTTATAAATACTTTCTTGCTGGAGACATTTCCATCATCACCAGACAGATTGTTTTAAATCTAATCCTGGAACCACTGCGCTATTTATCGCAGACAGCCACAGAGAAAGTAACTGAACTTTTATTCATCTCACAGTCCCTCCCCCACTTTCACCTCAAAAAGCCTTTCCTCTGACTTTCCTCTGGTCTGTCTCCATGTCCAAACGGTTCTTTCGGGTGACAGCTCTCCTCACAGGAGGGGCAACACCATAATCCAGAAGCTACAACATTTCCTTTCTCCCTCTAGATGGTGCCATGGTCTTTCTGAAGGTTACTTAGGGCGTTCTAAAAATCAAGTCTTCGGTGGAGTGAGATTCACTCACCTGCAGGTAGATCTCTGCTCTGGCAGGTCCTGTGTTGTCTTATGGTCGAGGGTGGATAAGAAACAAAACAGAAGGCTTAATCTTTCTTCTATTGGTTTCGGTTTGTTTTTTTTTTTAAGTGCAATCTGGGACAACTGGATGCCCTTCTCAGTTGTAGATCTCTAATCTCTACCCTTTTTTTGTCATTGGATTTCACATTCTCACCATCCTTTATCACCCACAGTGGCTGCTCTTGTTGGAATATAAAATGTTATATGAGAGCATTGAACTGACCTTTGAGACCCAGGGAGAAGGATTTCTCTGTAGGTATTGCCTTCTGAACTAACTAAAGGCTTTTCAGAGTCAAGGATTTCTCCCAGCTTATCTTAAATAGGGTAGTGCTGCCAGCACCACAAAAAAAAAAGCATTTCTCTACAGGAATTTGAAAAGCAGCCCCAGTTGAGCAGTTCCGGTATGTGTCTGTGTGGTTCACATCTAAGCTAGGTGAGATGAACAGCATCTAAAAATTCCAAAGCATCTAAATTCTAAATTGCATTTATCTGCTCTAAGCACTAGGCACAACACAGACAGAAATGAACAGGATCATTTTATTGTGGTAAACCTTGAAAGATATTGTAAAGCCAGCCTAAAAGTAGGTCCATTTTAGTAATGCAAAGATTAATTCTGAGCCAAACTACTCCTGTCCTGGAGATATTTCAAGTGTGGATCATAGTCCAGTTTCAGTGGTTGAGTCTTCCTTTGCTGGCCTGAAGAGCGACTTCAGTGAAACCAACAGGCTTCACACTTGCTCCCATGTAGACATGTTCTGCTTTGACACATAATTACACTCAGAGGAGAAGATAACCGAGAATCAGGCCTGAGGTTTGCATCTTTTTTGGTCTGGGTGTCACAGCGAGCGCGGGGAAACACAGTTGTGAACAGAGGCCATGAGAAGACTGTCCTGAGCTCAGAGGCACATCAGGGATGGTGACTGCAAAATGTCTCACTGAGGGGTGCACTTTGTCACCACATTTTTTTCCTCTCCCTTCGTTCTCTAGGTGTCATGGGGCAATAGAATTAAATAGATCTCTCCAATAAAGGATTTGTTAAAGTAGCATTGCACTGGCAACCTGCAGCTGAAGTTTTAATAGGGAGACGCAATTTAGTCTGGTCTATTTTTCCCTCCTGGGAAATGCATGAATTACTGGTTTTGATGTCATTCTGAAGCAATATCATCTGTAATGTTTCTCCTCTAGGGGGGAGTGGGAGGAAATTTCTTGGCACCCAGTGGCAATATGAAGCTTTTATTTGCATGGGAAAGTAATAAAATCGATCGTTTCTGAACTGAACAAAAGTCACTTGGCTGAAGTTCAAAGCAAAAGGGTATGTGGGTAACTCTGCTTTCTAACCTGTAAAGGAGGGGACCATTAGACACTTGTCTGGTCTCTGCCTTGGGTAGGTCATTTATTCACCCACACTTTATTTTACCCATATGGAAACAAGACTCTTAACATGAATTAGTCTTATGATATTTTAACTAGATGGTCTTATAAAATGAGAGCTCTGAATAGCAGAGTGGACGTATCTTCATCTGATGGGTAAGTATTAAAGCCAAGACATGTGGAGACCACTAATAGAGCACTGTGTCCAGTCCTGATACAGCTTTTTTTTTTTAAAAAAAATGTTGAAAAATCAGATGTAATAAGCACAGAGAAGAGCCTCAGATTCAAAGACTGTGACCACCTTACACTGGTAAACCTTTAAGAATT
Source organism: Dromococcyx pavoninus (assembly GCA_033558185.1). Classification (NCBI taxonomy): domain Eukaryota; kingdom Metazoa; phylum Chordata; class Aves; order Cuculiformes; family Neomorphidae; genus Dromococcyx; species Dromococcyx pavoninus. Next base: position 277,804 of record JAUMJL010000502.1, on the reverse strand, counting down.
TAGTCTTTGTAAAGTGTTGGAGAACATTTGAGAGAACAGATGCATTTATGAGAAAAGAGCTGAAAACAGTCACAGGCTTTTGGAGCTCATAAGAACTGCTATGTGGAAACTGAAGCCGAAGAATTATGAATGAGAAGCTGACGTCTTCTAACAGTGAACACACAAAACCACTGTTCAAACTAACAGGAGGAGTGGTGAGCACCCCACACTGCAAATCTTCAGAGCACTGCTTGAGAGTCTTGTGCCTGAGCCAAACACAAGTCGCAGACATGATCCAGGCTCATTGCTGGCCTTGCAGGATGAAAGTTAAAGGCTGGGGATAGCAGACACCACATTAGCTGAGCTCAAGATCATTCCTGGTCTCTAAATAACCTGCATTCCTGAATATAAGGTGGGTTACAAAAGTGCACTTTCAGAGGAAACAAACAGATGCCCAGTTCATCACCCCTGAGAAATACATTCTACTGTAGGACACAGTGGGACAAAGAGAAACTCAAGTTATTCAGTAACTATTCTCAGTGGCAAGTCAATTCTAACTTAACTGGCTTGCATAGAGAGAAGGACGGTGGAAATTATTAAACCTGCGCAATCGGTTGCTGCAAACTCGGAAAATCAAGTTTAGCCATAACAAGATGAAAGGATTTTCCTTCCCACGTTATGCCCCAGTAATGAGAAAGCAGGGATGGTTTACTGATGGGAATGTTAAATGCTGTGATTTTCAAGTGAGACAAGGCTTGTGGGGGGAGTTAACGTCTTTCATTAGCTCGACTAGTACAGCTGGAAAAATCAGTTGGATGTTCAGGCAGAGAGTCACTTCATCAAGGCTAAGTAGAAAGCTTGTCTCTTTTTATCAGCTGCAGCACCTGATCAGCTTAAAATATTATCCCTATACACAAACTCCATCCCAGTTTTGCCCTTAGATCGTGATGGCTAAAACTGCTTTAATCCTGGGGATTTTAAAGGCCATTTTCACTTCATTTAGTCTCTTTTATTTTCAATTCAGGTATTTATTTACACAAATCCCTCAAAAATTTGTTGTTTTTTTTTCTTTATGCTATGAAGCCATCAATATATTTTCATGGCTTAATTTTGCTCTGAAAAATGCCATCCCACTCTCTCTAGAAGTATCCACCCTGTGTGTTGCAAGGCCAGTCTGGAAAGCAAAGGCAGGAACTTCCCAGCTAGGGGACCAGCCAGCTGCTATGCTCAAACAAGAGTCCTGAATAACTGTTTCATAGGCACCTTTCTGTGAACAGGCATGTCAGTGTATTTTCATTCAATAGAATTATAGAATTGTTTGGTTGGAGATCAAGCCCAACCGTACCTATGTACTACTAAACCACATCACTTTGTCCCGCAGAGATATGATGTTAGATATACGTATCCCACCTCAACCATTCCCTGAATTTAAACTCATAGATGGCATTAGACTCTATATGGTTGTCCTTCTCCCATCTCCAGCTTGCCCAAAACTCTGCTTGAAAATATGACTTATTACAGCCTGGCTCCCCCAAGTTTTCACAAGGAGAAAGATGCACCAAGCACGCCGCGTTATAACCACAGTTTTCACATTTGTCAGCGGCTGTTAGAAGAATAGACATGCTAGCAAAATATGCACCTGAATGTAGCTACTGTATTTTCTGAGGGACCATTTCTTTCTGCAAAACCCATAAGATGTGTACTGCAGCTGTAGCAGACCTCCTTAGAGACGAATGGTGTTTGAAAGCATACCTCAATGCAGCAGCACTGCTGGGAAAGTAAATTCAAAGGCATCCGGCTCTCTCCCGAGGATACAGCTATGTTAGGACCCGCTGGATAGATGGCTAGGTACCTGTTTTAGCACCAAAGTATTACAAAGAGCTTTTTCTGCCACAAGGCAGTAATTTGCTGAAGCACATCAGACACATATCCCATTGGCAGGATGAAAAGAAAATTTTCACCCCATTATTTTTTTCAAAACACCGCATTATGTCATCTCTGAAAAGAGTTCTATTGTACATGAGGGCCATGGCAAATATGGATGGAAGAGAACTGAAATGACAGCTTGTGGTGCTTGTGTAAACACACATTAACCCTGCATGTCCAGGGTTTCAGCTGAACTCCAAAGCCTGGTTTATGCCAGATACCTTGAATCAGGGGACACTGTGCATCTTTCTTGTTGACTTTTCTTAGTGTGAAACTGGTGAAGTGCCTTGTCCAGTTTTTGTTTGTTTTACTTGAAATTCAGGAAAAACAATCCTTACTTTTTCCCTCCTGGACAGACATGTGCTGTGTTGTTTTTCCTCTTGTATATGTTGGTGAATATTTTTAATCTAGATTGCAACTCGGAAAGATACAGAGCAAAAAAGCAAATTAGATTTTACCCCGGTTAATTCTTCTCTCATTTCTTCCATTTTTACACCAATGACACTAACATGGTTAGCTTTTGATTTACACTGGTACGAGTGAGAGAAAAATGGTCCTTAGACAGTTGGCTTTAATTCAAAGCAGCTGGGCAGAAAAAAAAGGTGGAGTGAGAAAACCTTATTTTCCAGGAAAATAAGAGCTCACAGAGCCATCAGGTGTCCCTACAGATATGCTTATAAATGCATTGTTTTAGAAGAAAATGTTGTAATTCTTGCTGAGTCTAAAACCTTCAATGACTGACTTTCTTAAATCACTAAGACAGTAAAAAGCCTAGGATGGACTGGAAAATGCTCACATTTAACTAGAGTTCACACATTTTAATCTTGCCCACTTCCCATTGCCCAGTCTTGATCACCAAACAGGGGAATTTGTTTATTGCTAAACTATTGGACCACGCAAACTAATGCAGCAGATTAAAATCATGGATGCTAGGAAAATCATAAGCTAGGAAATGGTTTCTCACATGTTCTCTCAAAATCCCAGCCTTTGCAGACTGGTAACTTGCTGAAAATTACTGTTAGCTCTTAATAAGACCTGAGGGAACTGAGTAATTTGCTGTGTTGATTAACATGCATTAAGTAGAAGGACAATAATTCTTTTTTAATAAGAACCAGTGATTTAGCAGATAGGAGCACAATGAAGTGGATATATGGGTCTGAATCTGCACAGCAGTTTTATATCCTCATGTTTCATGGCCACTTTGGATGTTCAATACCTTTCACTGTGAAATCACTTTCATTTAGAAGCCTGCATATGTATCTCATTGTCTGCCTTTAAGCACTGGATTTTGGTATTTCCTAATATTTTTCTAATCTGCTTGGCATAATTTCACTGCAGTGGTGGCTTCCACGCTTTGGACCTCTATCTAGGATGGCTCCTGGAGGGTGTTGTCATGACGCACAGCACAGACTAACAGCTTTTTATTCCCACTGGGCTGCAGATAATCCACGTTTATGCCTCTGAGAGCAGGCTTTTCTCTCGAGCGGCTGCTGTTCTGCAAGCTGGTCAGAAGCCATCTATTACATGGTGCAGAGCGCATTTCCACAAGTGTCAGGGCTGAAGGATTTCCTATTTGGACATGCCTGCCAGGGAACAACTGGAGAAGTATGGCAAAGAAGGCAGTACAAAGGCAGAAAGTGCTGTTACAGCAGGCACATGAACACAAAATGTGGAAAAGCACAGGGTGGTGCCACCAGCAGGGATCAGCCGAGGTCAGCAGTGAGTGGAAGGAACCACACTGGTGCATGGTCAAAGCCACGTTAAAAAATGTGCTGCCTCCTACAGCAAAAAAAGTGAGACGTGGGCCAATTTCCTCTTTTTCTTTATTTTTTTTTTAATAAATCAGATACCTTGAGCTGATTTCCCCCTTTTCTTTATTTTTTTTTAAATAAAGGAAGCAAAACTCGATTACTTGTGATTAACCTGACATGATGGATTGGGAAAAAGAGAGATTTTTTTAGCCCTGATAGTCAAAGGTGGAAATGGATTTCACAGAGAGTACATAGCTTCCTTGGCCATGAGCAAGCAATGTACCACAAACTCCCTCTTGTGATGGGAATAAGCAAGAAGAGCTCCAGCCAAGAATTACTTATCCACATAATTTGTGCAAGGTCACATAACCCGTAACTCCAGGGCTTGTATAGCATACTGGTCCTGTTTGGTAGCCTGTCACACACTCGTGGGGGACATTATAGTCCTCTTTGTCTGGCATGCCCCTAAAGCCACCAACAGGCTGCCAGAGATAGCTGGTTAGATATAGCTACTGCATGTGGTATGTATTAAAAAATAGGGTGTTTTGTACACAACTGGAACCCCTGTGGCTCCATAATATTGAATTTGCTGTGGCAAGAGCAAAAACCAGATGGTTTTGTTCATCGTGCAGTCTGTCTTCTCCAGTAGACCCTTTAACAGCTCGGGCAGAAATCTTTCAGGCACCTAAGGGAGTTGTCAAACACCAGATCCAGACCTTATCACTCACCCTGCTCACTTCCTATGTGCTACAGCCCATTAACACCACTCCTCTCCAGACCTCAGCACATTCAGCTCCTTAGCAATGAGTTACACAGCCAGCTCTTCCACTTTCCCTTATTGCACCATCAGCTGCTAAACGCCTCACATAAAAGATTATGCAATTCAAAAGCCAAAAATAACTTATTTCCCTGTATCCTGTTCGTTACATTTGACTGATACAGAGAAAAAATCTGGGACCAAGGGACAGAGTACAGATTAAGCTGAATTTAGGCAACAATTATTCTTTTCCTCTGCAGAAGAGCCACACAGGGAGGGACTGTATTTTCTCACCTTTGTCTGGCTTATGTTCTTATTCCGAGGGAGGAGAAGGGAGGTACTGGTGCCTCAGCAGACCTTGGGAAGCAAGCTGTTATTATTTTCATTTAAATCACAGTTCATACAGTCCTGGAGTGAATGAGCTGCTACTTGAGGGGTCACAGCCTCTATGCAGCCATGTGTTTTTAGCTGCTTGGCCAAACATCATCTTGCTCCTAAAATATTTGCAAGTGTTCTCAGAGTGAGAAAAGGGACTTTAAAAAAATTATTGCAAGATGTGGACCTCCAGTTCAACAGTATCTGCAGAACTGTCTTCTTACAGCAGCTGTCAAACCCTAAAGGAGACATGAGCAGCCTCCACAGAAATCGCTGGCTGGAGACATTCAATAGAAGATTCTTCATCTTTCAGAACTGAACTGAAACCTCAGGAGAAAGTGAAGCACCCGACAAGATTTTTTTCTCTAGCAAAATCTCTCACGATTTCCTTTTATTTTATTTTTCAGTCCTTTTTGATCTGAAAATACAATGCTCTAAATTTCATAACAGAATAGAAATTACCCAAATTGTTTCTCTTTGACCAGCTTTGAAGCTAATACTCTCTGATACACTTCACATCAGCAACACAGAAACATTTCGTATTTGGTTTAGTTTTCTTTACTCTTCACTTCACTGGCACTCAATCAAGGAAAAATCAGGCAGGAAAATATGAGAACACTAGCAGGAAAATGGAAGTAAAAGCCTCAAATCAAACACATCAGTAACAATTCAAAATGAAGGAAACATTTAAAAAAAAACTACTGAACTTCAGGACATTCTTCCAAATATGACTGTTCTGTTCCTTAATACTGGTAATCCGTCAGACGGCTTCAGGAGGTTTTAATAGGAAATTGCCTTCCTGGACAGCATGCATTGATATGACATATAACACCATTGTTTGTAATAAATACCCATCTTAGAAATCCTGGTACGATGAGCTTATTTAAGGGCATCTGAATTTAACTTTGGGAAGGGGGTGTGGATTCTACAGCGTTTTACTAATCATAGAATCATAGAATAGTTGGGGTTGAAAGGGACCTTTGAAGGTCACACAGTCCAACACCCCTGCAATAAGCAGGGGCATCTTCAACCAGATCATATTTTCTCAAAGCCTCATCCAACCTGTCCTTGAATGTTTCCAAGAATGGGGCATCTTCCACTCCTCTGGACAGCTTGCTCCACTACCCTCATTGTAAAAAATTTCTTCCTTATATCTAGTCTACATCCACCCTCTTTTAGTTTAAAACCATTACCCTTTGTACTATTGCAACAGGCCCTGCTAAAAATTCTGTCCCCATTTTTCATATAAGTCCCCTTTAAGTACTAAAAGACTTCAATGAGGTGACCCCAGAGCCTTCTTTTCTCCAGGTTGAACAATCCCAACTCTCTCAGCCTGTCCTCATAGAAAAAGTGTTCCATCCCTTTGCTCACTTTTGTGGCCCTCCTCTGGGCCCAATTCTATAGGTCCATATCTTTCCTGTGCTGAAGGCTGCAGACGCACACAGTACTCCAGGTGGGGTCTCACTAGAGCAGAATAGAGGGGCAAAATCACCCAGGACACAGTTGGCCTTCTGGGCTGCACGCACACATTGCCAGATCATGCCCAGCTTTTAATTTACTAGTACTCACAAGTCCTTCTCAGCAGTGTTTTTCTTAATCCTTTCATCCCTTCATCCTCCAGCCTGTATTGATAGAGACCTAGGTGTAGGACCTTGCACTTGACTTTGCTGAACCTTTTCAGGTTCCAATTCTTACACTTGCCCAGGTCCCTCTGGATGGCATCCCATCCTGCAGGCATGTCAACTGCACCACTCAGTTTGATGTCATCTGCAAACTTGCTGAGGGTCCACTTGATTGCACTGTGTCATTGATGAAGGTATTAAACGATACTGGTCCTAATATGGACTCCTGAGGGACACTGCTTGTCACAGATCTCCATTGGGACATTGAGCCATTGACACTACCCTCTGAATGTGACCATCCAACCAATTCCTCATCCACCAAACAGTCCACCCATCAAATTGGTATTTCTCCAATTTAGAGAGAAAGGTGTTGTGGGGAAACTTGTCAATGGCTTTACTATGATATACTATGAGTTTGCTCAGATTGCTTAGATATGCAGAAAACGGGAACCACATACCTGGAGACTCCCACATCCATGGATGTTCTCAAATCCTGAACCAAGATGGAAAAGAACCTCCTATATAATGCATTTTTTTTGCATTCTCTAAACTTTTCCATACATGGTTATATGTGTGTCAGTTGTCAAGCAACAAGAACTATTATCTAGAAACTAGAATAATAGCCACAAAAAGTACAGCATGAAAAAGCCCTCAAGGACTCTGGACATCATTAAAACACACGAAGCACAGGAGCCACCAGCTGTGTTTGAAAACCAAAGCTTGCTGCTACTCTGGCCATCCCAGACAGGTGGCAAAGTGCCTGCTGTAAGTTGGGTCCTAAAAGCCTCTAAATGTTACTGTTCAGATAAATCTTGGCAGCTTTATGCAATGGTGTCAGGCACGTAGAGTCCTGAAGATCTGCAGTTGCACAGCTACAGAGTCATAGGACCCCAAACTCTGTCCATCCGCAGCCTGCCACCAAGTTGCTTTAAACCTGGAGTTTGTGGATTTGAAGAGCTATAAGTGACTCCAAAGTGACTGGAATCAATATGTCACTAAGGTTAATGAGACAGTGGATATGTTGATACTGGCCTCTAACTTGTTGAGTTGCTTCTAAATAAAGAAGGGCTCCAACCTACCCTCATGCCCTGACTTCTCCATTTACCTCACTCTTTATTGGATGACTCATGTTTAGAATCACATAAGGCATATGCTGACTCTGCAGAGAAACATGGACACTGGAGGAGATTACTTGGAGCTTGAACCCAAAATCCCAGCAGGGCCATAACTTAGAAAGTCAGGACTGGTCTAAGAGACCGCCTGAAGCTTCCATGCTGCACTTAACCTCTTTGCCCTGTTCACAGCCTTACATATAAGCATCGACACCACAATTTTCTCCAAAAACAAAAAAGCAGCAACATCCAGCATGGGAAACTGGGCACTCACCCAACAACCCCCAATGATTCTCCAACTTACCATTAGAAATAAAAGTTTGGCCAAAATAATTTCTTCCCCTTCACATTCAAACACCATTTTTCAGGGTCACACCATTTTAAGGAAGGTTGTGCTACTAGATGGACACTTTAGAAAGCAAATAAAATAGGGGACTGGATTTTTCAGTGAAAGGTGATATCTCAAGTGGAATGGGCCTACTTTACCTTTTATTTTGGACCACTAAAACCCTTCAGTTTGTTTTCATCCTGAACATTTGTCCTCAAAGACAGCAGAAAGACCAGCCCTTCCCAAGGGGCTTTATCCACTCCAGAGCCTGGCAGCATTCCTCCTCTGGACCAGCATCCCTCCTACACGATGTCGAGAAACAGATGTTGTTTCACAGGTCAAGTCATGTCATGACCCTTCCCAGAACATATTTGTGCTCTATACTAAAAATACCACAGTCCCTTTCAACTCCCGTGCCCTACTGGAGAAAGGAGCATCATGTACCAGTCTCCACGTTGTAGTAGAGGGTGCTAGCTGAGCCAAGAGGAATGCACAATATGTGCTTTGATGGCCAGCAGCTCAGGACTGGATGAAGGAGAAAGGCAGTTCTCCCTTTTGGTTCTTCTTCTCCCCTTCCTTCATACTACTGCATTGCTTTGATCCAGTGCTCTGTCCCTACTTGTAACGTGACGTTGAGTTCTGGGAGGAGGTTTTCCCAGTATTTCAAAGGACATTGTCAGTTCCCTTCGCTGAAGAGGACCAGAAGGATATGGGGTGACAATCTTAGCTCCTGCAATGGAGACAGCTCTGTGGTTTCCTTGCAAATTTACAAATCTGTGATTACTTGATAACTTTCAAGCAGATCCATAGCTGTGAAGGTGCAGGACTGTCATCTGTCCTCTCCTCGTTTGGTCACTCCTCTCCTCAGGTCTGGGGCACTCTTCAGCCTCTGTAAGACCTAGTATAGGTGACAAGATTCCCAATATAGGGGATGGAAAGGGTGGTAGATTTGAAAGAGTCTCCAAAGAGTCTTCACATTAGAAGTGGATGCATGACTTAGTCATAAGAAATACTGAGCCTCTCCAGAGATGTGCCTCACCATCAGCCTGTGTTTGTGGAAAGAGTGTCATCTACCCAGTTCAGACTCAGTGTCATGCTTGGCAGGGGTTGTAAGTGTTCTCCTCCTGATCTCTCACCAGGCCCTCTCATTGCAGCAGGCATGGCTTTGCTGTCTTCTTCCTTCTCTGCAGCCGCGCCTGGCATGGCCTCTCCCTTAAAAACTGTGCCCAGAGAAAGAAAAAAAATTAATGGAGAGTGAAAATGTCCCCTGAACTACCTAACTTGACTAGAGCAGTCAAAGTCAGCTCCTTTGTTGGGTCCAGAGTTGGGAGCAGCGTACCATGAGTATAACATTTGGTATAGGAGTAGTGTCTGGAATTCATAAGTTTTGGGAGTACTGTTGGGGTTTTCTCAGGTTTCTTTGGTGAGTGCTGGTCTTTGAAAGGAAACTGGTTAAAGGAGCACTGGCACCCAGGCTGGATGTGGTGCCCACAGCTCTGTGAAAATATGGGATGTCAAAGATAATGAATGGAGGGGATGCCTACTTGTCCACTCATTGGAGAAGGAAGGGTAAGTGAGTTAGTCTGATCCCGTTTGGATTAAGGAATATATCATCTCCTTACAGAGCAGAGGGAATTAGGAAAATTTCTGGGAGAGAAAAACAATAAACCTCAATGAATCAGGCTGAGTCGGAGGCCTGTTAAAGAGTGATTCAGCTAGCGTCTAGTGATTCTGGGTGAGATTCCATGTTAAAGAGCTCCTAAGCAGAGGTGCTGAGTGATTGTTTTATTGTTTCTTACAAAACTTGCTGTGAAATCCCTGTAAATACGTTTATGAGCTTGTTGGGGTGGCTTCCCTGCTGCTGCCTGTACTGTAAATAAACATGCGTGTCTTTGATTCACGGAAGTTCTTCTTCTGGACTCCATTATGATCCCTGGCTCTGCTTCCACTTCAGATGTGGGGCCCCTCCTGCCCCATCTCACAAGAAACACAGCATTTCTGCTCTCCAGCAAAGAACTAGAAGAATCAGTGCACATGTTTAGGATTACACATCCCCATATGGCAGTCTCACTTGCCTCCCCCTCCTTTCTTTTTTCCCCAGGAAGAGCTCTGTAAACTTCACCAACTCTGAAAAATCAGCCTGTAGGAGGGTCATCAGGTCTCTAGACAGCTTGCATGCACTGTCCTCCTTCCTCCCACGTGGAAAGGACATTTGGACAAGACTCCCTGAGCCTGGGTGGACAATGCAAGATTTAGGGAATGCACGTTGCCTACATCGAAGGCAGAGGTTTGCAAGTATGTAGTCCATCTGCCTTTGAAGGCAACCTCAAGAAACTATAAGTTTTTTGACTTTGCATTTTACTTGGAACAACCCACACCAAAATAGAGTGATCAAGGCAAGATGACAAGGCCAGCCTTTCCAACATCAGATGGTGTGGCTGTTTGCCCTCAGCAGTAAACCTGGATTCCTAACCACAATACAAAAAGAAAAGAAACCTAAAGCTGAAGAAAACATCTCAGAAATGCAACAGCAGCAAAGAGAGATTTTATCAGTTTCTCTGCTTCCACCCACTCTCCTATTATGTAGTTAAAATATGGGGTTAGTCCAGGAAACAATATACATCAAAATAAAAGAGCAAGGATATTTACTCATCAGTACAAACCAAACGAGACATACCAAACACCACAATTAATCCTGAAAGCAACAAAACCTCATGTGGACTCAGAGAGTGAAAAAGCTCCTATTACGTGTAGTACTTTGCAGTCCAACTGTGATCTGAAATGTTTGAAGCATAACTTAATAAATTGTCATAGGCATAAACAGGAGACCGGGGAGATATTTCATAGCTGGCTTTTGAAATGTAACAGAATCAGTGCTGCAGGACAGCCCCTTCAAAGGACAAAATACTGAACAAAAGTCTCTTGCAGGGAAAAAAGGACCTGCACGTAAACAAGGACTTTGAGGATATTTAGTATTATAAAGGGCTGAATTGAAATAGAAGTGAAAGTTTTAAGCTGATACACACCTACATATCAGGGTGGCTGTGTCTGAGCATCTGAGGCATGGAGTCTGTGTACACAGAGAAGCAATTCTTAATCAAAAGGCAGACAGTGACCCTGTCATTAGGGCACTGGGCCAGGACTCTGTAAGCTAGCTCAGGTCAGGGCAAATTTTCAATAGCATCTAGGTACTGAATTTCCATACATGTTAGTGGGTGTCAATTTTCAATTGGGAATATGTATCTCCAACTTTCTGAGTCCTTCCAGTACTTTAGATCCTTTGTACTTATGTTGCGAGTCTCCATTCCCTATCTATAGGACAAGAATTGTTCTCATGTCTGCCTTGGCTCTTTAGACTGCTGGTCTCATAGGTAGAGATTTTCTCCCACTATAGGGCCCTATTCAGACCATGTAGTAGTAGGATAAAATGAAGACCCAGGAGTATTGTGCCAAACCCTCCTGTAGCTGCCAGACCCCTTCTTTGCCCAGACAGGGAGAAAACTAATCAGGATACCAGTCTGGCAGCAATAGCAGCTGCGTGTCATTTGGATCACCTACACATTGTGAGGATAAGGAAACTGTCTCCAATTATTTTCTGAAAACAATCAACAAATCTCCCTAATTTCTGCCTCTATGAAACGTCTGTTTTCTGCCTCCTTTTTTTTTTTTATTTTTCACTCTTGGTTTTCAACTAAACATTGAACATAATCAAATCAGATGAGTGATGAAAAGGAGAGATCTGCTACTTGATGATTTAGTTCAATGGTTTGACCTTGAGTCTCAGACTGGTATCTATGACACAAAAATTTAACATCTATACCCAGGTGTCTGTGAACACTTCCAGGGAGGAACAAAGAAGGAGGCAAACTCCCAGAAGAAAGGAAAAGCTGATGGGGCATTTCTGAGATATGCTTGCAATGATTTCTCGGTAAACCAATGGTATTTGTCCAGTCTGACATTTTGCAGTGCAAATGAACAATTTTCCAAAGCAGGCATACAGAATGTTTTTCATTATATGTCCACATCTCACATCTCTGGCTCAGCCTGCTTCCAAACATTTTCTGGAGAAACTCAGATCCTACTCTGAACTCTCTGGTGTAGTCTTATCCTTAATTTTATCTTCTAGTTATCTGGACTATACAACTTCAGTGAAAGGGAAATTAAGAGGATTTCCCTCTCCTGGCATGTGGTTGTCAATTGATCCCAGAGCAATGGGGATTTACTGCTCCAATGTGATGGCTCATGGGAAAGGATTTGGCTCCATAGCAGTAAGTCAAAGATAGGAAGAAAGAGTTATCTGAGCAATGTGACTGATGGTCACAGACAGAAATACTTTCCTCGCTGTTTTGCAGGTCAATTGCTGCACCTTAGACCTTAAAAAAACATATGGTGACTGACCTTTGGATGCTGATCTGAACCCATACCTTTCAACTCTCTCCACTCTTCAAGTTTTCCCTCCCTCTCTATTCTCACCGAAGCCATTACAAATATTCATCTTTTTTTTTCTCCTCTCTTGCTTTGGTTCAGCCATGACTTGAAAACTCAAGACAGGAATCATTCAGCATAATTCTACACCCTGTGCTATGTGGATACTCAAGTGAATGATTTAGTGGTCTCTTCTGTCTTGAAAAATCTCTTCAGGTTAACTCCGTAACCGTAATGCTAGTGTAGACGTTTTGCAGATGCTTATTTCAGGACATGCATGTTTGTGATTTGCATTGTTTGGTGTCCCTGTTCCCAAACCAACACTGACAATCACGTTCATTAATTTATGGGCAGGCACTTTATTCATTTTGAAACAGACTTAGAAATTCTTATGCGTTTGGTTTTAATATGTTTTACTTATTCATGTAGGCCCTAGAAACAGGAGCTTTGGATAAGCACATTACATCACTTACAATGTCTGAGAATTAGCTTTTAAATAAGTTTATTAAAGCCTTGTGATTAAAGCTTCTGAGGAAATTTTTAGTCCTTCCCCCATAGTCTACAGGAATAGAATGCCAAGAGAAGCCAAACCAATACTTCTAACCAATATGAAATTTACCTCAAAAACCATAGTTCTTCCAGCTATGCAAGGAATTTTGTCATGATGCTAAGCTCCAGCAAGTTTTGTCTGTTCCAGAAGATGGTCATCCAGAATCAGCTCTAAAGTAGTCGGGTTTGAATGCCCGTTCTCTGCTCAACAAGATTATGTACCTTGCAGGATTTGCTCTGATTGTCAAAATGAAGCTTGAAGTACTTCATGAATTTATATGATTCACAGCTCCTTTAAGTGTAGGTGATTTGTCTCCCATCTGCCAGAAGCATTTCTACAAGATCAGGTGCAAGGGCCTTCTTCATAACTGCACACAAAACCAACCCCAAAAAAGAGAGAGTGTGAAAGGAGATAGATGAATGTCCAGTTAATCCAAACAATGTGTTATCCCTCAATACAGATGCTTAAAAGATTTCACAAGGGGAGAGCTGCCATGTAGCCTGCACATACGTGCTAGAAAACAGTCAGCATGCCCTGAAGTTTGATAATCTGAATAAAAATGGATTTGAGAAATTGATTTGGATTAACTTGATCTGCTTTTTAGTGAAAAGATTTGGAATTCTAAACAAGCAGCTTAGCCACGATTAACTCATTTAAACGCTTTCACAGCTAAATGTATTCCCAGTGCCCCAAACTATAGGAGATTTAGCTGAACGTCATCTGGGGTTCTCCTGCCCTTCTCACTCTGCAAATGGCTCCTCATCATATCACCTCCTTTCTTCCTTTCAGTGCAAGAGGCCGGAGAAATCAAGACATGTGAATTTCTCCCCATCATTCCCATTTGCTTGTGATTTCCTCCACCCATTGTGTGGTGGTAAAAAAGATGATCTGAGTCGCACTTGATTTCCCGGGTCAGTGAAGAGGCCCAACTATGGAATATCAGCAACGCAGCTGCTGCCATAGCCTGACATGAAAGTCCTTCAAGGGGAAGAGGCACCTGGGTCCAACCCTCTGCTTACAGGCTACCCAGAAATAAGAATTAGTCTTTGAATTATATATGAACACCCAGAGCAATTATACTGTTTTGTCCTTGCCTCTGGACCTGTCAGGACTCATTGTTTATGCATACACTAGGAAACTAAACTAAATGATGACATGTGCCCAAACAGTGTCACTCAGCCACCCACAGTTAAATTATTTGTATCTCCTTTGGCACTGGTTAGACCTAGGTCCATTTGCAGTGCACAGGCATGACTCACAGGTTAGCACACAGCCTAGCAGGCAATTTGGATGCAATCATCCTGGTTTGGGGATTAGAGGGATTAATATAACCTTAAAATGCATAAATTGGCCTCAGAGCCAAAGGTGGCTCCTCACCCATTTTATTTGATAGAATAGATGGATGCTGATGGGAAACTAAGAACGCAACGGACAGTTCAGGAGTTCCTTGATGCGACAGATGCTGAGGAGGGGGCAGTGATGGTGGTGAGGGGCAGTCAACACTGCTCAGAAGCCAGCAAAATGTGTTTCAGCTCCCTGTTTGCCACAAAGGAAGGATCTGCCTGAAAGAAAACTAATTTTACACCATAGGCTGCAGTGCATGCCTGTTGTTTTAGGATACGGAACAAGGACACTTACCCACAGGTAACCCAGAAGAAGGTAACACTGAGAGCTGAGAAGTCCTCCAAAGGTGAAACATTTTCTGTCAATTAGATAAAATGAGCTATGAAATCCCAGTGCCAGAACTCACCAGAAACAGCCAGATTTCCCCGTAACTTTTTTTTTTAATAAAACATTATAATTTTTTAATCTCCACAGGAATGTTCTGGGATTTTGTTTTGTCTTGTTTTGTTTTTCTCCCAATGGAGGGGGAAGATCTGTTTTCAGGACTAAAAGCACCTGGAAATAAAATGCATGATTTACACTAGACCTTAAAAAATTAATGCTTTGGCTCTTCACATTTCTTGAGGGTTACTGGTGAAAACTGGCAATTTGTGTCCAGACGCAACCTATTACAAGGCAGATGTCTAACCTTAAGCTGTGTCTCGGTGCAGACACACAAGCTGTGCTTTCTTATCCAGACACTTCTGCTTTGATTCTTTTTTTGGCTTTACTGCTTTTTTTATTGCTTTTCCTTATGTTTTAGATTTTTTTTAAAAAAAATCATTTTTTAGAATCAAACACACAAAAGATGAATCAAAACAAACTCTTTTTAAGACAGCATAGTCTGAGCATCTGCAGCCAGACTAAGCTGCTGTTAGCACTAAATACTAAAGTCTTGCTCCAGAAGTCTAAGCAAGATGAGGTACAGAGAAAACCAAATTTAATTAGAAATGCAGCTTCATTTAAGTCAAAATGAATCATGTCACTTATGTATAAACTCCATGCAACAACTATAAAGCTTTTCCTCTCTTTCAGTCGCTAAATTATTAAAGTAAAGGCAACATTTGCCAAAGGCATTGAATTCACTGTCCTCTGGGGTAACGTGCTACAAAATGTGATGTAAAGGAAGTCCAGAGAGAAGTAGGTTCCTACCCTGAACATTTAACTTTACCGTAGTACACAGGATCCAGCAGAGTTCTCTCTGAAATACCTCCATCCAAAGTTCTCCAGAGCCTCAAGTTTCTCTCACTAGCCCCAAGCAAAACCACTGAGACATTACATTGCCTCCCAGTATTTGGGTCGGGGGTAAACAGATACTGAATCTCTGAAGCTGGTAGGTTCAAGAGACAATTCCCTTACTTATTTTAGTGCCATCATGAAGCACATAGGAAACACATTACTCCAGAACTCAAAGGCCAGAAGGGACAAAGTACCAGGTTATAAGGATGGGAAGAGGCATGAGGGTTCCCTGATACCCAGTACTACCCATGTTCTTTTATAAGCTACACTGTGCCATTTTCTGCTTCACTGAATGCTCAGATTATGAACATAAATGAGTAAGAAGAGAATATTACACTCTACTAGTTAAGGATGTGGACCTGGGATATGGGAATGGAAGGATGTCTGATTTTCAAAGCTATGAGAGAATGAGCATGGATGTATGGACAGAAGACCTTACATGGGGAGGACCTAGAGACACTTGACTCAGAGCACCCTTCAGCACCCAGGATCTCCCTTCTGTGTGGATAGACTCACAAGCAAGCCAAACGAGAACTGGAACAAAACGTTCCTATGTCTAGGATAATTACTTGAACTACTAATGTCTTCTTGGATGGACTTGAGCCAAAGCTGCACATGCCCTTTCACAGAGGCTTGGCTACAAGATTAGCCTTTATGTCCGATAGCCTTATTGCTGCAAACCTCAGGATTTAATCATGGGCAGAATCGAGGTTTAGGTAATTTGCCTCCTTTGTCTCTCTCTGATGCTGTGTGGCAACTGAGCACAGGATCTTGATGATGCCCAGAAAAGCCCTCAGAGAACAATTAATCTGCTCTGCCTTAAATACCTATCTCAGGATGAGCTGAATCATCTTCGAAATGTTCTGACTTCTGCATGTTGACAGCGCCAATGAAAACTAACTCTCACTTATATGTCTTGTTCTTGGCCTAACTGAGGCCAGGTGGGTCTCACCTGTAGGTGCACCATGGCTAATAGACATTTCTTTCACAACACACTACTGAGCTTCAGCTACACTTGGATGAAATATCCAAAGACCATATTATTTTTCTCCCAAAATATAAATATATGATCACCTTTGGTCTGACACCTCCAAGATGTCCAGAACCCCATGTTTTACCTGAAACCCCAAGTTTTAACGTTGTGTTTCTTTATTTTATCAATGGAACGTGAGTCAGTATAGTTTCTGAGCTTGCCTACCACATGGGGCATGCTATAAAATCCAGCCCAAGGCACCAGTTAACTTTGCCTGGTGCCTGTACACCTATCCACAAGATAGGTGGTTTATTTTCAAAGTCTCGTTCTGCTTGCTTAGGAGCGGTATGTCATTGTCCACATCTCTTAGGCCACCTCATATAGTGGTTTCATGACAGCAGGCTGTGTCTAGTAGTGGCTTCTGACTGTTCTTATGTGACTGGCACACACACAAACAGCACAGTGTGACTGGAAACCTATCACAGCAGTGTTGTGGTTTAATTCCAGCTAGCAACTAAGCTCTGTGCAGCCCCTCACTCACTCCTCTCCATCCCCATGGTGTGATAGGGAGGTGAACTGGGGAAAAAAGTAGTGCTCGTGGGTTGAGATAAAGACAGTTGAATAAGACACTGAATAATAATAATAATAATAATAGAATATACAAAATGCAATTGCATTTACCAGTGCTCAGCCTGTTTCCAAGCAGCAATCCCAGCCCCCTGGACAAGTCTTCCCAGTTTATATACCAAGCATGACATCATATGGTATGGAATACTCCTTTGGCCAGCTTGGGTCAGCTGTCTTGGCTGTATTCCCTCCCAGCTTCTTGTGCACCTTCTTGCTGGAAGAGCACAGGAAAGCAAGGAAGTCCTTGACTTAATGTAAGCCCTGCTTAACAACAGTTAAAACTGCAGTATGTTACCAACATTAATCTTATATCAGCCATTAGGAAGAAAATTAACCCTATCCCAGCTGAAACAAGGATAAGCAGTTAGCTTCTTTTCACTCTGAGGCCTTACTAGGTGGTACTACCTTCTGCCTCTCACCAAACATAAGGCAGGTGATGGGCCAGTCCTCAGAGTTCATAAACAGTGTCTTGAACATGGAGTCCTAGAGCAAGTAAGAGACGAGGATACAATGCAGCCGAGGGTTATTTTATTAGAGACCTAGATTTCTACTCAGGGCTGTGAATTTATATAGGTTATATGTTAGCTAAGAGTTGGGCATTGCAATGCCTGGAACAATTTATGGGCATATCTTAGAATCATAGAATTATTAAGGTTGGAAAAGACCTCTAAGATCATCAAGTCCAACCAGCAGCCCAATACACCATGCCTATTAAATCAAGTCATGAAACACCACGTGTACATGTTTTCTGAATGCCTGCAGGGAAGGAGACTCCACTGCTTCCCTGGGCAGCCTGTTCTAATGTCTCCCTACTCTTTCGGTAAAGAAATGTTTTCTAATATCCAAAAGGATCTTCTAGACTTTACAGAAGAGAGGGGTGGCAAAAGCAATGAAAACTTTCCAACACACTTCTCCAAGCCAAAGCTTAATCCTGACATACTCTAACTAAACAGTTATAGAGTGAGAGTAACTCTGTGGTAAATTATTTTCCCTGCACCAGCTCAATTTCAATGTTATTATTTACAGCACTTCACTTCTTTCAGACTAAACAAAAGCACCAATCTCTTTATTAGTCCCCATAATAACATAGTTCTGGTTTCATGTTTTTGTCTTCAAAAGATTCCTTTTTGCCCGAAAGCTCAAGGTGAGCATTATAACAAGGAAATAAGCATTTGTTGCATACATGAGTTTTCCTTTGTAAATCCTGGAACACAGTTTATGAGAAAACTCTCAGGAAATCAGCCTCCTTAATGACGGTCATGCTATGTTTTTCTGGTTATGATTAACGCAGGAGAGCTGACATTGCTTAGCTCAAATGGTGTTTTCAGCACAGATCTGGGAAAGATCCAAAGCTTCTTTTGGTTAATTTGTCAGAGTAGATTAATTTTTTCAGCAGCATATTACTGGAATGTAGCCTGCCCAGCTTTAAGCTCCATTGTGAGAAGCCAGTGATACTGAGCTGACAGCAGTCGTGGGCAGACAGAGCCCAGATGTGGTACAGAGCTGCAGGAACATACCAGTGATGTCTGGAGATCATGACTTGGAGGATGGTTTTCAGCCAGAGCCAATCTGCCTCTACAACAACACAATTCATTCCCAAATGAATCTGTCCCAAATTCACAAATCCTGGGTCTTGGATAATATCTGTACTTGCCTTGTAGCTCTAATGGGACACCAGGAAAGAGAACATACAGCATAACAGTTATTTCAAGCACTAGATGAAGATCCTGAAATATTCCACTAAACATAACAGCACTGCCTCTCTCACTTAACACTGGTAAGAAGATCTGATGAAGATCAGGTATCAGGAACTACAGGTGATCGAGGAGACGCTCAGTCTGAATCTAAACTTTGCATCATTGAGATAGTTTAAGGTATCAAAATAACCAGTTGTTTTCTCCATTTACCTCAATTTTACTACAGTCAGTGCTCCTGCTTGTATGCACTGGTGGAGTTCTAGTCATATCCCTGCTTCCTGCCTCCTGTTTGCAAAGCCTCAAGCGAGTCTAACAGTCCCATTTTGTTATTCTGTAGATGAGGCATCTGAGAAAACCAAATCTGCTTTGGATACAGATTTGGGTTTCTGTTTAGTAAAGCCATAACATCATACTTTTCACTTCTGCAGATTCAGTGACTGCAATGGGAGTTTTAGCTGATTTAATTGATGCATTTATTTATTATCTTCTCATACAACTAAAATCAGCCTAAATCTACTGAAGCCAGTGCTGTTGCATAACAATATACAATTGTAGAAGCTCCTCAGTAGTTCATTTGCTTTTAATTAATGATTAAATTGCAAGGACTTTCTTCACTTCTTATGTATACCTTCACAAAACAGTTGAAACAGGAATCACTAAAAATAATGTGATGTTAAAAAGCAGCATCAGATCCTTTGCTATCCATTCTCTTACTTGTTCTTTGTTCAAAAGAAAGTTCTACTACATACACATCTGCTTTACCTGAATGAAGAAGCATTTGCCTACATCAGAATACATATTGGGAAAGTTAAGCCTGAAATTCATGAGCAAATGACAGGGACAGTTGAATGAATAATGATAAAAGAGTCATTTGGAAGACTGAAATGTTAAACAAGGAGGCAGGTGGCTCACAAAGATCAGCAGCCAAGCCCTGATTTGGATATACCTTTTCTATATGTAAATGCATGGTCTTATTCTCAAAGAATGCAGCTTTATGTGTCCAAAGACCTCTCCTTACAACCCTCAACAGTCTTCATGAGAAGAGAATTGTTCGCTGCTGCCACAAAGGATGCTGAGGCGAACAATCCTGCTCTGCCCAAAATAATTGTTACACGTGAGTTTTGGTGCTCAACTTCTTCCTGTTAAATTTTGGTGCTCTCCAGTGTTAAATAGAGAATCCTTGAGCAGTGTTTATATAGAAATGCAAGAGACCTTAAAAGTTCTTTGAAATGGATCCCCATAAAGTAAAATTAAGATATTGTTGTTGAATGTGCAGTGTTCATTTTCCAAAGAAGTGCCTAATCATCAGGATAAAGGTCTAAGAGTGTTCATTTGTGTGTGTATATATACACACACATGTACCTTAATGTGATTCTAGTTTTCTGTCAGAATTTTTCATTTCTCTCAGCCAGAAGCCAGGATCTTAAACTGTTTCTTAGCTTTGTGAATGAAAGGTTCAAGCAGTTACAGCAAAAGCCAGGTTCTGTTCTTTAGACCCCTTCAAATCCAATATTAAGAGATCCCATCAGCTCTCATCAAGACAAGGAAGGCTGTGCTCATTAGCAAAGCCTGGCCTGCATTTGAGATGCTCAACTCCTCAGTGCTAGAAAGATTCATGAGCAAAAGAACAGAAAGAATAAATTCTATAGAGGCGACGAAGGTGAGGACTTTGGAGACAAAAGGACCCAAAAACTTATTTAACTCTCAGGGAGATCTCTCTAACATAAGTCACAAAATAATTTGCAGGCTGCAAAATTGTAGACACTCAGTTTCAAGGCAGGGTGTGCAGTTGCACTGTGCACTGTATCATGGTTATAAAGCATCTGTGCCACAAGCCTAATGATATTGCTCAAAACACACACCACTATTAAGTTCTTTTGCCTCTGCAGTTACAAGGCAATGAAGCACAATGTGCCCTTTGAAACCAGATGAATAAATGCACTGATAGGAGGTCAGCAAGGAAATTATTTTTATTGCTACGTCAATGTTATGAATAAAACCAAAAATAAAATATGATGCTAGAACCACATGGCATGGAACTGAGGATGAAAAAATGAAAAAACTCACAATCAGAGGCAAACTTGCATTCAGAAGTTTACAATTATAAATCGCATTGCAAATGTTTCTCTCTCAGAAGAGATAGGTGGTTCTGAGACAAATGACAAAAGTAGTATTTAGTACCCTGCATTGGGCTAATCAATACAAGTCTCTCCCCAAGACCATAAGTTCATCAATATTTCATACATACAAATCAAAGTTCTTCCAGCTTTTTAAGCTGGTTTGCCCTAAGTAGTTTTATTTTACACAAGTTCACATATGTCTTTGTTTTTCCCACAGGGTCAGCACCAAATTCAGATCTCTACACAGAAATCAAAACGTCATTCTTCCACATCATCAATACATTCAGGGAATAGCTCACATCCATCACAAGGAGAATTTGGTTAGTCTTCTTAAAATCTCTTCAGTTTTCTTCTTATCTGAGCAGTAGACAACACTTTTCCATTTAAGTAAAATTGGGAGAAAAGTCTAGAGCATCCAAAAAGAGCCCTATCTTAGGCTTCATGGTCCTTCTACTGCACTGACTTTAATCTAAGTATTTTACTGCCCTCTTGTACTTAGATACTCTCGTACCCTGGACATCAACAGCAATGCTGTGATACCACACACGCCTGTTCAGAAGATGGTCAAGCAGAAACACAAAACAACAAAACACAAAATATTGTGCCACAGTCAAACTAAGGCAGAGGGTATTTTTGACCTTGATTTTTTCCCCCTCCTTTTTACTTCCAGCTCTGAGATGGACATGCTAATCAAAACAACATATTTTTGTCCTCACAGACATGTTGTGAATGTACTCTTTGCAAGATTTGTGGAGAAGGATTTGTTGTGATGGGTTTCTCTCAGTTTATCCTTTTTAGGAAATTTTTTATTGAAATATTACCAGTCAAAAATTTGGGGGTTTTTTGGCACTTTACTAACTCTATATAAACTAGAAATAGTCCAAATCAAAATAACACATTCAGAAATTATTTACTCCATTCTTTCACTGTAAGAGGTCTGTGGGGGGTGCATGAGACAAACTTTGACTGCTGTCATTTTTGCTTTTCCTTTTGAATGGAAATTTGCAAGGAAGTAGATACAATTGGTTCACATTCCACCCTGCAAAACTGAGGATGTTTTATAGCCAGTGTCTAAATATGTCTGTGGTAAATCACTTCCCACCAATGAACTGAGTTTGCCATATAGCACCAGCCACACTAAGCTGTTTACAAGAAGAAATGAGATATTTCTTTTGCAAAAGATAGAGAGAACTTATTATGCACCACAAAAAGTTTTCACTGATGAAACTTCATCATGTTCTGTAAATAAAACTTCTAAGGCTTGGGCTTTCATCCAAAAGGACCACGTAGACTATTGAAGACTGTGTCATGACTTACATCCTCCAGGAAAACCAGCCTCAAGAAGGACTACATCTAGGAGGAATTTTGGAAGGTCAAAAGGGCTGGGGAGAGGGACCTGCAGAGCTGGGTGCTTGGTGTCAAGGGACTCCTTGTTTCCCAGACCTCTTGTTCCTGTCACATTCTCCATCAGGAACACAATGATGACCACATCTATACGCCCTCAGGCTTCCCATGGTGCTGCCTGTCTCCCCACTGCAGTCAACCCTTTTCCTCCTTATGCAGGTCCCTCCACACAGGGAAAGCCATGATCCTACCAGGAGGCAGGAGGCAGGGCTGGAGGTGGAAAGACAATCACAAAGGGAGCGGGAGTTTTGCTCTACTGGCTGCCCCCCATGTGTGGGGCAGAGAGGGACACAAGGAGTGTAGACAGATATGGTTGGGGCAGGAGGTTACCAAGGAGAATTAGCTCATTCCCTGGTGGACTCCAGCCCTCAGCAAGTGGCCTGAGAAGAGGCTCAGCTTCACCAGCCTCCTCACTTCTTGTGCTGGTGGTTTTTTGTACTCCCCTGGTCCACAAAGCAATATTCTAACAGATGCAGCATTGCTGGTACAGTGAATCCTGACATAAACCCAGATAGGGAACCCTGCTGAGATGCTGTTTTGATAGAGGAAGCATCGGGGGGGGGGCTCAGAAGTATGTCAGAGTTGTGAGTGGCACCTTTAAGGGTCTTGTCAGAAAACATCCAGCCTTCCCTCCCAGAAAAAGCATCTTCTGTAAGCGCTGTCAGATGAGCTCCTTAGTCCTCAGGCTATATCATTAGCAATCACTTTTTCGTGGTCTTTAGTCAGTTCTCAGAAACAAACTTGTCATTGCCAGATCACTTCCAGTTCCAGGAGAAAGATCCTGCATTGGTTTTTGATGTAAACCATAATTTCTTACATTGGTTTGCTCGAGCCCTCTCGAACCTTTTCTTTGAAACTGTCCTTTTCAAAGACACCAGAAATACACAGATGCTTTACTGGTACTGTAATGACATTGAGAACTTGGACACCTAGGACAGCTATGGGCTGAAACAACACTCACAGATACTGCTAGGTCGTTACTTTGGAGCAACACAGTGCTATTTCCAGAAAGGAAAGCAATTCATACAAAGAATTGTTTACAAAAAACATTGAATGCCTCTGAGCTTGGCTGTTCCTGGGTGGTCTAGAGGCTCCAAAAACACAGGAGCTGGAGGGAGAACTACTTCTGCCCCTTCTAAACAATTCATTCATTTAAACAAAATCCTGTAACACCGAGAATGAGGCAAGGACCTTTCCACATAAAAGGGGATTTTTAAAGACTTTTGCAAGAAATGGAATGTACAAATTGCTGCCTTTTTAAAAGCCAAAGGATGTTTTTCCAGCATGGCACTGCATCCCCAGATAAATGCTGCAGGGAGCTTATGTTTCACTCACGATACAAAATAACATCAGACTCCAAACACAACGAGAAAAAAAAAACAAGCCAAGCCAGTGCCTTGATAGAAACTGTAAAGAAAGGTGCTCTTCCACTTAGATGTCCCGTGTCAGGGTTTTTTAAAGGCACTTTCCATCACGTCATTATAGCTCATATTTCTCCATGAAGCCATAATAGAAAAGGAAAGGTGTTTTCTCATAGCTCCAGGAAAGAAATTTGACTTTGTTCCCATCTGCTGTCACTATTTGTTCTCAGAAAATATTTGTTCCAAAAACATAAGCTTGTTATGGAGGAGAAATGATTGAAGTTCTCAGGAGGTGCCAAAGTGGCAATGTTCGCATTTGGCAAAGGATGCAAAGCCTTGGCAGAAATAAGTCCCCATCAAGACTGCATTTGCCCTGTTCAAGCTCAGCCTCGACATGAGGATTTGCTTTTCTTCACAGCCACACAGCTTTGTTCAGAACAACATCCTTCAAAAGGAAAGAAATCCAAACCCAGGTTTTGATTTTTCCCTTCTACCCCCCAATCTATTCAACAGAAAAATGGCAGATGAAGTAATGAAAACCAAGATCCATTCCAATGCCATGAAAAATGTAAAGTTTCCTCAGCAGTTTGTGGAAAACAGGAAGCACAGGTCCCCAAACAACTAATAGAATTAGAGAAGGAGGAAACATCAGCCACAGGAGTGTGGTCTGCCATAATTCACAGTCTTAGTCGTAGTTGGGTAATCTAGTGGTGAAACAGGAGGAGGACTCTATGAGGTTGTTCAGCAAAGGAG
Organism: Dromococcyx pavoninus; assembly: GCA_033558185.1. Lineage (NCBI taxonomy): Eukaryota > Metazoa > Chordata > Aves > Cuculiformes > Neomorphidae > Dromococcyx > Dromococcyx pavoninus. Next base: position 253,422 of record JAUMJL010000502.1, on the reverse strand, counting down.
TAGTATAGGAGGTACTGGGACATCTCAAAGAATAATGCTTCCAAAGAATGATGGCTTGGGCATTAGCACAATTTCATACTCATCTCCCTTCATTACAAGTTCCTCTAGAAGGATAGCTGAAAAGAAAACATGGCCTACTCTTCGGAGAACTCACTTTTAAAATTAATATTTTTAAATAAAAAAAAAAAGAAATTCCTAGCTGAATATTTTTTCAAAGCACTTTATTTAGACTCTCCTAATGTAAAATTAAAGAAATAACTATTCAAAAATAAATATTATAACTAATTATGATCTGAATGAGGGGATTGAGTGTACCCTCAGTAAGTCTGTGGATGATGCTAAGCTGGGCAGAAGTGTTAATCCTCCTGAGGGTGGGAAGGCTCTGTAGAGGAATCTGGACAGGCTGGATCAATGGGCTAAGGTTCAACAAGGCCAAGGGACAGGTCCTGTACCTGGGACTCAACACCCCATGAAACCGTGCAGGCTTGGAGAAGAGTGGTTGGAAAGCTGCCTGACAGAGAAGGCTCTGGGGATGTTGGTTGACAGCAGCTGAATATGAGCCAACAGTGTACCCAGATGGCCAAGAGGACCAATGGCATCTTGGCCTGTATCAGAAACAGCGTGGCCAGCAGGAGCAGGGAAGTCACCTTTCACCTGAACTCAGCATTGGTGAGGCCACACCTCAAATTCTGTGTCCAGTTTTGGGCTCCTCATTAAAAGAAGGACATTGAGGGGCTAAAGCGCTTCCAGAGAAGGGCAATGAAACTGGTGAAGGGGCTGGAGAACAAGTCCTACAAGGAGCCGCTGAGGGAACCGTGACTGCTTAGCTTAGAGAAGAGGAGGCTGAGGGGAGACCTCATCGCTGTCTACAACTACCTGAAAGTAGATGATAATGTGGTGGGTGTTGTGCTCTTCTCTCAAGTAACAGGTGATAAAATGAGTGGAAATGGCCTCAAGTTGCTCCAAGGGAGGTTCAGACTAGACATCAGGAAAAATTTCTTCACTGAAAGGGCTATCAAGCTCTGGAACAGCTGCCCAGGGAGGTGGCTGAGTCACCATTCCTGGAAGTATTTAAAAGATGAGTACACAAGTTGCTCAGGGATATGGTTTAGTCAGGGACAGGTATGGTTGAACTCAATGATCTTAAAGAACTTTTCCAACCAAATGGTTCTATGAAAATATGCTTGGGTTTGTTTAGATCTTGGAAGAGGGTCTTGAGGTTTTAGATTTGCCAATTTTTTTGTCATTGGGACGAAGGGAAAAAGAGAAAGTAGATGAAACAAAACACAAAATCAGGTAGTGATTTTCTTGAATTAAAAATACATCCATATTTTTAAACATTTTCTAGATGATTCTACCACTACTGAGTAGTTTAGGAAACAACCATGCATTTGCAAGTGTGTAAGTGCATTGTGAAGGCATCACTGACACATGCATGTAGATGGGCAACTTTCCACTTGTTTATTGGGTGGCTTCTCGAGCACTGCAAAGTCAGTCTGTCCCACAGGAACTGCTCCCAGAAGAGGTGGTCAACAAATCTTACCATTTTTGACAGGTTGTAGTAGTTATAGAGATCACGGATGCCTGACTGTGCTCACCATCTTGACCACATTGCCCCGGTACTACATCAACAGAGTTTTGCTTGCAGATGGTGGCTCCATTCCCTTGGTTCTTATTGAACCTTCACCACTAAAAAACATTGTTTGGTGATGACAGACCTGGCAGCAGGAGTGTTCTGTCCCCCATCCCCAACTTGCCAAGGACTCCTATCAGACTTTCAATGTGGAACATGTTGGTCCAGCACCTTCTCTCCTTCAGGAGACCTTCCTGAGCTGCCCACTAGTGATCAGAGAGAGGGAAAAGAGACTCGGTGTTGATATCTGTCAAACCTTTCTCTGGAGTTGTTCTGGCCATGTTTCCAGACATTCAAATGAGAAATCCATCTTATTCCTCTCTTCAGCAGGTAGATAACTCACAAGGGAAATCATGGGTCAGTCACACTCTTCTAGCCTTGAGGATAAAGCCGAGTCCACCTATCCTTATGGGAAGGCCCACATGGGAACTGTTAGACTTTCGTCATATAAACAATTGTCCACCAGAACGCACTTCCCAGAGCATCCATGGCTTCCGTGCCTCTAAGGAGCTTTCAGGTAGTCATGGTTCAGCAAACAAATAATTCCCAATGACAGCACCTAAGGGAATGGCAGGAAGATGTGCCACAGGAGATTTTAGGTTGGATATTAGGAAAAGGTTCTTCACCCAGAGGGTGATGGAGCCCCGGAACACCTTCACAGGGAAGCAGTCACAGCACCAAGCCTGACAAAATTCAAGAAGCATTTGGATAACACCCTCAGACACGTGGTGGGAATTTTGGAGTTGCTCTGTGCAAGGACAAGAGTTGGACTTGATGATCATTGTGGGTCCCTTCCAGTTCGGGCCACTGTATGATTGCACCAGGAACCCAGGGCTACCTAATGCAATGCTCCAAATGTTGACAATTCCAGCACTGTTGCTGGAATAGGTCCATTCAGTTGTGGGTAACTGAAAACTCCCAAAGCAATTGATTTGCTTAAATTCTATTAAACTACCTCAGCCACTCAGGTAAGCAAGCACCTTCAGACCAGAGGTGTAAGCAAGTACACACTTGTTCCAACATAAAGGTGAGCTGCAGTGGAATGAACAAAAACTGTTACCACCTTTTTGCTGAATTGTGCTTAACTGTGACAGTCCTTGAGGCAATCACATAAATAGACTAATAGACAAAGAGAAAAGGGAAGAAAGAGGCAAAGCTGCACCAGTTCTAATGAGTGGACAAGGAAAGGCAAGCAACACTCTGCAATTTTTTTCAGTTATCTAAGGACACTAGAAACTCAGATTCTGTTATTGAAACTTCACTATGACAGAGACCTCAGTAATGAATGTGAGCAGAAGGATTTCTGGGCCAGTCTAAGATGATTAATTTCTTGTAATGCCTCCAGAAACTCGAGAGAGTCAATGCAGCACAGGAGGAAATTCAGATTCCCCTTAGCACCACAAGCATATGCTGTACATCCTGGCAGTACAACAGCTAAGCAAGCGTGTTTCATTTGCATAGAGCCTAAAGGGCTGGGAAAGATGGCAGGCAAGGGGTTAAGTAGTGGCACTGCAGTTTCTGGAAGGGAAAGGCATGCCTCATTAGCCGGCTGGAATTCATCGAGGATATGAACACCAGGGTGGACATGGGAAAGGCAGCAAACTCCATATTAGCGAGATTTTCAGGGTACATTGAACACAGGTCCACGAAAGAGGTCAGTGCCGATGGACTGGGTGATAGTGGGAGGTAAAAATGGCCCTGAGAAGTCAAGGGCAATGGGGAGCAAGTGAGAAGAGCATAGTGGGTATCTAACTGGAACAACTGACCTCTCTGCAATACACAATCATGAGTTTTTGTGTAACCAGTCCCATCTGTCCCACCAGAAAAGAAGATAACACGTGTGGTTGACTCTTTCAATGTCACACCCACCATTTCCACATGTTCAGCTTCTCCCAGGAGAAGGACCCTTAATTTTCCAACCCATCACATTAATTTACAAAGCTAACATGACATGAGTAATTGAACTGTAACTCTGTGGTTACTAATCCAAGTATCCTGTAATTTGTACAAGTGTGAAAGTTTCCAAGTATGTGGCACGTGCACTTCACTTCCCGAGGCTCACTTGCCATTAGCCTGCAGCCCAGCAGACAGGACATGGCAACAGCAATGCTCTGTCCTTTAAATACAATAACACGTAGTTCCCCTTATTACCACCTGACCACGCAACTAAGAGTCCAGGATTGTTCTGTTACCTTCCATTATGAAATTATAAAAGTAAAGTAAGGCATAAATAATTGATTCAAGTGGAAAATTACCTCAGCATCCTTTTGACCAAAAGGTCATTGATTAAGACATGAAACTGCATGAAACAGCAAAGTTTCTTTATTTGTCTTGGGGAATTTAGAATCATAGAATCATAGAATGGTTTGGGTTGGAAGGGACCTTAAATCCCATTCAATTCCAACTCCCTTGCCATGGGCAGGGACACCTCCCACCAGACCAGGCTGCTCAAGGCCCCATCCAACCTGGCCTTGAACACCTCCAGGGAGGGGGCATCCACAGCTTCTCTGCGCAGCCTGTGACAGTGTCTCAATTCCCTCATTGTGAAGAATTTCTCCCTGATGTCTAACGTAAATCTTCCCCCCTTCCAGTTTAATGCCATTTCCCCTCATCTTATCACTATTTGCCCTTGTAGAAAGTTCCTCCCCTGTAGCCTCTTCAGGTACTGGAAGGCTGCTATGAGGTCCCACCAAAGCCTTCTCTTCTCCAGGCTGAACAACCCCAACTCTCTCAGCCTGTCATCATAGCAGAGGGGCTCCAGCCCTCTGATCACCTTCGTACCCCTCCTCTGGACCTGCTCCAACATTTCCATATCCTTCTTAAGTTGGGAATTCCAGAACTGGACACAATACTCCAGATGGGGGTCTCAAAAGAGCAGAATAGAGGGGAAGAATCACCTCCCTTGACCTGCTGGCAATGCTTCTTTTGATGCAGCCCAAGACATGTTTGGCCTTCTGGGCTGCGAGTGCACATCGCCGGCTCATGTCGAGCTTCTCATCAATCAGCACCTCCAAGTCCTTCTCCACAGGGCTGCTCTTGATCACATCGTCCCTCATTCTGTATTGATACCAGTGTTATTCTGGAAACAATATCTCACTTTGATGCAAAAAGTTAAATAAGCATGGAAGTAAGAGAGCAGAGCTCTGCCTAAGCTTCTGTAAGAGGGAGTCACATTAGCCTGGTAGAAAAGCGTGTATTCGCTACTCTTTGATTCTACAAGTGTTTAAATGTTTTGTATGACATGGCGAGTGCAACACAAAAGATTGAAACCAGACAACTCCAAAGCTCTGTGTGCTTAAGATACTCTTTTGTGGTTAAAAAATATGGATTTACCTGCTCTTCTCTATGCCAGTGGGTTTGCTCCGTTGGTTTACAGAGTTAAAGGTAAACCACCAACTCCTGCCCCACAAAACCTGATCATGTTATTTCCCATAAACAAACCATTCAGCACTTTTGGGACAAATCCAGAAATAGTTACAGAATGACTTAAAGTCTTTTACTTACGGTAGCTCAAAGGATTGTATTTTTGCTTTTTCTTTAGTCAAAGCCTTTTTCAAAATGCATGGCCTTGAGACAAGAGGAGCTAAAAAGTATGCAAAAGTACTGCGTGTGCTTTAAAGACGGTGAATCTACTTTTGTTATGTCTTGTTACCTAGGGCAAGGCTGAGCTGGGCTTGTCTGCTCAACTCTGAAAAGCAACATGCACAACCTACTCCTTTGTCTTGCAAGTCTTGGCTGGAAGATTTACAGCAGCACTAGCAATGCTAAGGGAAGATTGTTCAGCCATTTGTAACCGAGATTCAGTTGTGATTTACATTTGAAGCAGGTATTTTAATCCCTCAGTTGAATATGAAGTACACTCAGACTTACTGCATTTGTTCTTTCCTCTGGTCAAAAAAACTCATTTGGGAAAAATCATCTATATAAATCCATTCATTTATAGCATTTTTATAATCAGTTTTGCGATCTATCTCCCAGGACACAGGACTCTCAACCCGAAAATTTGCTGTCCTTTAATCACCAAAGCTGAGGGACTGCATTTTGCTATAGGGGAAAACACATGGCCAGCAAAGCTGATCCCACTGACCTCATCCTGTTGCTTTTCTCCTCTACACCCTCAGCAGAGCGCATTCCACATTCCAGATAAAGCAGAGCACCTGGAAATGCAGCCAGGGTTCAGGACCTGCTTCCTGCTTCATTTCCAAGTATCAGCTGCAAAAATATCTCCCAGGTCAACACTGGATCTTTCCACTTGAACCTTCACAGGGCCAGGAACAAGAATTACTCTGAGGTACTAATGTTGCCTTCATAGACAAAGCCACCTCTCACTGGTCAGACTCATATCTGATGTTATGAGCACCACCAGTTCCAGTCACTCAGCTTTACTCTCAACATGCAAGAGCTAGGAGAAGTAGTTGTGGGCACTTCAAATGCACTTTCCCTCAGCCAGAAAAGAAGCTCCACAACAGTCACAAAGAGTGCCAAGGAGGCCCTTGGTGTCAGGGGGCTGTTCCACCATGCAGCTGGTTGGTGCAGCACACGAACCCTTGCAAACCCACTCTAACATCCCCATTCACCTTGTAGGTAGGTCCACCCACCTTCCCCTCTCCTCTTCACAGCTTTTGGTCATTATTTGCTTTACTGGCTTTCTGTTAACTCTTCAGGCATACGGTTGTCTACATGACTGAGGAGCACATCCCAAAGCCATGCAGGCCTCAGTAGCACCGTGCAGACTTGAAAAACACCAAGTTTTATGACTGAAGTGATATGAACTAATCCTTGGGAGTGACTAACAAGCACGTAGATAGTGAGTAGGGTGGTGATATCCCATTGAACACTCCATGGGACAACTGAAGGAGCACTAAAATGTATTTCACCTTTTTTTCTTCCTTTTTTTTTTTTTGTTCATTTAATATTTTCTTCTGGCCCAGGTATGATTTGGGTCTGGGGAACAGACTCAAAGCATCATGAAATCACTGGGACTCTTTCCCTTGGCGCAGGTAGGCTTTGGAATGACTCCTTGAGAACCAACACATTGCTCAGGTGCTCCTGCTCATGTGCATCGCAGACTGATGGGCTGCAGCCAAAGGAGAAAGTATCTCCAGGTTCCTGCATGAAGAGATGTCAGCCTTGATCGCCTGCAGAGGTGTGTTGTTTTTTCAAAGCATCTCCCTTGAGCAAGACATATGCCAAAAGTGAGGATGCAAATTCAAATGTATTGAAGCAAACCAGAGTTTATTTAGCATTTATTACCCTTTCTGTTGTGATACGTGGCTTCTTCTGTCTCCATTTTCCTCTGGTAAACATAGACCTTTTATTTATTATTTTTTTTAATAAAATATATAAAACATTGTGCATTGCTATCCATAGGAAAACTGTAGTTTAACAACACAAAAAAAGAATAAGGCACATTCCTGTGCAGCATCTTCAAATATATATATATTTAAAACAAAACAAAAAGAAAACCCTTTTCAACCTCTTTGAGGTTGTTAACTTCTCACCGGTCACTGACACATCTCTTATATTACCATAATTTCACTGTTGAAGATGGTTTGGGTTGTGTTTGATAGGGGCCAGCAGGGAGAACAGACTCAAAAAAAATAGGATTTTATCCCTGAGGTGTCAGTAAAAAAAAAAAATAAATGTTCCCATTGAAAAGGAAGATGAAAAGAGAGCCATAAATAACTGAATACACTATGGCAAACATCCAAGCACCGAGATGATTTCACAATGGAAGAATCCCCCTCCCCCCCAAACCCCAATTCTTAACAAGTCATATTTGCCATTGGGTTTTAATTAGGTTAATCTCATGGCTTCTGAAGTCACAAGACAATTGTTGGGATGCAACTCCCCCATCCTTCCCAAATCACCTTTACAAATTTGTCATTTTGTTCATGATTCTCCCACAGTTCTCAGGAAAAGGAAACCAAAAAATCCTAAATGAACACCATAACCTGGATAACTTCTCTCCCCAGCCAAGAGAGGAGCACTTGTACCGCTGCATGCCAGATTCCATGTCCCACGTGGGAGGACTCTAATTGTCACCTTCCTGCCTGCTGCTGAGAAATGAAGTTGGCAACCCCCTCTGTTGTAACCAGAAAGTGTCTGTGAAGAGGGGTGATAGCAATATGTCAGGGAGAAGGAGACAGGGAAAGCTTTATTGCTGTCCATCCAGACTGCTCCAGGTAGCATGCCTGAAAGGAAAAGAGGACACAACCATGTAACATTCCTTCCCTTCCTCTCCTCTATCATGCGTGGAAGAGCCCCAGGGCGCAGGGCAGGATGTTTGGACTCCCCATGACTTAGTAGTAACGGTTGAGGCTCCTGGTCCCTGGGATGTCTGGCTGACCATTCATCCAGATCTCCCGGATGATGCGCTCCCGCTCCTCCAGCCGCTGAGCTCGCTCCAGCTCCTCCGCCGAAGTGAAGACGTTCATGTTCAAAGTCCTCTCGAACCTGCGGTGCCTGCGAGCAGACAGGTCCGAAGTGGTGTCCGAATCATCATCGCTGTCACTGCTGTCGCTATCGCTTTCCCGCTCCCGAGGAGGTTTCTTCGGGGAGGAGCGTTTGCAGTCAGTTCGGCAGGAGACCCTCAGCACCAGGGCCAGCAGGGTCAAGACCAGTCCAATGCACACTCCGGAGACAAAATACAGAGCAGCCCGCTCAGGGTTTTCTGAAAGGGGAAAGAAAATTATTTGACATAAATAGATATTGATATATTTATTTTTATATTTATATTGAGAACAACCCTCCAAGGAACAAAACACAGGCAGTTCCTCTGTGCACATACCAGCCACCGTGTCTGGAGGCTCAGAGTTTCCAGTGGTTGTTTTTCCTTTCAAGCCCTCCTTTGCCTCTTCTCCTCAGGGAGATTAGGAAGGAGAAATTAAATGGTGGATTTGCTGCCAAGGCATTTGCCCACATGCAGAATGTGGGTTCGCTACAGTCATGTCTTGGAGTTGTCTGGAAGGGGAAGGAGCTGCCCACAGAATTAAATGCTAATTCCAGTGGCTGCATGAGTAGAGCTGACACTAGGGTGCCGCACATCCAGCAGCAGCTAAGTGCATCTCTCTGCCACATCCATCATCATCATATGAGGACTAGAGATGATTTACAAAGCTCTCTGTGCTGTGGCCCAGCTGAAATGGGAAGCCTTGCAGCATGGAAAAGTGCATATTATTTATTCATAGGTTCCATTTGCTTATCTAAGGCAAGCGTGCTGGCTTTCTGCCCAGACCACCAAAATGCATACCTGTGCTACACAAGCATAGCTGGAGTCAGTGCACTAAAAGGATGAATCCTGCACAGCCAGTTTTCAGAGGTGATATAACAAGACTCCAAAGGACCCACGATGCTTTAAAAACTAGGTCATCTTGTTTATTTACTACCTTTTGGTTTTTTTCAGTTCACAGGACTACCTCGAAGCATAATTATGGTAAACGTTGTTGCTGTAATTCCCCTGGGCTGAATCATCTTGGTGCATTCCAGGTTTATAGGTACACTGAATGGGTGAAGGTGAATCAAGCAGAGGTGTCAAGGCCCGCTCTACTCCACTGTGTCTGCTGGGACTCCTGAGTGCAAGGATGGAGTCAGTTCCTCAGATGAGTCTTACTCCCTTGAACTCAGTGATAAAGTTGTAACAGTTCCCACCAAGGTGAGAGCCTGACATTTGGCCCCAAAAGTTCTCAGTAATTAAAACTACGTTCACTCCCTCCCACAGTGCTTTTAGAAACTGCCCTTTTCAGCTGATTTCCTTAAAGAAAAGTTTGCAGAAGATGAACTGGAAACAATTTGGAAATATTCAAACCTGAACAGGACAAGACCTTGTTCTCATTTCACAGCTGGCTCTCAATTTGAAGTTAGCCTTGTTCTGAGTAGGGTGTTGGACAAGATGACTCCTGGAATTCTCTTCCAATTATTTTCCAATTCTGTGGTCAGAGCATTGACTTGTGCACTGTTCAAGGCAATGCATAGTTCAACACTTGGAGGTGCTCATGGAACAGTTTCAGAGCCTTTGTGTTCTTCACTTCTCTCCCAAATGAATCTCAAAGGTGACTGACAAGCCAAGGTGGAGGAAGATGTCATGATAGTCTGAAAACTGGCTAATAAAAGATGAGACTATTCATAGAGTGGTTGGTGTGGATGACATGGGGAAAAACAGGCTGAAGGGAAACCACAAAAAAAGAGGAGAAAACAGAACAGATACATTCAAAGAGTCCAAAAAAAGAAAGAGGAAAGAAATACAGAATTAGCTGGAAAGTCAAGAGAGACCAAAGCCAGAGCATTTAACCTAAAGTATTTTGACAAAAGTGAGACAGCAAAAATACAAAAGTAAAAGAGCAGATACCAGAGCAGGCATGAAGGATGTGTCAATGGCTCTTGCAGAAGTAAAATCCCTGCAGGTGTTCAAAAAAAATGTGGTACTTCAGGACATGGTTAAGTAGACATGGAGGCGTGGACTGATAGTTGGATTTGATGATCTTAGAGGTCTTTTCCAACCTTAATGATTCTATGATTCAAAGCATGGCTGAGGAAAATCCTGGCTCCAATGAAGCTAATGGCAACTCTGAACTCAAGAGGCAGAACTCAAAATCTTGTTTGTGCAGTAGCAAAGCTGCTGTCCATCTGGTACTGTGTGAACAGTAAAGAAGTGGCTTAAATTTCAGAGATTTGAAAATCTCAGGAAACGTGGAATCACCACCCAATAGCACTTCTACCTCCATGTATGCTACAAATCAGGACAGTAACTGCAAATCTTCCTTTGCAAGTAGGCCTAAGCAGGACTCTGAGGACACCCAGAGTGTGCAAGCGTGAGAAAAACCAATGAGCAGGACTGATGTGTTTGTACTGGAAGACTCATGGTCCAGTCTGCCTCCCTTCTGCCTGCCTGACAGGATGCCAGGCTCACTTGCCTGTCCCACTCACACATGGGCTTGATTTGGTTGCATTATTTCCACTGCTTACTGTTTTAAAGCAACTCATTAAAAAAACATAGTTTAGAGCCTGAGATGCAGACACACGCGATTTCTCTCCCCCTGCTTTTGTCCATGTCCTACTTTTCCTTTCTCCTCTACACTCCTTTTTCTGTGCTACTCTACCCAGATTATGACCAAGCTGCACCTCGGTTCCTACTTAAGCAACCATTTTTCATCCCCTGCTCGTGCTTGTATGTCTAGTCCTTCATGCAGTGCGACGGCTGTAATTGAATCTTTGGGCTCCAGTGGCATTTATGGGCTCCCACAGCTACTCTATCAATATCTGAGACACTGTCTGGACTTCCTCACTGAGCTGTAACCCTACGTTCAACTGCAGTCTTGGTATTTATCATACGTACAATACACTCGCACAGCAGCATCTCTTCTTTTCACAGCAACTTAAGCTAAAAACCACAGGCTCTGCTTTTTCTCAGCTGAAGCAGCCAAGTCAGCAATAGACTAAATTTGAGGGTATGACAGTTGATTAGTGACTTTGAGGCCCTCCCCCATTGCATGTTTTACTTGCAAAGACTAAAAAGGGGCATCCTCTTCAAATGGATGTTCAGTATCTTCTAAAAACTTGAAGGTGGCTCCGATTTGCCATACCAACACTGAAGCTCCTCAAAACACTCATTATTTTTGAAAAAAAAGTTGCTCTTTAAAAGTGTGTGGACATCAATAGCAGGAATTAACATAATTTTGATACACATTCGTGTCTGCATGCGTGTGTACACCCATTAACACATGGATTTTGACCATCGTAGCTTTTCTCTCACTACTGTGGATGAAAGCTCAAAGCTATGTTTTTCACTTGAACTTCTAGCAGGACTCACTTGCTGTCAATCTCTTTAGCTGGTGTTACCTTTCTCCTTCCTGGTATTTCTCTTTCTGGACTGAAAGCATTGATGAAAATGTCACTGATTCGAGCCTGAATTTAATCCATGCAGACAAAAGATATACGCTCTTTATAGCCCTCTATACAAAAGCAAGCATTTTCTAGGTGCTCAAACCAGCCAAAAATTAGAAACACATTTTATTTTGTTTTTCCAACCAAACCAGCAGCAATTACGAAGCCTGTTTCCTGAGGGCTAACAATCTGCTGGGAGCATCAGCCCAGACTGCCATTAATTCCCCAGGAAATGCCTCAGGCCAAGGTTGTTATTGCTATTATAATAAATTGTTTCAATAAATAAAAACCAATCTAGGCATTAACGCTGCTGGCTTCCTGTGATGGCTTCATGCATTCAGAAACCTCAGTGGGGAGGAAAATTTCAGAGGGCCCCAGTAAAAGGTTCAGCATTAAGCACGGCCAGACAAACAGTAGGAACAATATCTTCTAGGGAATTTACAGTTAGCCCCACAGGCTGCTGAAATCCCTTGGTAGAACAGAGGAAGCTCTCCAGGAGCCCCTTATTAATAAGGCTCAGGCCAAGCAGTTTAAAAGTTGGAATGATCTCCCCTGGGTTGCTTTTTGGAAGCCCCTTGTTAATAACTTGGCAGTAAAGCTTTGCTTGTGGAAGCAGAATAAAACAGGGATTTGTGGAGATTTCCCTTCAACTACTTCAATCTGAATGCAATGACAAAACCGGAATAAGTCTTCTGTCCAAAGGGAGGCACTGGAAGTACTATGACACAATTTGAATGTTTAATATTCATGTACCCACAAGAGATTGTTCTGGTCTTGCTGGTAGACTGTGACTGCAAAGACAGTTCCAGTTGTCACTGAGACTGGTGAAGTCTTTCCAAACACTCAGGTTTTGGAGCACATTCATTATAAATAACAGGTCTGAGGTTTGCAGGCAGAGATTGCATGTAATTAAAAACCTAATTCTATAAAGAAAATCAGCTTCTAAATTAAAGGCATCCCCTAGCCTTTGAGAAGACTCTCTATTATTTAGAGGGGGAACTCTAAATAATATTTATTTGTTTGATCAGCAGATAAATTCACTCCTGATTGACACTGTTCTCTCTTTCTCTGTATTTCTGATCAAATGTTGTTTTCAGGATTCTGGAAGCTGGTAAGACTAACACCCAACTGGCTTTGATACTCCTAACTGTGATGATAGCTGCAAATAGATTTGACAGTGAAAACCAACACTCCTGCAAAGAGGCTTCGCTTCTGTGCAGTGACTTTTTACTCCTCAGATGTCAATAGCAACCTTCCCGAATTTTATATGGCAACATACATCAAAAAGATGGTGGAAGTGAGCACAGAAGCTTTTGCTAATATTGGCACTTCTCCTCTCCATGCACTGCAAGACTCTGCATGTGCGAGTGACCAAGTCTGCAGATTCTTCATCTGCAGTCGCCCACCAAAACCTGCCACTTTGTGCAGAAAATGTGAAGAGTAGTGGAGTGGATCATCCTTTCAAGTATGCACTTTTCCCATGAAATACGAAGTGCCCATAGCTTCTTTTTCCTGCAGTGGGTCTCAGGGTATACACCACCCTCTGCCTCAACAGAAAAAAACATGTTGCCCCTGCCTATTTGAAATTATTTCTCACAAAGTCCTGTTCTGAGCCAACCCCTCAGTATACAGGGAAGCCTTGAATACAGCACTTTCAGTCTGCAGTTTACCTGAGGGACTTCTTTAGTGTTATGAAACAGAGCAGTTCTTGCAGTAATGTTTCCCTTTGGCACTGAGGCTGTGGTCAGGAGCAGTGGGAAGCTGTATGAACCATGACCAGCCCTCCCTGGCCACCCAATACCCTGCCACTCCTGAGCTACTATAATGGCTCCTCTATGGCCATCAACAGCTACTGTGGTTTAAGCAGCCTTTGGGGCCCCAAACTCAGGTAAACACAAAAATTTTCAAATGTTATGCTGTTGAAATTCTGCAATATGAAGGGGGTGGGCATTTGCAGTGCTCTAGTTTTATGCAGATGATATTTGTGCCCTGTGACACAGCTTGTCTTTGAACTCATAGTCTAAAACCTCTCCATGGTCACGTATAACAAAATACATCAGATCAAATCCAACCTCTCCACTAAAAGCAGAGGGCTAAATTACATGCAGCAGATATAGATGGTTTAGGGCATCTGCTGTTTCAATCCATTGGGCAGCCACTGATTATTTTTGTAATAAATAACAAACTGAACATAAATATCATTGAGATTAGAATTCATCTAACAGCCATGGTTATGTGCACTGGAAACCATGAACAGCAAGCTCCTGAACTCATCGCTGGAAGACAAAGTCATGAGGTCTATTTGAAATCCAGTGGATGTGAACGTATTAAAAGGAGATCACATCACGAGAGGGCAAGAAAATCCCACACTAACAAGACAGTTAAAGCCATCCTTATTTATTATTTATGCTACAATAAAAACAAGAGGCTCCTGCCCATTGTGAAGGAAATTAACTGAGGCCTTGTGCCCTACAAAACCAATACAGAGTCAAAGAGTTCTGCTGTGGTAAATGGAAGCAAAGTCCATGTGGCAGCAGCAGCAGCCCTGAATCCTAGTCCCACCTATCCCCAACCATAAATCCTACAACCTTCTGCTGCCTGTTATTGTTCAGATGGGGAAAATAATGTTAACAGCATTTTATTTTATAGTAAGTTTGTGAATGCAGGCATTTTCATGTCACAAAATGGGCAGCTGTAAGTAAGAGGGAGAAGCACCATCGATAGATTTAAACTTTGCTTTTTCTGATCTTTTGTTAGAAAAGGCCATGCAAAAAAAAATATATTGCATTCTGTGAAAACACTGCTAATTTGTTATGGTTTGAATTAGTCAGGTTAGGGATAAACCGTGACATAATTCCACTCGAACTGCCTGCTTCTTAAAGGTGTCACAAAAACACAGATCCCGATGCCGCTACTGGATGTGCAGAAGGTCAGAACTTTGGATTCATCATTCACTGTCATTTTAGAAGGACCTTCCACTAAATGTGCAGAAACACTCTCAATAATCCAAAATGCAAAGCCCAAGTTAGTTGTTTCACATGTTAAAAGAAGCTTGGTCACTAGGTCCAGGGAGGTGATTCTACTGCTCTTGTGGGATCCCACCTGGAATACTGCATCCAGCTCTGCAACCCTCAGCACAGGAAAGACATGGACCTGTTGGAGTGGGTCCAGAAGAGGGCCACAAAAACGATCAGAGGGCTGGAACACCTCTCCTGTAAGAAAAGGCTGAGAGAGTTGGGGTTGTTCAACCTGGAGAAGAGAAGGCTCCAGGAAGACCTTGCTGCAGCCCTTCAGTAATAAAAAGGGTCTTATAAGAAAGACAAGGGACAGAACTTTTATCAGGGCCTGTTGAAATAGGACAAAGGGAAATGGTTTTAAACTAAAAGAGGCTAGATGTAGACTAGATATAAGGAAGACATTTTTTACAATAAGAGTGGTGAGACACTGGCACGGGTTGCCTGGAGAGGTGGTGGATGTCCCATCCATGGAAGTATTCAACATCAAGCTGTACAGGACTCTGAGCAACCTGATCTAGTTCACAATGTTCCTGCTTACTGCAGTAGGATTGGACTAGATGAACTTTAAAAGTTCCTTCCAACTCAAACTATTCCATGTTTCTACAATCCTATGAAATCCAAATACTTGTCTGTAGTAGCATGACGATACCTTAGCGAGAGCAAGGGCATGGCACGAAGAATATGTTAGCATTTAATGAATTAGCAAGACCAAATGGCACACAGACTTGAAAAACTCACTCACAGATATTGGAATTGTAGTTATATAGACCTCAAATGCTCCAGGATAGTACAATTCCATTACAATGGTGCTAGCAGACTGCCTGCAGCACACAGAATTAACAGCATGGATTGAAAGAGCAACACACTAATATTACTAGCAAGGTAATATTGTTTGACAATAAGCATTGCAAGGTAATAAGCATACAAACCTTTCATTAAACAAATGGAGAACAGCTAGCTATAAGGAAAAAGTGACCACAAACAGTATGTCCTGCCTCGGGAGGCTGGTTACACAGAAATCAAGGCCCTGCTTTCTGGGGAAAGCAGCAGAGGCTGGCCTAAAATACACTGAATTAGTGCATCCAATGCTACTCAGCCAGTGTTCCTCCTGTTTTTTGGGTTAGGTCCTTCAACTCTGTAGGGAAAAACCTATTGCCGAAAAGGTACCTCATGAGGTTGTGGGATGGGAAACTTTTGTGCCATATAACTCATCTCAACTGCACGTTTGGCTACGCTAAGCACTCAGTAAGGCACACAAACCTTATTTCAATTTTTAAAGTGAATCTTATTAGAAGATTGCTCCTCTGCTACTTGAAAGATACACGTGGGTGCAAGATAAACTGTGATCCAAGGAAATCTTACTCTAAACTGGATTTAAATATACAATTAAGTAGACTCTCAAGTTACTTCATCTTCACACTTCCACTGAAGATAAGCCAAATTCTCTTAAGCAGATCTGAGTGCTCCTTATTTTTCAAATTACAGGACAACAAGCTTGCCTCCCTAATGAGCCAGGCTTTGATCTCCCGGAAAATGTAGCATTAGGAATAATACCGCATGTAAGATTACATTGTATTTAACTTCAGATGAGAGCAAATCCAGTAGAAAGCAGAGCACAATAAACCTCGTTATATACTGTCTGCCAGAGCTGCCCTGGTCAGGTCTGTCAAGGGAGAATTTGCTGAGAGATGAATGAAAAATACACACAGTTCAAAGAGGCAGATTTAGCCCTAGGTAACTGTGAAATGTAGGCTCAATTGAGGGTCTACAACGAGCTTATGAGAGCCCAGAGAGACGTCAGCCACAAGACCTACCTGTGATAAAGGCATACGCTGCTAGGATGTTGCTGAGCAGTGCCATCTCCGTGCTAACGCCCACAGGCTCCATGCTGTTGTTGAGTGCTGGCGGTTGTGTCTCATCCACAGGAAGCAGGAAGGGGGTGTTGTCTAGAGGGTAGAAGGTGGCTGATCTCCCTTTCTTCTTCTCTGCTTTGAAACAGAAAGGGAACAAGGAATGAGGCATGTGCCTCAGCCCTACCCTGCCCTATCCCCACCAGGTCAGCATCTATGTTCAGAAATCTGGTGCCACTCAACAGCAACCACCCAAATGTTCCCTTTTTTGGGGAGCACCTAAACCTTCGATAGTCTCAGCTAAGCACATACCTTGTCTGCATCCAGGCAAGCATCTTTTCTCCCCCGTCTCCTGCTCTTTCATGTCACCACTTAGACACACCCACCTACACTACAGCAAATATATAATCAGGTTTCTTTTCTCTTACGTAAATCAAAGGAGCCTTTAACAGTGGGTTCAGCAAAGCTTGTAATAAGGTTTGGAAAACACAGGAAGAGCCGGCAACCCTCTGCTGGTGTCGTGTTGTAGTGATCCATCCACACCTGGCAAACAGACATGCTTTCTCTTCAGCCTTCATAGGGAAGGGCAGACCCGAGTTTATGACTTCCTTCAGAAGTCATGCTGGTATTGTGTTTCACCCAGACACCATTTCCCCTTTCGAGAGGTGAGTGAACATGGGTTAATCATTTGATTTTATTTGTTGAAGACTGGAGCTAAGGAGGCAGCTAATTCCAGGAGGCTCAAAGAGACCCTTTCAGACCTTATCAGCTCGCTGCTGAGTGCACCCTGCACATTGATCTGCAGGCAGACACCCCCACCAGTCACAAAACACTAATTGTTTTAAACACATGAAAAAGCTGGTGTACAGGATCCAGCTCCATCATCCAAGTGCTTGTTTAACTATAGTTATTACAGTTTTTCAGGCTCCTTTCCCAAGGTGTCTGTTTCTGTCCAAAAGAAAGGAGCGCAATGTAAAGTCACAGACTTGCACCTGGCTTCCTCCTATCCACAGGTATTAAATTCAGGAAGCTGTCAGGTTCATCTCCAAGAATCCATGAATGCCATGCAAACGAAGGCACTCTGACAGCAGCCACAACACGAGAAGGTCTGTGTTTGCTGGCTGCCTGATCTGCCCTCTTTGTCTGCAATTCTAGTAGTGTGAGACATCACATTCAGTTTCCCACTGTGCGTGCCAAGAAGCAGCCAGCCCAGGGAAGTAGTAACAGAAACAGAGGAGTGTCAAAGAGAACAGGTAATACTGGAAAGAGAGGGACTGAGTGCATGAACGTGTGTGTAGTGACGCCAACTCCTAATCTCCCTTGGAGGAGAAGCAGTGGGGAGGGATGTCCAGGTATTGTTGTAAGGGATCAGCTCCGAGGAATGTGGGCACGGTTGTATCTCTGCCACTGAATAGCTTCATGGCCTTGGGAAAGTCAGGTTACCAGCTACCAAGGTGTTAATAACTGGCCCTGAAGCAAAGTTTTGAAACATGGGTGCCTGAGTGGCAGATCCAAAAGGGAAAAATATTTAAATGACGTCTTGCTTTAGGAGAACAGAGATCACCAGAGATCAGTTGTAGAAATGAAGGCATTGGGGCACAGAGAGACAAGGGCATATTCAGCAGGAAATCAATAGCAAAGTTTTGGAAAATCATTTAATGTAGATGTAGGCATCAATGTGCTGTCTAATCTTTTCTTTACTGTCCCTGTCTGGTAAATCTATGTCTGTATAAGTGGCTGGAATTTTCCCCAACACTGTTCCTGCAAAGAAATCCATGGAAGCAGCATAAATTCTTCATTTCTAAAAACTCAACAATTCAGAGCATCTCAAGTAGCACTATGCACCTAATCTGAGGCACTTGAATCTTGCTATTAGTTGACAGATCCTAGCAAGTCAGGCAGCTCTCCCCACAGCAGACACTTAAATCTTGATGCATCTGCTCATACACAGGTACCTGAGATGCCACAGGGTCAGGACACCCACACAGAGATGACAGGTACGAAAAGGGATGTAGGGGCAGCTGTAGGACAGCATCTAGAAGCAAGGTGAACACCCTGAGATGTGCTGAGGCCTGTCTCTGAACTAGTTAATCTAAAACCCCTTTACAATCAATTACAATAAAGGGCACCACCAGCATATAATCTCATCGTATGTGTTTGAGAACCATATATCTCACTGTAAAGACAACTGCTGAGTTAGGTGGCTGCAGGTTCCTGCTAGGCCTTTGACACTTGGCTACAACACAGCATTAAAGTCCAGTTAAAAGGGCTGGACTGCAACTGCAAAGAGCTGGTAGGATACCAGCCAGGGGCCTCTGCACCACACTCTCTCACATGTCCAGTTCTGGCTTATTGACATCCCACCTGGCCCTCACTGTTGCTGCATTCACGGCGTCTCCCTAGGACTAAGGTTTATCTACACTTGCAGCAGGGTCTTCCATGTACATGTGCTAGATCAGTCAGGAAAGGCTCAGATGAACACCACCTCTGTTGGGTATGGGGCATCCTTTGTAAACCATGCAGTGCAATAATGGTGTATTTAGGAGACAGAGCAAGGCATAACTCCTCTCATGTGAGGTGTAAGAAGAATCGCGTTTTTTTAGTTTTACGTCTGACTTGTCCAATGAAAAGATGAAATCAAACACATTTTTAAATGAATACTTTTCTGCATACACTATGCTCCAGCAAAGAGCACCATAAAACCACAGAACTGGTTTTGTCACCTGCAGGATTTTACAAGCACAGACAAGGAAGACAGAAAATGACTAGAGTTATGCAGGAGGGAAAACCAAACAAACACAATTTTACAAGAGCCATGTGTTGCTACACTATGCAGTTCCCTGATCTGCCATTCATTCCAGGATTATGCTATACTAAAAGACATCCCCTTTCCTCCCTTGAAGGCCTTGTTTATGCCTAATGATCTCATCTACTACTGGTTTTCTCTTCACTACACTCTCTTAGCTCCTCACGGTCAATTAGAAAATTTCCCTTTACACCAAAGCTGAGGAAAATTATTTGAGCTAGCAATAAATTTGCTCAATCACATGTTTAAGCATTGAAGAGGCTATTCATAATACCAGGCTGACTTTAGCAAATCGTTTTAATCAACAAAATAAAATGGGAAGGGAGATTACAGAAATATCCAAATATTTCCTTTCCCTATTTTTGAAACATTCCTTTAGTTTTTAATTTTAAAATGACATCTCTGTTTGAAAAGTGGTGTGTATTTTAAAGATGAATGAATAAACAATGTGCAAACTAAAAAAAAAACCATGTCCTTGGTAGAAGTGAAATGTTTAGATGAACGAAAATGAGTTCAGGATTTTTTTTTCTTGCTTAACAGCATCACCAGGATCACAAAATTTATTTCGGGCTGACTCAAAATCCTTTTCTTGACAATTTTTCAGTAAGGCCTACAACCTGGCAAATATTTTATTGCCAGCTCTTAATTGTCTGTGGATTGATTATCCAAGCAATAGATTAACTTTGCCAGGAGTGTAGACAGAGACAAGGTAGCTCTGCTCATACCCACCTAATGCACAGGGTGGCAATTTCAGGAGTAATGTCGTACGCCATCACCTCCTGCGTGTTGGGAAACACAATGCAAAAGCCCCAACTAACCCCCTACGCATTCCTCTGTGTTTTTCCTATTCATGCACAATCCCTTTCTCTTACTCACTTATTCCCATTAGATAGCAAAGATTTTACATCTTTCATATCTTTTGACTTTGTTTTTTATGAAAATAGCATCAGATTTCAAAGCTCAGTTGATTACTTCTCTGTCCTCTGTGAGGCAGATCTACGTCTCTGCTCTGTTTTTCGCTTTTCCACTGTATTAGAGAGGTCTGCAAAGTGTTTCTGTGATGAGTTTTGACATGTATGGTCATGACTGCTATTTCAAGAAACTCAGTTTGAGTTTCACAGTTCACTTTAGTCCAGTGCTGCTCAGGCCTTGAAGCTTCCCTTTCTGACTGTGACATGGATGGGGTTTGGGAACAATACAAAAGCCCAGGTAAGGGGAGATAGAAGGGAACAGTTACGTGGTAACTGTTAGGTTAGCACAGATAGGTTTGGGCCAACATCACAATACTCATAGCTACCTGGGAGAGCACGTCCTATGTTGGAAGGAGAGACATCAGAAAGGAACACACCGTCCCCTATAACATTGGGATCAAACACTCTCGGTCGCAGAGGAAAATGTGGCTTCTGAAATCCTTGGTAATTGGTTGGTCTTGGCTGGGTTTCGTGCAGAAGCTTCTTAGGAACTGAAAGAGATGTGTAAGAAGGGCACAGTTATTAGAGTGAGTTATTTCAGCTGGTCAGAACGAGAATTATCACATCATGCTATGGGCACAGCTGATGCTTAATTATACCACGTGCAGACCAAACAGACACACCACTATGATGAATGCTCTCCAAATGCCAGCACAAAGACGTTCAGTGAAAGAACACTGGGAACTATAAAGTTATTAAGATATTGTTTATTTATAATTAAGCTTTGAGACTAGGCTAAGAATCAGATTCAGACATTTTATTTAGACATCCATCTTGGAAACTGAAATGCCTAGTAGGCCAGGCTTTGGCCTCAGCCCTGAACCTCAGAGTACTCCAGCTAAACATGTCTGTTCCTACCATGATAGCAGGCTGGGGAGGATGGCTTGTATCACTGGGGACTACTGGGTATGCCTGAACCACTGCCCCTCTCCAGCCATCAAGTTGCTGTCTCAAGACTGTACATCAGAAATTTCTGTTCACTTTGGATTCACAAAACCAGCCTCCAGAGGATGTTGTTCATGTGAAAAAATGCATAAATCATCCACCACAGAAGTAAGAAAGCCCACCTGTAAGAAACCCTCCTCACCTAGTGAGATCTAAAATACACTGTTCTCCATTGGTGTTTAAGATTTAACAAAGATGGGAAAAGCCCATTCTTCATTCCCACCATCCTTAGAAGGAGGGTGAAGACTCAGGTAATCCCTGCTGCTCTCTGTGCTTTGTCAGCCACAGCATAAACAATATCCAGGAGAGGTAGGTTAATATGTGACAGTTGTGTCAGTACATGATCTCTTCTTTGAACCAAAGCATGTCTTAGTAAGCAAAGAATTTTCTTCTCCTTCACGATGCAAGGCCAGCTCTTCAGCTGTACATACAGGTAAAGAAATAAAAGTTGGTGTAGCTACCTCAGTGTACACCCACTGAAGGTGAATCCACACAGTAAATTCAGTAATTTGCCCTGTAGGGACACAGCAGCACATCATTTACAGAGCTGAACCAGTTCTCTGCCTCAGCCATGGCCAACACCTGAGGCTATTTGAGAGCAAAGTGCTTTTCCATACAAAAAGAAGAAACACTTTTATGGGCCATTCTGTTCAGAAATTAGAGGAATAAAGTGATGAAAGACAAAAATAAAGAAATTAAAATTTCCAGACGAGAAAGACAGGTATTCCCCATCAGTGACTGTATACAAATATATTCATGAAAGCACAATTTTGTCCCTACAAACAATGAAGACTTCAGTGTGTTGAAGACACATACTGCTAAGGACTAGGCACAAGTTCATTAGACTAACAGAGACCTCAAGAGAAGATGCTGAGCTCTCCTTTCTCCAAGTCTAAAAACAACTGCCTCTGCTCATCCCAAGTGTGATGCCACCTCCTAGTGCCTCAGTTTCCCCACTGCTCTATTGCTGATCGTGCTATCTCTCATCTCCACTCTTCACAGGGGCTTGAAGAAACATAATTAAAAATTCAAAGAATTTTGAGATCCTTGGCAGAAGCATGAAGAAGGACTTGGAAAGAGTGCAACCCTGGAACAGAAAGAAAATTCCTGCCTGCCCCCTGCAGCGAATCAGCTGCCAGGCTGGAGCATGAGATTTAATCACGCCCATTAAATTTGCCTGTATAACTACAAATATTGCTGGTGGGGGAAGTGATCCAAACACCTTGTTTACATTGTGTTTGACTTACTGTCTTTGCTGAGGTAAAGAAAATTGTAACTATATTTACTGACTGACCTCCAATATTAGGCTGCCAAGATAACAGCACTGAAGTTCTTGCGTTATTAGTAGAGTCACACTAGGTCAGGGAACAGACATAAAACACCACAGTTTCTGAATATCAAAGAGCTGGCACAGCAGTTTCTAGTGAAACTTGAATTGGCAACTGTCCTCTGATGGGACAGAGAAGAAACACATCTTCTGTTAAAAACTAGACAGAAGCAAGGGGGACATCTGTGCCAGAGAAATATCAGAAAGTCTGGGGAGGAGATGGGTAGAACAGAGATTATCCTGGAAACCACACAGTCAGTGAGAACTGCAATCCTGGGTGCCTCATTTGAGGCACCCAAAGGGATACAAATTCAAAGAGCATAGAGCTCAGCACCCTCCAAAAATAAAGACTCCTTTTACTGTATCTCGGGCTGGGGACCTGAAAGGTATTTCAAAGATAAAAGTCGGTTTTCCCTTATGCATTTTTTATCCAAACTGTTGATATGCATCCAATTAAGAAAATTAAGCAAAAGAACACAGAGACATTTTTTTAGCAGATTTTCACTAGTCTTTCATGTTCCAGACTGGCTCTTCTTCAAACATATCTCCTTCCACCTTCCACTATTCATGATCATCTCTGGGGCACAAAGCAGGCTGGTGTCAAAAAGGTGACACCACCAGACATTTAAATATTTGAGCCAAATGGGGAAAGAAAAACCACCTTTTTCTAAGCTTACCCAGGGACCCCTTTAAAACACTGGAAGAAACTTAGTGAACGCAGGATATCTACTGCACACAAAATAAGGACTTTTCCATTTCAAGGGACCATTTTTCTCTGTGGACTTCATAAACATCTTGGGGACATTTTGCCAGGAAAGGCCTTTCTTGGCAAAGAATAAAAAAAGTGACGGCACACAGCAAATCTGTTCTTTCTCAAGTTTATACAATGGTAAACCAATACACAGCTTGGATAGCTTGATTTAGAAACACAGTGAAATAGAAAGGCTTCCTCAAGTGCACAAACACCTCACAATTTCCAGTTAGCTTCTGTGTGGCAGCCAACTCCACAAGAAAGATTAAACATCTGGTTCTTTTGAAATACCCTGCTTAAATGCTCCAGAGCGGAGTACCTCTGACACAAAGCGTGGCATGAACTGAAGCAAGGTGTCAAGAAAAGTTATTTATGGTTAAATCCACCAGAAAAAAAGTACCTGGGATTTTAGTCTTATCTCATCATTAAGCACAGAAATTCTGGCAGGGAAGGGTTGGCACCTGGCCCGCTCCATTCAGTCAAACAGAGAAGTTAAAGAACTCAGCCAGCAGAACAAGTGATCTATGTGGACAAAAGGGGAAGAAATGAGGCCTTCAATCAAAGCGTTACCACGTCTGAGAGTCAGGAGCCCTGCACCTTAAAATGCACGTGAGAAATAAGATGGGATTATCCAGAAGAGAGGAGATGAGCTGTTCTGGGGACCTCAGAGGACCTTTGGTCTCTCCGGGGGTAGCAGTAGGTATTAAGGCATGACTGCATGGACTCTGAATGAGCCAGGACTTGATCTGGAAAGCAAAGTGTCACCATTGCTGTGGCACTTCATGAAGGCACCTGCAGAAGGCGGCTGCAGGATATAAACCCACAAGGGAACTTTCGGGTCAGCAGGTTCATCCCTTTGCCATTATATCCTTTCAAGTCTTTATATAATCTCTCTGTGCCTATTTTAAAAGCAGCCCCAGCTACCAGCTCCCACTGCTCAACTGTCTGAATCAACATCATGCTAGAAATAATTCATACGAGTTCCAAACCCTGCATTACCCATTTGCAAGAAATTAACGGTGCCAATCCCACAACAAAACCTCACTGCTGTTGCCTGGTAGCTTCCCCCCTACAAAGGAAAATCAAAGCTGGAGTGTGCTCTCACTGGCAGAGCAGACCCATCAGATTTGGGTACAAGCTACCAGCAGGATAGTGTGAAAAGGCACATGCTGGTACTGCTGACAGTGTCCTTATTTACATTTGGTGGAGACTCCTTCTGTGGGATTTTCACACAAGAGGTCTCTTGTGTGGCCAGAAACTGAGGGCTGACGAAAACAAAACGTTACTGTGCCTACAAGCAGCAAAAAATCTGAATTACAGTGCTAAGAGATAGAAAAGGCCAACCAATACCTCACCTCTTTGCTCACCAAGACCATTTACACCATTTTCTATTATTATGATCTATCTAGTTTTAAACTCTCCAGTCCTGGGGGTTCAGCCAATTGCTGTAAGAGATTATTTAGCAGAGAAATTCTGCTCTTTGTGAGGAATTGTTGTATAATATACTGCCCAGTGTTTCAATTTAAGCACATATATTATTCCTCTAATCAAAACATTTGACTGCTATAGTCCCCAGATTTTACAGATGGGGAATTGGCTCAGGGACAGAGTTTTGAAAGTGTTTAAATATCAAAATGATTTGTCTAATCTCACAGAGCGAGTCTGTACCAAAGAAAGAAAACAAACTCAAGCTTCATTTATTTCAACCTTACACTCAAACTACCTCTTCTCTTTGCTAATTTGATCATTTGGTGCTTCCTGTTGCTTGCTCAGTCCTAAACATGCTTAAAGACTTCCACTCCCAAGACGCAATTATCCCCTGACCTCCATCTTCACTGTATATACAGATCAGTCAACTGGAAGGGAGATCAATGAAAGTTCAGTCTTAAAAACATACAGACAGCAAGTTTGTCATTCTCCAGTTCACTACTATATATTCACTTGTGCATTTTCAGCCTGAAAGCTCAGTATGATTAAAGCAGATCGTCAGGACCTTCGGCAAATCCTTCAGTAAATGCTCGAAGCACAGTGCAATTTAAACAAAACATGACTCCTTTACCATTGAAAATTACAGTTAAGTCTTTTATCTGGGCAGGTTGGGGCCAGGAACTGTTGCTGCTCAACAGTTTTAAAAGAAAATATCTTACTGTGAGTAAACACTCAATATAAACCACTGCAGGTCTTTAGAGGTAGCAGCTCTGAAGGATTTTGCTTTCAGACTTGAAAATACACAGCATCCAGCTAGATAATGGGATCATTAATATTTCTGAACTGTTACAAGAAAGCAATTCCTTAGAACATATGTCAGGTATATGGTGCTCTCAGATTGCAGAATTAAAGTGGTTTATGTGCTGTAAAACCTAAATTCACTAAGAAGTCAGTCAACAACAGCTATTAAAATTATGGATTTTTGGCTGTTTCAGATCACAATATAATCACAGAGCAAGAAGGAAAAGTTGCATACGTTAAGAAGACTCTACACCTGGTGACAACAGTAACACCATTGTGTAGCTAGAAACATGGGGGTAGAAGATGTTAATTTGATCAACTAAAGTAAACTGAGGTACAGCCTACTCCCTTGTCTTTTTCCCAACGGTCTTAGACATGGCCAAGGAAGAAGTCAAAATCTTCCTCTGTCTGACTCAATGCTAGATATGCTTCTTTCAAGTGACTAAAACCCCATTTGCCTCACACAGCAAAAGGTTTTACCTTTTCTGATGATCATTTGTCAGACATCCAAAGCCTACATTCAATCCTTGACCTGCAACCAGGCATTCCTCCTCCATTTGACCTGGGAGATTTCTGGTCAGATGTAGGTATAATCACTGTATAGGAAACCATCAGATTCTGCAGCTCTCAGATGTCTCCATGAGCAGCTATGTGGCCTGGGCATTCCCATGTAAAAGGCTGAGTACACTGGACACGAACTTCATGCCTTGGCTGCAAAGCCATATCGTACCTCTGGGCATCCTGAATCATATTTACAGTAAAAGTACGGTACAGTTTACACAGAAAGTATAAAGGAGACAGGAAGAAATGAGAAGGGACTTTGTGCAACAGAACATAAGTCTGAAAGCTGTGATTTGGTCAACAGGTCACCATGTAAAATCTTCACTCTCACAAAATAAAATAGAGCAGAGGTTTAATGAACACAAGTGGTCATAGAATCATAGAATGCTTTGGATTGGAAGAACCTTAAAGATAATCTAGTTCCAACATTATGGACAGGGACACCTTCCATTAGATCAAGTTGCTCAAAATCTAATCCAACCTGGCCTCTAACACCTCCATTGATAGGGCATCCGTGACTTCTCTGGGCAACCTGTGAAAGTGCCTCACCACCCCCACAGGAAAATATTTCTTCCTAATATCTAATCCAAAGCTCCCCCTTTTCAGTTAAAAAACATTACCCCTTGTCCTATCACTGGTCAAAACCTCAGCTTTCCATCTCCTTCCTTTTAAAAAGGGATTTTTTTTCACCCAGCCTCGATATAGTCAGCAATCCTGAAACTGAATGCAAAACCCAAGAGAAAGAGGGAGTTACTCAGCCTGCTGCAAGCATGCTTTCTGTGCAGAGTGGTTCCAAACCACCAATAACGAGGAAGTGACTCATGCCAATTACAGTAAGTCCACTTCCAAGCACCACATGGAAGTCAAGTGAGACTGTGTGAGAAAATCGTTTTGTCATAACCAAAGCCTACACCGCGAGACCACAGTCATGGCCCTCCTCCCCTGCCCCTCCCTTAAGATGCTGCCCGAAGCACAAATCCATCTCTTCTGCTGATGATTGTTGGACTGGTGGAAAGCAGTACAAGCTGGGATGCCTGACACAACTTATACAAACTTTCAGAGCACTTTGCCTAGACTGCTTCTGAGGCAGCCCAGATGCTTTGCTCTTTACTGCATCTTCTCACAGCAGCTAACTACAGAAAGGTTGTGCAATAAGAATATAAATATAATACAGACAACCTTTTGTCTTGTTTGCCCTCCATGGAAAAGGAGATGTTCATCCTTTTCTCACACAGCTGCAATCAGAGAAGTGACTTCAAAAGTGGAAGTGCTTCCAGTCCAAAAAAAAATAGGCCAAGTAACACAAATTAGCTCAGTCTCACCATTCCTCCCAGTGATATCTCCTACAGTTAGATGGACCTATGATGTGAGAGGCTTTAGGAGATAAAGGAAATTTAGGATTTGGTGCATCTCCAACTGAGATTCCATGGGGCAGATATGGACAAAAGCACTGCTCCCTCCCAGTCTCTCCTCTTCTTGCACAGGGTTGCAGAACACCTTCCTCTGGTTGCTACTATTTCTGCCTGTCCAGAAATTCACCAACCTTATTAAAAGAACACTTCACATAATATGGGAACTCAATCCTTGCACACCCTATAGGCACCTGATGAAGAAGTTCTCGTTAAATAAGCTATGTTCCTAAGCTCCCTGTATCACTGAGCGTGAAAGGTGGGTGCCTCTGAAAGCCTCCAGGGCAGATTCTGTCTACTTAAATTTAGGAACCTAATTAGGGATAGTTAATGAATCATAACGTTACCTTTGGATTTATTCTCCTGAGTGTATCTGAGTTAAAATCTTACAAACTGCTTCACATCTTCTAGTCAGATATTTTTCTTCTATCTTGAACTTTTCAAACCAGGATTTGAAGCTACAAACACCTTAATTTCTACCCAATGATGCATGTGCTTGATCTATCCACAGGCAGTTTTCCTCCTGCTTTCATAGCCATGAAAGTCAGTTGTTCTTCTTTCATCGTCTTAAATGAATATGAAGCATCTATTGCCAGCAACTCATAAATCTCCTGCTTGATGTGGCTTTTGGTCTCCAAAGGGCACAGTGAAAAGCATCACATGCACCAGGCTTCTCCCTACATGTTCTATCTGTGAAAAAAAAAAATGGATCAAAAGGAAGAAAGCCTTGTAAGAGAGACCTGTAGATATGAAGAGTCACTTTCATCTGGTAGATTTCTGCCTGCTCCCAAAGGCCATGAAGTTCTGCAATTTCACAAAATAACACAACTTTAGGAGGAAGAAATTCAAGCCAAGGTTTGTGCAAATTCCAGCATGCCCAGCAACACCTCCAAGAGGACCTTCTGCCAGCCAGAGCTGTAGGACCTCTCTAGCAGTCTGGCTGCAATTGATCTCCACTAGGCCCAGAGACTGTGACAGTAAGTTTATACACCTGAGCAGCAGAAGCGTATTTTAGGGAACTGAAATGGTTCTGGATCAAACCATTAATGTCATCTCCAGGTGCTACTGCTAGAAGCATTGGTAACTACTATCAGCAAGACCACTGCAGGAGAAGTCTGACTTGGCACTCACGTGAGGAATGAGTTCAACCATGCTGAATTAAGGAAGCTTCCCTTTATTTACATGCTGAGCATGGTCAAGATCTGACCATTCAATCATGTAGCTTTGATTCGAGAAATGGCAGCAAGCAGGAGAAAAAAGAAGAACTCTAATAACTACCCGGATGTGAAGCAGGGACTGACAACACCTGGGAGAAGCTGCCAGTTTCCCAGACTAGGAAGGCTACAGCAGGAGAGGCTGAGAGTCAGTTTGGAGTTTCTTTTTTTTGCAGCACACAAGGATGTCTGAATCAGCAACCTGGGCCCTTTTATCAGTGAAAAGAGAGATCCAACACAAAGGATGGCACAAAAAGGAAAATAAGATTAATAGAGAAGTCAGACTCATTGTTCTAAGCCCTCCCTATTCCCATTTGGACTGCATCTATCACATACTTGCATTGATGCTTTGCAAGCCAGCCCACTGACATATGGGTTTCTTATATTACGGATAATACTAGTTTATTGATCTCTTCAGAGGCAACTTTTATTACAGACTGTATTTTTATGCAGTGCTCTAAGTATATCCAATCCACTTTGAATTAAGGCAAAGTAATGCTAAATTTCAGATTTAGACACAATTCCTATTCTTTCCCATCACATTCAGTTATTTTTATCAAACAATTAACCCGCAACACTACTTTCATAGTACAAAGCTCTTGTCCTTGACTTATTCAGCCCATGGAGTTTGGCAGAAAGTCTTTTGTGCAGCTTATGTATTTTTCAAGAAAATATGTGACACAATACGTGACTCCTAGGAGGATGCTGACAGAGCAGTAACCATTGTATGTTCAAGTGCAGCTGATCTGGAGCCAAGGTATTGCTCATGTGAAGAACTGCTCGCCAGCAAGGGAGGAGAGTCTCTGTACTCAGGATGCCAACACATACCCAAGTGGCTGCAGCTCAGGGAGTCACCAGGCATCAGCTGAGTCACAGCTACAGATTCCCTTAAACTCGAGGCAAAAGATACTCCTTTAAATCCCAGTGAAAACGATAGAAGCACTGTCAGTGAAAGCTTCCCTGGAGGGTGTTTGCTATTACATATCTGAAGGCAAGTGGCTGGATGAGTATCCCTGAGAGACACTTAAATGATAATCAAGGCAAGGATATCCAAGGTAAAATAAGGAGAAAAGGATGGAGTAAAGGGACAGAGGCCCTGAAACACTATGGAGCTGTTGAGAAGTCATGCAAATTTTCACTAGGGACAAGAGAGGGGTGGTAGGAAAGCAGGAACCCAGGCAGGAAAGGAAAGTACCAGGGAGAGTAAGAACATCCACAGCTATGCTGCACTGCCCAAATATTTGAATAAACAGTAAGAAGCGTTATGCTTCAGTGTCTGAACCAACAACTAGCCTGATATGATCCAACCATTTGATTCCAAGAATTATTAATATAAATTCTATTCTGAGGCTACTGACCAAGACAGATATTTAGGGGATTTCCTGAGCCCATCTCTGAAGCAACACCACCCATCCTCTAGTCCACAAACCACTGGTGACCTGTAAGGCATCAGAGAAGTGATCCAGAAAAAAACTCATTCCAAGAAAAACCAACAGCATATCCCTGGATATTCCCACATAGTTTGTCTCAGAGTCTGCTGGCAAGCACAGCCAGGAGATGCTTCCTGTCTGCCTCTCTTTTCTAATTAAAAATGTTTGTAATTACAACAGCAAACTATGCTCTGTAAAAAAATATTTTCTTTTTATCTAAGCGCTACTTAAGCGACAGAGCATGCAAGTCCTTTATCAGTTCATCGGCTTTTCCTCTCAGTAACCAAACAGAAAAGAACTAGACAAGGGTCTAGAATTTTTTTCAAAAAAGGATAGCAGTGCCTTGATAACACGAGTTGAGGAATGTTGTCAGAAAGCAGCTGTAACCTCTGCCATTAAAGGCAATGACTTTGTCTGATCACATGTTTAACTTAATGTGGCAATTTCCAGGATCCCATGAGATGCCCAAGCAGGAAACCCTGCAGAAGGAAATGCCCATCAGTTACATACAGATGAATGCAGATTAACATTTACTAAACAGAAATAGAATCTAGTTCAAGAATCAGATCATTGGCTCCTGTTGTTCAGGACTTGGCTTGTATAAGAAGCCAGGCTACAACAATACAATTGAAAATCCAAGGATTTATGAACAAAGTGACGAAACTGATTTCAATATAAATCCTTCTATTCACATGGCTGTAACCTGTGAGACATCCCCCTTTCGGGCTAAGATATCCTGAGCACAGTGGAAAATCTGAGGAAAAACCCCTATAGGTGTTTTTGAATTATGAATTATTATATATTTTGAATTATTAAACCTCACCTGTTTTTTTTTTAAAGAAGTACATTTAACTGGAAGAACCTCTCTAACTCCCAGCATCAGTCTTAAATTATTTTGCCTGTAGACTGAAAATTTCTTTGTATGGTTTATGTATTATTATTTTCTTCTTCTGGTAGAACAACACGTAGCATGCATCATCTTGTTTCCATGCATATCCTGAGGGAGCAGTAAGGACTGCGAGCTGAAGTGTTACTACAATTGCTACTGCGAGTAACTGCCAGGTTTGTGGAACAGCAAAT
Source organism: Dromococcyx pavoninus (assembly GCA_033558185.1). Classification (NCBI taxonomy): domain Eukaryota; kingdom Metazoa; phylum Chordata; class Aves; order Cuculiformes; family Neomorphidae; genus Dromococcyx; species Dromococcyx pavoninus. Next base: position 222,317 of record JAUMJL010000502.1, on the reverse strand, counting down.
CATAGTCCCTTTCCTGACGCCACATAAAAGCAGATACACACCATGAAAAACAATGCCAGGGTTTTGTTTTAGCCCATCAAGGATGTTACTCAGCTCCTACCCCAAGCTCTTATGCAACTTGCCCTGCAGCTGCTTTCACTGGCACAGTCTGGGACCAAAGGAAAAAAATGTGGGAATAGGCAGTACTGGATGAATGCGGCAGCTTTCCAGTACTTAAAAATGATTTTTTTAAGAGAACACGAGGTTTTTAAAGCTAAATGTTTGGTTATATTAGGCTTCACGAAACGTTCAGCAAGGACAATGTTTCATGCACACTTGTCTGTTCTTTTCCACCCTTTACACAAGTAATTGGGATTCATTTATGTGAATATCCTTATCTCAAATGATCTCTGGATTCATACCACCTAATTGACGGCATTTTACTGGGATAGGAGGTGACTAATTCATCCCTCCATCAGATAGGCTGACTAATCTCTCAGTTATAATCCTTCAGTTAAACACTTGCATTAGTGAAAGTAAGGCTTTGCAAGACTGAGCTGCAAGTATGCAATTATACATATATGGGTATCAGTGTAGGACACCGCTGAGCAAAGGCTTATCTCATTTATTCCAATGTTAACAGGGTTAAAGGACTCTGAATCAAATCCTACCCACCAATTAGTGCAGAAATTATTCCAGGACTACTTAGGAGTTCCTTGAGACCTCTCTAGCAGACTAGCAGGTGTCTGACACATCCCAGCTACGTGTAATACTCAGTTCACTGGAAAATCCTCACCATGTTGCCACCCCAGCCAAGCCCTACAACAGTCATTCTGGGGAGGTCATCAACACTCCCCTTCTAGTGGCTGTTGCCAAGCATGGTCCAGTTTCTGCCTGTTTGGATAGCAAGGCCCATCATGCACCATCTCTCCTACCTCACTTTTCAAATTGAATTCAACCTCTTTAAAAGTGTAAACGGAGGCACACCTTAATCTGCCATATGTTTACAAATGTTTCTTATTACATACCCCCTAGAAAATGCCATTTGCTAACTCACAGCCAAGGAACTCACTTCATGCTGCAGCATATCTATTTTTAAGCTTCATTTTGAAATGAATGTAATGATGTAAGACTTTAATACATACCTTTGCTGCTAGTAACTTCAACATGGACCCTTTATCTGGTGTGCACTCTATTTAAGCTGCCACTTCTTTCAAGTGGAATATAATGCTCTGTATTACAGTATTTGTTCCCTCTACGGATATCTTGAGCCCACCAACCCTGATATCTTATCATCAGATGAAAGGATTAATCCAACGCAAAGATGCTGTGAGCATCTTTTGAGCAAGTAAACCTTCAACAAACAAATTTCCAGGAGGTGCTATAGACAGGGATGGTTTACAAGACCCTGTAAACAGCAAAGAAACTCATAAATACCATTGCTGTTGAATGCTGGGATGACCCCTGTTCATACCAATGAAGAGACTGCCCATCTCTGTAAAAGACACATGCTGCAGAGTTTGGTCAGCTCACAAAGAAGAGTGGCCAGTTCTCTAAAGGAAAATTAATCCTTATCAATGCAACTACACAGGACAAAATCTACCTCACAACCTGCTTGTGTTACAGTGATATGATGTTATTAATTGCAGTTCCAATAACCATCCACATTACTTAAAATCTGAAGTAATCCACCTTAATTACCTTAACTCTAATAACTGCATGGGATCACAACAGTTAGAGGAGAAAAACTGTTGTTAACTTGTTGACTGCCAGATGCAGACTGCTGATACGAGATATAACAGATATTAAAGTAGTAAAATGGACCTCAGCCTGGCAGGAGAGGGCTATGATTCATGTCCATGACTCCTAGGCATAGTAAGAATACAAATAAATAATTGAACAAAGATCAAAGCATTAGATGTTTAAGTGGAATAAGGTAGGAGACTAATCTCGCATTTACTCTCAGGTAAACCTCCTCCCTAACCTTCTCCCAGTTCAGCAGGAACTTCAGCAAGTCCAGTGGATAAATCTGTTACATCTCCACCTTGTTTACACCTCTACCATCCCATTAAAATTATTGTTGCAGTGGTGAGTGAGAACTGGCCCACTACTCTGCTGAGTCAGAACATTCCATCTTTGAGTTGTTTCAGATTTTGCTCTGTGAAAAATAAAGAAGCTATCTGAAAAATCTGTATTTATAAAAAAATCTTGTGTGAAAGACATTTTCTTCACAAGTAATTCACTTCCAGTTAAGTCCCAGGTAATGGAAAGTCTAAGACAGAGTTCAAAGTAAGATATATTATGAAAGAGGCACACTCATTAAAAATGCAGTATGTAGAAGAAATGTCATCTTTGTGTTTGTACAGCAGTTGGTGCAAAGAACTGCCTGCTCGATTTCTCAAGAGCAATACAAACTTTGGAGGCACCTAAGCACAGATTTGCAGCCAAGTTACACAAAGATGGAAATCAAAACCTATCATCAGTCTATGTTCCCTAGAGCTGGCTGATAAAAGGAGTGAAAAGACTACGGCATTATTCCAACTCAACCATCTAATAGAATGTATCAGTAGCTCTGATACATCACCTGCAAACAGCTTCCCAGACTCTTTCAAGGAGAATTACAGCAGTTTGCAGAGCAGGGCCTTGCACCAGTCCTCACACAGCTTGTACCACCCCGTAAAACTACTGTCACAGGACTGAAAGGACAGAGGTGAGACGAATGGTCAGGCTGGCTCTTCCTGGCCTCAGAGTCTGAGACCCAGCCTGCCCACTTCTCTGGGGGCCAAGAAGGCAATGAAGTGGTTGGTCCTGCTTGCCACGCACAAAGACAATGTTTAGCCTCAGATTTTGTATCTCTGCTGATCATCTTCAGAAGTTGAAAAGATTCTTCTTCCTCAGTGGGGGCTTGATGTCATCTGAGGATGGTCTATTTTTTTACCTTATCAATGCAACTACACAGGATAAAATCTACCTCACAACTAAATATACAATATCCACACCTACCACAGGCAACAAGCACCTGACTGCAAGGGAAGATGGAGGTTGTGATCTGGGAAAGAACCCATACACAAGAGGAATGATCTAGCCTTATCAGTACACCTTCACCTTCACATAAAATGTACTTGAAGTGATGAGCAAACTCAGGAAGGGAAATGTGTGTGGTCTTTCCAGTGTTCTGTTTAGACCCATGAAGATTTTGTGATAGATAAAATGATAAGATGATCTGATATTTGCAACCATTACAAAGACACAAGGAGCATTAACCTCTATATTTAGACATCCTGTAAGAAGTAAACTGTGGTTGCTGTGATGCAAGGAAATTAAACACACCAATCACCTGACAACTTTTGTGCCATTAAACTCTCGTAGCATTCAAAACAAGGTGGCTCCATCCACAATGCATGCTAGGAATAGTGTGCAGCCTATGTTAACTTCTAATCCATGTCAGGACCAGGCAACACCAAATGTCATTTGTGCAACATAGCAGGATGGCCAATTGAGTTCCAGTGTCAGGAGCTCCTGGGCTTTGGCAATTTTGTTCATCAATACAGATACGCTCAGTTAACTCCACAGGTCAAACCTAGAAGATGAAGCAACTGTCCTAGTTTGGAAGGTCAACATTGCTCCTCAGCGCTCAAAGCATCAGGGACATGAAATCACAAGTCTGTAGCAGTGCAACAGATGTGAGACCCATTGATCTGGACATTTGTCAAGTCAAGAAAAGACCTGGATCTCTTACTGTCCACAGCAAAAGAACCTAGGATAGCCATGTGGGATGGTCCCCAGACACAGGGCCATGACACATACTCAGCTCAGTTATCAGTTGTGTTATACAAAGGGACAGCCCTTTAGAATCACCAAATGCTGAAATGTTTGACAGGGAAAGAAGGTGGCTGAAAAAATTCACCTAGCCTTCCCTGAACTGTCCCTGGACATGTATTCCAGCCATGCCTGTAACAAATAAACTGATTAATAGAGAGGTAGCTGCCTCTGACAGACCATCTGTGCTGCACCATCTGCCCTCACGGAGCAGTACACATCTCCTCAACTTCTCCGAGCTACATGGACAGCAGAGCTCAGTCTTCATCAAGGACAAAAATAGACTCGACTAAGCCAGCCCAACCTGAACACTCTTATCAAACTGCTTTTTTAGCAGAGTGTAGAGCTGTTACTGCCCAGAAACAGGAAGGAAACATATTACCATATCTTTCTCTAATGTTCCTCCTTTCCCTTTAAACACAAAGAACAAAAAGGTTGTGTTAGAGAGTTCAGCAGGCTCATGTGATTGTAAAAGAATATTATACTGGGCACTTCATCCGTCAAAGAGACCAGCAGGGTTTAAGGGAGAGATGGTAAGATAAAGAGTCTCCTGGGTCAAATTCAAGCCATAAATGTTGCTCCTTTTTATGTCAAAAGGAAGTCTTTGACTTTTAATCTTTCCATATTTCAATTAAATGATGCAAATGACAGCTAAAATAGATGATAGATACACAGCTAAACTCCCCCCTGTTCCTGGGTTCCTATGATTTTTCTCTTAAATGCCATTACAACCACTCTGTAAAATTACAGCGGAACTTATTCTTAAGCCATGCTTCTATTAATCATTTGATTTAATGAGCTACCCAAAGACTGTTTCCCATCCATGCTTTTCTCCAGTCATGGTTGTGCTAGAACCAAATGCAGAGATAAAAGATAACTTCCTATGTGGAAATTCTCATGCCCTGTCCATTCCCACCGAGGCAAGGCTATAGAGCCACACTTATACACAATTAATCATTATTGCATTTTGCAAAAATGTGATACTAAAATTCCTTTTCCTTCTCAGTTTGACTGATTAAAAACAAAAGTCCATTTTCTGATGGAGCTCCCTCAGACCAATAACTCCAGCTGTTTACAGAAGAACATCTCTTACAATATGTTTTGCATTTATTTCCTTGTTCTTCTGGTGGTATTCTTCAGGGCTTTCCAGTAAGGAAGACTCTGATTGCACTATCAGGAAAACTAACATGAGAAACAGTCCTATATAAATGAGTTCACAGCAGCATTGAGCATGTAAAGCCAGAGACACAGCTCTGGCAAGCCAACCACCTACAGGCAGGATGAGCTGCATCTCCCCACTTCTACAGCAGCCAGAGATTAACGAACACTCCAGCTCTCTTGAGACAGAAACCCAACCTAAATGCAGGTATTTCTCTTCCTTGGGTAACAAGCTTACCACAGTATGCTCCCAAGTCCAGTTCCAACTCTAGAGAGCACAAATTCCTCCTAGAAGTAGTTATTAATGGAACTCTTGCCCCGTGACACCTCGGCACAGAGCTCAACAGGAGGTCTTACACTGCCTTCTGCTAGTGCTGGCACACACACGCAGGTGGACACAAGCCACTACGAAAGATGGACTGTCAAGAGGGGGGATGCAACTAGTCCTGAACCCAGCCTTACTCTTCTTCCTTTGTTCTGTGCTTCAGTTTTAACACTAATTGCAGCAAAGAGCTGCAAAAATGCTGCCAATAAATGTGGGGCTTAATGAAACAAAGCACTTACAATTATTTGATTAAGAATCATTTTCTTTTTGCAAATATAGAAGAAATTCAAAACACTTGTGCTTTTCTGAGTTCATAGTGTGGAAGTAACCTCTGTGGAATTTGAAGAGTTAGCTGAGGTTTCTGACTGCCAGGCCAGCATAAGACAGACCATGTCCTGGGCTCTTCAGGGGAATGGTTGGACATAGAAATTGCTCTTTTCCCTGAATGGACACAACCAGTCAGCTGGCCATATAACGAGCATCAACAGATAGTTTATAATTCAAGCACTGCACAGGTGTCAGTCCAACATTACACAGAAAAGGCAAGACATGATGTCTGAGTGATGAATTATGTGAAATGTGCTAGCCTTATTCCAGTAGTCAGTAGGAAAAAATCATAATTACAAGTAACACTAATGGAAAGACTTGTTGGCTGTCACAGTTTACATGTCAAAGACATAATGAATGATACTTCTACCCTGGGACCACATGACTCATATCCAGAAGTGGTCCTTCCAAACAAGCTTAAGACAGACAGGTGGGGTGTGCTAGAAGTTTACATGGCCAAGCCTGCATCATTTCTGCAGATAACCACAGTAGATCTACCCCAGGTTACAGGGCTGTCAGCTCCACTACCTTCATCAGTCCCCACTTGTGAGCCAAATACTGAAGGCAATCAACTGTTTAGAGACCTATCATATATGTCTGCCTGCAACAGAACTGAAGAGTATAGCAGAGGATATAACCCATTGACCATAGAAAACAAAGTCAACTTGATTTGCATATTAGATTCAAATATTCTGGCACCATAAGAGCATTATCATCAATTCTGATTGAATGAAAGCAATCTTTTGTCAAGGAAAAAACATTTCTGTTTAAAGCCTTCAAACAGCTTTGGTCCATAGCTGACAATTACCATCTGTTTCTCCTCAAAAATGAACCCAACCAAAATGTTTCCCAGGCAGCACAGTACATTAAGTGTGAGAACATGTGCAGCTCAGGGACACTGCAGGGAGCTTTCGTCATGATTTTAGAAGAAGGTTTGAACACCAGATTTCTGAAGTGAGTCACTAATTGCTGCATCAGTACAGGCTTCACCTGGGTGATGCGCTGTCCCTCCTGGACTGAACTCCAGAGTATCCTACAGAGCTCAGCTGCACAGTCCTCCCAGCATTGAGCTCCCTGGTCTGCTGGCAGGTCCACAAGATACACAACGTGCAAACTAAGTAGGCCCAAGGCACTGATCCAAGCACTAGTAAATGATCATTTGTACTCTTTAAATGTTCACGTAGTCCTGAACAGAAACTTGGCCCATGACAACTAGTGCTCTCCCTAGTCATGGCTGGCCATAGCCTGGATCATTGCCCTCAGGCAACTGGTATACGAGTGACTGTCCTGTTCTGAGGGAAAAGCATCTGGCTAGACATAAGTCCTGCTGTGCCTCTTATCCCCAACACCAGAGAGGATTTGGCACATTTTATTTCCCAGTACAAGTGCAGCCTCTGCTCAGAGCAATGCCCTTTCATCACCATTTGTTAACACCTAACTCAAGACGTTTTGGTAAGGAATAAGGCCCCCAAGCACACATAGCCATATCTCCCCACTTGTACAAGAGTGAGCAAGCTAGAGTATGAGCTGATTTAAATTGTCCTGAGAAATCTGGCTAGCAGTCCTGTGCTGTAGAGTGAAGCCAGCTGGAAAGTAAGGCTTTGCACTCCATGCTCTGTGTATACAGCCAAAAATCACATGTGGGTAACGTCACCAAAAAACAAACACCTTCTCTTGTCCTGCCTCAAGTTCTACGTGAAAACAAATGACCGCCTTCACAGTTGGAAAACTCATATTTCAAGGTAGAGTTCTGTGCATCAGGAAAAAATATCCCAAAGTGAAAGAGCAGTATTAGTTTCTGGCACCGCTGAAGAGACGTCTAAGGAGAGACTTACAGGCCAATAGTCAGAGGAGAAGCATAGCAAATCCTGGACCTATGAACAACACTCTACATGTTTTTAGGCAACTCACTAGATCAACCTGAGGCAACTGTAAAATAAAGTTGAGTGTCTCAGAGTAATAGGGCTGAAGATTACTTCGCAGGGTCATCTACTCTATTCTTCTGGGTCCCATAGCAGGATCCAATCTAGCTTGCTTTTAAAGACATCTGATGATGCAGACCCCATGATTACCATTCAGACTCTTCCAGAACATTCCTCTTTTCACCACTATAATATTCTTTGAATAGAGAACTCAAATTTCCTCTTCTACAATTTATGTTCTTACTCTTATCAGCAAGGTAGGGCAACGAGGCTGGTGAAGAGGCTGGAGAACAAGTCTTATGAGGAGCGGCTGAGGGAACTGGGGTTGTTTAGCTTAGAGAAGAGGAGGCTGAGGGGACACCTCATCACTGTCTACAACTACCTTAAAGGAGGTGGTAGTAAGGTGAGTGATAGGACAAGAGGTAATGGCCACAAGTTGCAACAGGGCAGGTTTAGACTGGATATTCGGAAAAATTTCTTCACTGAAATGGTTCTCAGGCACTGGCACAGCTGCCCAGGGAGCTGGTTGAGTCACCATCCCTGGAGGTGTTTAAAAGATGGGTTAATGAGCTTCTTAGGGACATGGTTTAGTAGTGGACAGGTACGGTTGGACTCGAAAATTTCAAAGGTCTTTTCCAACCAGACGATTCTATGATTCTAGGGTGGTAAAGAACAGGCAATCCTCTCCCTCCCTGTCACAGCCTCTGATGTATCTGAAAACTGTTAACCTAATCTCTTCCCAGATTTTATTTTTAGGCTAAATGACTTCAAATTAGGATTTATATTACAATTGCATCCACAGCCAAAATCAAGGCTGAGGTCTTCCCTGAAACCACACAAATGTATTTTAAGAGTGTGCCTGCTCCAAAATGCTTATAAAACACAGAAGGGTAAGGGAAAACAAAAGTGCAATGGTCAAAGAAACAGATTATTCCTATTTTAAAGGTAGAAACTTGGTACAGATAGACACGTTCAGTCTTTTCAAGAACTCCCATAGCTGCAAAGGAGTTTACAGAGGGCTTAGTACATAACAAAATTATTGCATTTGAAAATGTCATTATTTCTGCTTCTACTTAGCTGCTAGATAAACTATTTTAAAATACTACCTGAAGATGTATGAATGTTTGTGACAGAGATGGGAAACTTAAACCAGATCCTCCAAGTCCCATTCCAAAGCTCTAATCTCAAAACCATTCTTCCTTGTATAGGAAGCAGTGATGATTAATGATATTTTTCAAAGCTCTCCAAAGATCGTATTTTTTCTAGAGGAGCTTGAGACAAAATGATCATTACTTGCTTGAAACACTTATACGCATCCCACTTTGCAGGGCAAACCATAACAATGAATACATGTTTAAAGGATTCTGCACATCAAATTATACTGTACATGCAAATTTCCTTCAGACAGAACCATCATTAATTGCCTGGATGGTCAAATTTAAGATTTTCTAAAAATATCTTCTGAGTTTGTATGTGCATTCCTGATCACTCATAGGCTTCACTGAACAATTACTTACCATTTTAATTCATTTCTTCTGGCATTAACACACACACAAATTCCCTGCTTGTTGCAATTTTATGCTTTAGCAACATTTTGCATGCCTTGCACTGTCATAGTTTCAAATTTAAAATAACTCATACAGGAGAGGCAAGGATAGTTTCAGTATATCCATGGAATATCAGCCATCTTATGCCAGTCTAGAGGACTATAATATTAGAAAATTAGTGGACCATAAATATATTGTAATAAATGAAAGGTAATTCTAATGAATGCCTCTAAACAAATGTAAACACTACACAGTTTGATTTTGTGTCAGGTAGTTGCATGTGAGGATGGAGTTAGACAAATAGTTTGATGAAAAAAGTCTAGTCCTAAGAGAACCTCATGGGAAGCAATAAATCCTGAACGGTTCAGATATAAAACATATCCTCCAACTGGAAAATCAGTTTGCGGTTACTTAGCTACACAGCACGCTCAAGCTGATGACCTCAGTCTGCTCGTGCCCACATAGCTGTAGCAACAAACCATCATTCAGCACAGCAGTAGTGCAGGAGTCAATTCAAACTGTACTTAAAGGAAAGAGGAGCCGTAGTACGTTAGGAACAGCAGCACTGGAAAAACACACAGTGGATAAAGGATACACAGTGCAATGTTCCGACTGTGGCGTGTTACTTGAAGACATAAAAGGGAGGAGTATTTTAGGGACAGGGCAGGTTACCTTTCCTATGTGGCATGGGTGACATTGAAACTGGAACATCGTGTATAATTCAGGCAATCCATTTGTTTTAACTAGAAAAAAAAGATGAAAGAAGAAGCAGCGATGAGGCAGTGGTGTGATTTAAGAACTGAAAAAATGCTTTATGCTGGAAAACGGAAAGAGCATGATACTTAGTGTATCAACATAGAGCTGGTGAAAGATGACTTGACTTGATGTATTAAGAGAAAGAAACCACCAGCTTCCAGTGAACAGTTCAGTCTAGCAGAGGGAGTTATAACAAGAACCACTAGCTGGACACATCCCAGATTAGAGACACAGTGCAAGTCTTGAACAGCCAGGGTCTCTAATCTTTACTATCCCTGCCATTAGAGACTTATCCTTCTTACAGGTTCTCCAAATCAGGTTTGAACCCCCAGGTGGGATGTGTTTATTGTACTGAGCTTAGTATAAAAGCAACTGGATAAGACATAATAACACATATTAGGTCATGTGGGATGATCGCATGGTCCCTTCTGGCTTTTAAACTCTACAAATGAACCTATGACCTTTAAAAAACACTGGCTGTACTGGAGAAGATATTTAAATGTATGTGTAATGAGTTTCCCATTATGCTAAAGCACACATCTTGCACTCTGTTTCTAAGAACATTTAATCTCATGTTTGCCAAACATGGCCTATACTCCTATTCTATCAGCTCCTGAATTATTATGCAGTTTCATTCGCACACTAAGGTAGTATTTCCTGTGATCTCAGCCCCGCCAGGCTTCTTCCTTTTCTGCCAAAATTAACTGGTCCCCTTTCACCTCTTCCCCATGTACTATTGTAGCCAAAATTCTTCCTTCTCTTTTTCCCCCTAACTAATGTCTCTCTTGCTGTCCCGCCCTGCTGCCTCTAAGGAATTCCCAAATTAGACTTCTTAAATTCTCCATCTTACTTTGGGTCAGTTCTCCAGGAACCAGCTTTCTCCCAGTATACAAACACATGCATCTTCTCTACTTTTCAATCTTCTCTTCCCATCCCAGGTCCTGCATTACCAACACAGGGATTTTAAGACTCTTTGCAACAATTGTGCCATGTCCATGTCTATAATATTAGCTGTATAACTGTATGGTAAGGGGACTTGACTCAAAATTCCATCATCTTGGTTCAAACAGAAACACTTAATTTAAAATGAGAGATGACCAAAGCTGGAGACCGAGATTTTCAGCATGTACAAAGCCCATATCTAAATCCTATAGAAATCTTGTAAATGCTCATAAAAGTATATTGAAGATCAGTCTTCTATCAACACACAGATTAACTGGACAACCCCAAAGTGTGGCCTGTCTTTGTTATCAGTGTCTCTTTGATGACAACTCTCAATGTATATTTTCACTGCATTTCTTTTAAGACTGAGCCAAAACTATTCCTATGCAAGGGATAATTCAATGAGTAATAAGTTAGTTTCCTTTCTTTTATGAACTGAAAGCAGCAGGAGGCACGTGAGCTATATACACCATCTCAGCACTTGTCCCATTTTCCAACATCCTATATGCTACCTACTTCAAAGCCCTAAGCAACTCAATCTGCCCTTATAGCAGATCCAGCTTTGAGAAGGAGGTAGGAATAGAGCCCTCCAGAGCTCCCTCCCAATCTGAACTGCCTTGTGCCCTGTGATCCTATTTCACAGAAAACAGCACCAAGGCCAATAACACCCTGGCTTTTATCAGAAATGGTGTGTCCAGCAGCACTAGGGAAGCAATTGTCCCCCTGTACTCAGCACTGGTGAAGCTGCATCTTAAGTCCCATGTTCAGTACAAAAAAGACTAGATATGAGGAAGAACTTCTTTACCAAAAGGGTGGTCAGGCAATAGAACAGCTGCCCAGGGAGGTGGCTGAGTCGCTACCCCTGGAGGTGTTTAAAAAATGTGTAGATGAGTTTTTTTGAGGGACATGGTTTAGCAGAGGATGGGTGCAGTTGGACTCGATGATCTCAAAGGTCTTTTCCAACCGGAAGATTCTATGATTCTATGGAAAAGACATTGAGGGGCTGGAGTGTGTCTAGAGAAGGGCAACGGAGCTGTTTAGACTGGAGAGGAGAAGGATGAGGGGAGACCTCATTGCTCTTTACAACTACCTGAAACAAGTGTTAGGCTGACGGTTGCACTTTAGATAATCATAAAGGTCCTTTCCAACCTGAATAATTCCACGATTCTGTGATTCTCTGCCTATCTGTGACAGAGTTTTGCCTGGAGCCTCTTGCAAGAAACACAGTTTATTTTATCAGGTTTGGCTCTGAGTATGTTATTGCTCCCAACACTGTAGATCACACACTTGAAGAAAAAAAAGTTAAAGATAAAAAAGGCAGGCGGGTCCATCTGACCCTAAACATTATATTGAGCAGGCAATGGAGCCTTTTGCACATAATCCTCTCTCTAAGAATAGCTAATATGACCCTTTAACCTAAGTAAAGTCATCTTGCATGTGTTTATTTCATGTTGATGCTCTTTTCTCCTAGTCCCTGACTCCTGAAGCCTAGTTACGACCTTTCTGGGCTATGCATTTGTCCCATGGAGAGAACATGCAAGTTAGTGTGTTTTACCCTGCTGCCTTTGAATATCAGCACACAGCCCCACAGATGCAGAGCCCCTCTTTGTTTACTGCCTTGTTGTTTTCATTCACTCTCACTTCCACTTGCAAAGTGAATAGTTAATGGCAATCACATGTGCATAGTGTGTCACACCCCAACCCATGCCTGTCTGTGATTTATCACCCTCCACTTCTTGGCACACAAGGCAGCCCAACATCTGTCTGTGACTAGTGCCCCATTTTGGTTTGAGGTTCCCATTCTCCCACAGCATCTGAAAGCACTATGAACCAAAAATGATACAGGGAGCAAACCAGCCCATACTGCACAGAACCAGGGCTTGAGTCTTGCCATAAAATCAAGTGGGGAGCTTCAGCAATGTATATCTACAAAATACAGTCTGTTTAATTCCTGTTTAGAGTGTTATGTGACCACACACCCCACTATGTCCTCCTGATACTCAAGATGTGGTCTGCAAACAACTCAGAAGTGGCTTGTTAAAAATAACTATTTTTTATCCCCTTCACCTTTAACAATTTCAGAGCTTCCTGATCTGCTTTTACAACACACAGATGGCTTGAAAAATAGCACCTTATGAGATGGAGGTTTAGATCATATTGCCCATTCTCATTGTCCAACGGAGGCATCCTAATTTTCATGAAACCTAAATTCAAGATGACAATGAGCAATTCAGAGAATTGCCAAAGAATCAGAGCTTGGCTCCTAACACCATCAACGGAGAAAAATAATCTGGGCTGCAAGCACTCATTGTCAGTTCATGTCAAATTTTTCATCTACTGGTATCCTTAAGCTTTTACCCACAGCGTTTCTCTCAATCCATTAATCCTTCAGTCTGTATCAATACTAAGGATTGCCCAGGTGCAGGAGCTTGCACTTGTTGAACTTCATGAGATTTGTGTAGCTCCCCTTCTCAAGGCTGTCAAGGTCCTTCTGGAGAGCAATCCTTCCCTCAAGTGCAGCAAACTGCACCACTCAGCTTGTCATCTGCAAACTTGCTGACACAAATGAGGCACAGCATCAAACACTGCTGGTGTGCGAGTATGTGGTGACCACTGGATTTTAGCATCAAGAAATGTTTCTGCTCATAAGCTATTATACTATTTAAGACAACAAATATTAGCCTTAGTAACAGAAGGAACAGAAACTTTGCTTGAGACGAAGCATACAGGAGAATCTCACTTCAGCTTCTTCTTGACTTTTAAATGTTGAAGCTTCATTCCTGCTCACATATTGATAATGTTATGTGTACTGTTCCAACATCATGCTTCACCTAACATCAGGCGTAGAACAAAATTTAAGTGATTCCCTGTATCAGAAACACGTGGAGACAATCACCTTCCCAAGGCAATTCAGCTCATATTGCAATAGACATTTTGGATTCTTGGAGTGATCTATTCTTTGAAGGCATCTACCTCTTTCCATCTTGCCTGGAAAAGCAAGACTTCACCAAAGAACTAAGCCAAATTCAAAGTCTCCTTTCGCCAAGAAGGGGAAGGTTTAGTTTCTTTCCCTTCTTCCCTGCTTTTCTCTCCTTTGGACTCTAGTTCTCCTTCTTTCCCTACTTCTAGATACTTCCATACCCACACCCTTGATTTGATGTCCCCTCCCTGACCAGTCAAAAGTAAGCAGATTTCACTTACAAATCCAGTCATGTTTTGCCTTTTTAGTTTTCTGCCATTTCACTATATTGAAGGTTTGCCCTACTTTGCTGGTAAGGAGCTTATAATTCAGGCCAAGTTATGTCATGAACTATATATGTAAGCATCCTTCTTCACAAAGTTACTCATCTCCTCACATAATAAAGCTAATGAGTCAAACATCTAAACAAACTTTCCTTTCTCCTCCTCCACTCCATAAATTAGATATTAATAACACCCATGAAAAAACTATTCTGAAGACAAACCTATGGCTCACGAAGCGCTAAGCCTCAAGCACAGAAGAACCTTTGTCCAAAGTCAGACACACATGAACAGCAATAAAATTCACCTACGTGCAAGTATTAACATCTGGACTTAAAAACAACCCTGGTGGATGCACAAGACGAAGGAGACCTTTCAAAATAATTAAAAATGCATATCTAAGTATTTTTTTACCTTTTCTTAAAATTGCAAGCTTGCTGCGGTCTCTATGTCTAATGCTTATAAATAAGATAGGTCAAGGCTCATTCTCTGACCCTCAGGGCAACACACACAGCACAGCTTGTGTCCATATGGCTAAAGTTTCTCCGTCGCATCCTTCCACACAGCATGGCTTTATTTGTTCTGCTTGCTGGGAAGAGCAACTGGCCCACACTGGCTCCCAAATCTGCCTGGACAAGGGCTAGTTAGCAGGCGACAAAGCCAGGGCAAAGAGCACAGGAACAATTAAACAGTTCACAGCAGAGGAACAATTAAACAGTTCACAGTATCACAGTATCACAAGGTTGGAAAAGACCTCTGAGATCATCGAGTCCAATCTATGGCCCAACACCAACACCCACATCATTTAAACCATGGTACTAAGCGCCTCATCCAATCTGTTTTAAAACACCTCCAGGGACAATGACTCCACCACCTCCCTGGGCAGAGCATTCCAATGGCCAATCACCTCTCAGTGAAAAATTTTTTCCTAACATCAAGCCTAAACCTCCCTCGACAAAGCTTGAGACCATGTCCTCTTGTTCTGTCACTGGTCACCTGAGAGAAGAGGCCAACCCCTGCCTGCCTACAAGCTCCTTTTAGGTACTTATAGAGAGCAATAAGGTCTCCCCCGAGCCTCCTCTTCTCCAGGCTAAACAACCCCAGCTCCCTCAGTCGCTCTTCACAGGGCTTGTGCTCCAGCCCCTTCACCATCTTCGTTGCTCTCCTCTGGACAGTGTTTGAGCCCACCCCACACCTTGGAGCTATGCAGTTTGCTAGTATGGATGTAGCCAGGGAGACACAGACAAAAAATCACATCTGCATATTTAATACAAATTCAGTTTGATTAGAGGTGAGCTAAAGTCAGAATCTGTGATGCAAACACTGTAGAAAGAAAATTAATTTTTGCCATCCTCCCAGCTAATGCAGTTGCACTATAAAACTATCCTAACAGCATACTCCTACTTGACACCTATTTTATGCAGCATCATACATTCTTCCTGGCTGGATCTCACCTATTAATGTTGATAAGTAATCTCACTCCTATGTTTTAATCTACAAAAAAGTCATCACAAATCAGGACTTACAGATTCCACAAATAAAACCTATTTTCCAGGCAAGGCTGGCTTCTTACTGTGCAGCTATTCAGAAAAGTGTGGGAACACCAGCACTCATGCTACACAGTAGTCCCCTGTCCTGGGAAAGGTGTTTTGGAGAAGGAAGACTTCATGTGCGTCTAACATGAAAGTCAAAATGAAATATTCTGAAAGATGCACTGTTTACCTTGCAGCATTAAAGTCAAATGCCATGTGGTCTTGAGAAACAGAGCTGTGCTGCTTCTCAGAAAATTAGGAAAGAAAAATGAGCAGTAGCCTTCAAGTGTGACCACTGTGTATTCTAGCATTTCATTTATGGCTTGCCTTCACCAGAGGATTAATTTGCTGTTAATCTGAACCCCCTCTATTCAGATCATCAGTGTCTTGGAAAGAACAGTGTCCCTCAGGACCTTCTCAAAATCAAAATACAGAAACATGGTGTATTATTAGAGCAGGAGCTAAACTATCTGGATAAGTGTTTAGAGAGCTATCAATTTTTCACAGTGAAAGGATACATCAAGTGGGGTTTTGCAGAGGTCAGTCCTAGATCTGGTTCTAATGAAAGTATTTTCATTTTCCTGGACACATAGTACTTGGATGATGACCAAGATGCTGGAATATAGATAATGTTTGTTACATTTGCAGATGATACCAAGATAGAAAAAACTGCAATAAAGGGAGAGAATGAGAATCCAACATGGTCTTGAGAGGCTGGAGACACAGACAAGTCCAAGATACCAAAGTCAGCCAAGGACTATCCACTAGGCAAATACAGGATGAAAATAAGATTTCCACGTAGCAGTCTCGCAGACCAGAAGAGTGAACATCAACCAGTGATGTCAAGTGGCTGATGTACCTCAGACCAGATGATCTAAACACTTTTCTTTTGCTAATCAGCAGTAAGATCTCAGCTACAGTTTTGTGCCTGGCCTGGGACTCTTGGTTGCAATTGAAACATAGACCTTCAGAAGAGAGTCTAGAGGAAAGAAAAAGAACCATCAGTAATTTAGGCAATACTGATACTGTTACCATAAACAGCAGAAGACACAGAATGAACCTAGGAAACATGAAAACAGGCTTCAAAAACATAAAGGCTGCTAGACAGCAAAAAGAAATAATTTGTTTTCTGTGCTCATTTGGACACAGGAAAAGTAATGGGCTAAGAAATCGCATCAGGAAAATTTTGGTTAGTCACTAGGAAAATACTTCTAAAGGAAAGGAAAGCATGAAAGTGTGTCGCCAGAAGTCTCTCCTGACTGAATATGTCAGGAGTGGTCAGTGTCCATCCTGCTTGGTGACTAATGAGCTCTTGAAAGAAGCTTACAGTTGCATAACTCGAGAGTGAAGCAGTTACTTATCCATGTGTACAAGAAAATCCTGAAAAAGCCAGCAACTTTAAATTGCCAGGTAGCCATAGACACAGTACTATTACAAATGATTTTCGGTTTCCCAGTCGCTTTTCCAAAATCAGCCTTACAGACTTAATCCAGACTAATTCAAGTTGTCTGCTCAGTCATCAACTCCTCTTACCGGGATGTGGCAACTGAGCTTTTATCACCTCTGTTCTCCAAGGTGGCTGTGATAAGGTCTGTATTAACCCATTGAGGTTGACGGGTTTCATACTTGAAGGAAGAAGATATTTCTATTTACCTTTCACACTTCTGCCTTGGCACAATGAACTGTCATTTCTTCAACACAGGATTAAATGACCACACCATCCACCTCCACATTTTCATTCTGTGTCTTCAGAGGTGCTCAAGCTGTAGTTAGTTCCTTTCCTTTCTTCTTGTTTTCCATTTCAGAGAAGCACATCTATGCATTTACTGAGGGATGCAGCCCACCTTGTCTCACCCCTGCCCAAAGCTCATCCAATGTTTCATAAAGTAGAGCATGATTTGGATGGGAGCTTCCACAATGCAAAGTTTGTAAACCATCATCTAAGTGTTGCGGAGTGACAAAGCCCGAAGTACCCAAGTATTCAGCAAGTGACCAGCAGTGACCCGATTCTGACAGACAGAGTGCTGTTCCAGCAGTGGATGCTGCTTGACACCTAACCCAAATAAAAGCTTCATCCTGGCAAAGCAAGGAGAAAAAGAGAAGATGCAGACAAAGCAGCCTTTTTCTGCAGTGACTACAACAGATAGCGGAGAGCACCAGAGATGTGATGACCGGCATGAAGGATTTTGCTGTGTTACCAGCAAAAAAAATTCCATAAGGCTGTACATGAAAAGGAAAATATTGGATTAGCAGCTTGAGCTCTGCCTGATTTTGCTTTGCACTCATTTAATTTCTCATCCTGGGTGTACCCCTTAAGGTAGGATTTACGACAAAGCAATGGGCACACAAATTTCACTTCAGGGAGAAGGTGAGTGTTTAACACTAATAAAATGAGTTGCACAAAAGAAAATATACTGATATCCTGCCCAGGTACCTCAATACATTTCTTCACACTTAGACTTATTTTGACATCTGAGGTTGGCATCCACTGCACATGCCCAGAAACACAATCAGCTTGGCTAAGCACCCCAGAAGGACCCATCTCCTGCAGCGGTCTCTTGTCACACTGACAGCAGTGGCTTTGGTGCAAAGCCCAGCAGTCACAGCCACTCAATGTCAAAAAAGTGCAAGCAACGGCCGTCTTCTGCAACCTCAACAGTGGAGCTCAGGAAAAAAAAAAGCACATTCAAACCCCAGCCCAGCCTCAGGAGGGATTAATAATTTCCACATCCTGAAGGAACCAGAAAACATCACCGAAGGAGGAAGTTCAGCACCTGCACAGCCCTGAGCCCAAAACCTTTGCTGTGACCTGAAGCTTCATCACCATGTGGATGGATTTGAGTCTTGCAAACTAGGAAAGGAAGGGTTGTGTCCCTCACAGCAGCCCTGATGGTCCATATTGCCACTCCCATGCCAGGAGCGATGGCAACAAAAGCTGGGCTAGACCAGCTGTCCGGAGAAAGAAGCCCACAACTATTTGTTGCTTCAGTCACCAGCTACAAAAGGCAGATGCCTACTGAGCGCCTCAAGCTGGTCCTAGTCCATGGAGGCAGAAAAATTGCTGGCAGCATAGCATTTGGCTCCTGCAGCCTTCAAGCTGGGAATGTGAGAACTGGTGTCTGGTCATGGTTCCCGGCTGATGCACGCAAGCACCTAAGTGCTCATGTGGGTCATACTTTACATCCCTCCTGGCCTCAGTTCTCCATATAGGTAAGATCAAATCATCTCCCAGCACCCTGCGGGGTTCCAAAAACCAACACAAATCTTTTGACTGACAGTGAACTGAACACACAAGTCACTCTCATGGACAGGTAAGCCTTTTCCATTATAGGCACTGCAAGAGGAAATGAATAAGAAGACATCCACATTCCCCTGGACTTCAAAAAGAATCAAATCTCAATCCACCCTCTGCAGTGAAGGTTGCAAACTGTAGGAGTCTTCATAGCAAGAGCCAAAAGGCACACTGAGAAAAGAAGAGCTACAAATCCTACTGCCCTGTCACACTCAGGACTGTGTCATTCTTTTTGCTGACCCCCACTACAATGGATTTATGGGTTTCTTACTTTCCTTTCTGCTCTCTTTCATGGTCCCCCAGAGTTTCAATCAAAGTTGCATTTCCCTGCTTCTTGTTCTCCCCAGCTCCTTGCATTCCTGGAAAAAAAACAAGGACAGAGCAAGCTGGCTGACCATAAAAAGCTGTTCTCACAACAAAAGCAGTGCTTTCCAATAAAACTTAAGCAGCCTGGCTGTGCTGCCTGTGCTTTGCTTCCCTGCTTTAGGGCACATCTGCAGAGATACAGAAGACTCAGATGGGTGCCATAAATAATAAAGAATCTTTCTTAATAATCAGGCAACTACACCCTTGCCAAAAAAGTAGCCAATACACCCATTCCAGCTACTGCACACTTATTAATACATTGATCTCTGGACCCCCCGTACCCCCACAGCTGGTGACTGAACCACTTCAGGTTTGATTTTTCTCTTAGTTGACTTTGTTTATTGCCAAATTCCAAACAACAAAAAAAAAATTAAAATGTCCTTTTCAAATGTGATTTATGAAGTGCCTCTAAGCAAGTGCATGCATGTACACATAAAAACACACAGTGCTGCGGTTCCAGCTGCACAGAAAAAGCAACAACAGGAACTCTCACTGCATAATAAACACTACCTGAGTAGCCCTTTTCTTTGCCTGGGAAGGCTTGGGGCCAGGTCTGCAGGGGGAAGCATAAATGCATCACTTCATTAGCTTTCTTCAGGTTGTGAAATGATGCTTCTTTTTGTTTCATTTTGAAAAACTTCTCTTAAACACAGACACACACACACACACAAAAGGCAACTTAGTCAGTTCAGACTAGGCTATCCCTGTGTGTCCAAATAGTTTAACAGCCCTAGCTTCAAGCATTTACAAGCATCTTTTCCCCTCATCAAAGAATGAGGCTACTTAATTTTCTTTTTTAAAGGGCAGAAGAGAAGCATATTAATTTTCAACCCATCTTTGGTTAACAAGAGTGCTCTGTACTCTGTCCCAAAGCAGCAATCATCATCCAAGATGTTCTCACAGCTATTTGCAGAGCAGAGGTTCTTGCATCACTCATAAACTCACCATGTAAGTCGCTGAGAAGCAAAACAGGGGTTTCAGCAAGAACAGAGGTCATCTGCTGTAACTTGCATGCTCTGAGTGGCTAAAGGCAAGCAAAGCATTTTGAGCTCCAAGACATGCTCCGTGCTAAAGCCCAGTCCAACAAATGTGGTGTGCACAGGGTGCTGGGGATCTGCAGCCCCTGCTCAGCTCTGTAAAGGAGCTCAAAATTGCCTCTCTGGAGGTCCATGCTCTGAGCTTTTACCCTGACTCCTGCTCTCTTCCCCCATTCTGTGGAACTTCACATATTTTTAGCCGTTTGCCATGAGTGAAGGAATGTCTTTTCCTAAGTCACCTCATTCATAAGGCAGCTTCGCCAAGACAAACAGGTCCTAAGTATGATTACACTGACTCCAGCCAGGGGAGAGAGCTCACACCACATTAACGTGCAAGCTCGAATCATAAGTACCTGGAATTATTAGTATTTATGGTGCATGAAATTACATTCCTGACTTCCTCACCTGGCCACACAGATAGGAGGGGGAGCGAATTTCAGGTCCTTTCTGCCCTTATGTGGCTGAGCACCTCTGAAAGAGAGTAAGCAGCCCCGAAAGCCCCAAGATGAGCATGGGGTGATCGTGGGGCCTTTTCAGGAATACAAGTCAAAATGAAAGCTGGTAGCCAACAGCAAGTCAGTTCTTCACATGGGGAAATCTGTTCTACCCCAGGCTTGTTTTGTTAATCACACAGTCACCTCCAAGAGTTGTCCCTTCAGCAGACAGCAATTAACACCCTCCCATGCAAAGGGACCAAGGGCTCGATGAATAATCCCTATGGAAAACAATTGTGCCTCAAACACCAACTAATTAACTCTCAAAAACACCATCTATGTTATAAAACCAGCATAGCATTTCTGAGATAGCTAAAACATGGAAGTTAATTGACTTGCCCAAGGACCCCAAGGCAAATCAGTGTCAGAATAAAGTAAAGACAGCAAAGCTGCTTCCTTGCTCTGCCCCACAATTGTCTAAATGATCCCGGGCCTGAAGGACCTGAACACTGTGGGAACAGGGCTTCTCTGCTTTATAGGGCTTTCAACAAACCCATTCAAGGGGTTCAGACACAATTCTACCTGTAGATACCACATAAGCGCTGATGGTAACTGCTTGGAGGTCTAGGCTTAGGCACTTCAGCTGTGCCAGGTGGGGAAATGTAGATATTAAAAACTCTATCTATCTAATACTTTATCTACCTATCTAAAAAAAAAAAAACTTAGCAGACCCCCAGAAACATTAGAAAAACTAGTTGAGTGCATGGACAGAAATTTTCTTGTGTTCTCCACCTCCAGAAAATATATATTGAATGGAGGTGCCTGATCCATAGGGAATTAATACACAAATAGGCTTAAAATGGGAAAATACTGATATGCAAACCCTCACTGTCCTGCTTTATTCATGTTGGACAGTGCCTTAGAATTACCAAGTAGTCCTCTGCCACAACCTCAGAGCTGCTCAGTACTGCATGGATTGCTGCACTATGAGTGCTTGCTGACTTTTCATTAACATAAATTGTAATACAGGTGATGACGGGCAAAGACACAACCACATCCATCCCCTCAAAGGGACATGCACTCATCACAGTCTATCTCGTGCACAGTATTTATCATGCTCTCAGCAGCAACAAACTCAGGACCAACAACAACAAAAACAAAAAGCCTTAATCCCTTTCAAGGGAGTTCTCTTCTGCAAAATCCTCCTTATGAAAGACAGATGTGAACCTGCCAGTCCAGACAGAGGCAAAAAGCCCTAGTAAGTGCAGGAATGAATGTTCTTGCACTCAGAATTGGCAAGAAATAATGGGGAGATTCAAACAATGAAAGAAGTAAATCATTTCAATATGACAGGCTGCATTCAAGAACAATTTCAGGCCACGGACATAGAAATCAAAGACCATCATCTCCGGCAATCCCAAAGGAAAACAAACCCTTCCTTTCCTCAGAAAGTAAAGTTATAAGCCAAGGTGAAGTGAATTGAGACTGAGGAAGGGAATGATCCCTATTCAGCAAGGCACATTGCAATAATCAGAAAGCACACTTTACCGGAGACATAATTTAAAGCAGAGATCAAATTTTACAAAGTAAGACAGAAAAGAAAAGTAATACTAAAAGAATGCTATGAGCAACAGGAAACCCTAGCACTGACAAGGCTTTGCAGAACACTACACAAACCATGCAGAACAAGCCACACCTGAGAGGACTTTTCATATTGCACAAATATTCAATCTCCCTGCCAGACTGTGTGTGATTTTTCTTTGCCTTTTACTAGCTAAGATCAAAATCCAGCTTCTAATGAAAGCTCTAACTCTCTATAATCAGCAGGCATAAGAAAGATGCCAGTCTGATTTCCTGGATTAAGACAAAACAACCGGAAAGTTTGGGAGGTCTAAGTCTTACCTTAGAATCCTGGCAGCAAAGTGTGGCAGCATCACATCTGCTTTTCCCATCAAAGAAAATACTCAAGCCCACCTTTAGGGTGATGCCATCAGCAGCTTCCCAAATTCAAAAAAAATACCATTATTCAAAAATCCAGAGCATCCAGATAAAATCAGTGAGATGACAAATGGCAGCTCAGCAAACTCAGCCCATTGCTGGATGTCGTGGATGTCGCACACACGCACCGAACCCCAAACTGCTCATTGACAGACGAGAAACTTCCCACTCTCAAAAATGTATGTGCAGGTGGTGACAAGCCTGAAAAATGAACCAGGATGGAGAACTCTAGGCTGTTATTTCTCATCAGCAACCAGGCATTTCAGATAGATACAAGACTCCCTCTTTGGACCCAAAGCAACACTCTCTTCATCTGCCAAATGTCACATCCCTGCTCACCAGCTCTGCAAATATAGAAGATGATGGTTGTATTAAACCTCAGCCTTCACATCTTGTCTTTTTTTTTTTTTTTACCAATTTGAAATCATATCTCAGTTCTCCCCTCAAATGGATTATTACTTCAATTACTTTCTTGTAAGCTTCTTTCATTTCATTTTAAACTGTTCCCAAACTTTCTTTCTAATCAAAATAATAGCAATTAATTTAGAAAGCTTGATTTGTAGGTAAGTTAGGTCCATTCACCCTTCTACCCCTGCAAACCAACCAGCTTTGACTCTCACAATCCCTTGGGAAATCATGATGACATTTTAGGGAGGGAATCTGCGATTCACAAAACACAAAAATATATAGCACTGTTTGCTATTCATCCACCACCTCAAGGTCATTTTGAGGTAATGTGGCACTTCTACACTTGTCTCTTTTGTGTCAACTTTCACAGCTGGGGACTTATGAAATTATAAGTCTTCCAGTTGTTTTTCTCCCCAGAAGATGCCACACCTTTATTGCAAACTTTCTTACAATTTCTAATCACAAGCATTTCTGCTGTGGGTGAGTGCAAGTGATGATTCAAACTATGCAAGTCCTGTTCCAATACAAGAGCGTAAAACTGCAGCCGCTGCCGCTTGGAACGTGGCCACTGCTTAGCAGAGCAGAAACAAGCAAGAGGGAGTCATTTGTGTATTATGGAAAAGGTTAGGTAAAGCTGGGGGATTTGCACAGACCTAGAAAAGATGGCAATTTCAGTACCATCATCTTGGGCACCAGTCAGCAATACTGACTCATGTAATGACCTCCTGCAGCCCTTCCCTAATGCCCTCTTCCTTCTTTAACCTTTACACATCCCATTGTGGAGGAAAAAAATCCAGAACCTCACTTGATGCAACACTGCAGGCTCTAAGTATAGTGTAAAGTTTACTTTTCCCATGCATGAAAACAATACCTGTCCTCCCTCTTCAACCCAGGGCAATCCTACACACACCTGCAGGAGAAAAACACAGGCAGTTTCAAATCATTTTTCTCCTTCCATAGTTCATGTTCATCTGCTATCAGTCTCCCATATTTATCACTGTGAAATCAAGTTATATATTTGAAAATATCTATCAGCTGTCTGACATTTGAAAAACTATTTACAGAGCTTGTCTTCTCATTACCCTGTTTACTCTACAACCTTGATTTTATTGAAATGCCATTTTGGAATATTGATTTCAGACAAAACGCAAATAAAAATGGGCTTCCTTGAAGAAAATAAAATATGTATTTCACAGTCAATAGACAGGAAAATCTGAGTCGCTCTTGCATAGAAAAATGATTGGCCCAGTTACGAGGGCTGTGTGATGTTGTATAACTCAGGAGACTGAGGGCTAAGTGCTCGAGTGCTGGAGGGACTGGGTGTTCAAAACCTGCTCACAGTTCAGAATCACCCGACCCATTTACTCAGCCTATGTTTCCACTTTCCCCAGTTGTGACTATGAAAAGCTCTGCAGCAAAACTTGGCATTTAACTCTTTCTGTTCTCTACTGCACCCATCACCGTGCCCATAGCTCTGCAGCTCTCTCCATTAAGCTTTTGGCAAAATTTGGTTGAGTGGGACTGGACCTTCTCCAGCGGATGGAGAACATAAGTGACATTGGCTCATTTTATACATAAACATTTTGCCAGTAACACTTTGTCAATGAGACGTGTGGAAAATCACACACCTGTCATGGCTATGCAAACAGAGTACCTCATGCTGGGGCCAGGAAGTCTATTTGCTGCTTAGTTTCTCCTTCCAAGCAATAGAGTTAAACTTCATGAGCAAAAAAACTTTTTTGGCAGAGACTAGCTATGTCTTTACCAGAAAATTTATTAATAGAGTTTGGATGATGGAGTTGTAAATCCAGGTATCATTACAAGGGATACAGATTGTGTTTATTGCAGGATTGTGACCGGTCACTAGAAGCATGTTGAATCTAGATCTACAAATAAAGTAATTTCAAGTTAAGAAAATATCTAGTGAGGTGAGAACTCCCCTTACAAAGCTTCTCTGAAAGGAGATAATTATCCGTTGCTGAGCTGCATGGGATAAGGGCTGTTTCTGCAGTGTTAGCAGTTACTCATTGGTTACAACTCTTCATCAGCTGGACAGTAATACATATAGATTTGGGGTTTCCCTTGGGGAGAACTGCTAATTATTCACTTATAGCAGGCAGAATATGGAGTGGGAATATACTGACCCACAGAGCACTGGAAATACCTGTGATGGATGCAGAAAGACTGTCCCTCTACCATGGATGGAAAGATTCTTCTCCAACACTGCCTTAATTAAGCAAAGCAACCAGATTTCTTTAAACCTGAAAATATGCCTCTTCTTCAGTTCAGTTGCAAAACAGGAGTGCTATAAGACTATGCAGCACTTTAGGCTGAAGACACAAGCATGGGTTTAAGTTATAATCTACTGCTCGTGCATGCTGATAACAACCTGAATCTTCTTCCTACACCTTCTGCAACAAGCCAGGCAAGAAAAATCTTGGTCTGAAGCCACCTGTAACATGGCTAGACCTGCATGCATCTTCCCAGGAGCCAAGGAAGGGATGAAGACTCAAAAAAATGTCCTTTCCTCCAGAATAACAGCTCAGCCAATCACAGCACATGCTGCCCAGTGTCATATGGCAGAAGACCTCCTCAGACAGGTGTCAGACTCAGCCACCTCACAGAGCTGGTACCTGCTGCCTCCTGGCTGGAGTGCATGTCCTAACAGAGTCATCAAAGAGTGTCTGCAGAGACAGAAGGCAGGGACCATGTCACGTATCACCAACATGACACCACCAAGGAGGTACAATTGGAAAGAGTATTCCCATGCAGACATTTACTTAGAAAAAGACAAAAAAAATTATCAGAAATGTTTCAGAAACAGCCTTTGAAAACCTTAAAGCCAGAGTTTCAGACTGAAGGGAGTCTTCTACATGTGAGAAAAACGCAACAACTGGAAATACAGAAGAAACCCAAAGGTGCCATGAAGTGGTATCTACAACTTGCTG
Organism: Dromococcyx pavoninus; assembly: GCA_033558185.1. NCBI lineage: Eukaryota > Metazoa > Chordata > Aves > Cuculiformes > Neomorphidae > Dromococcyx > Dromococcyx pavoninus. The sequence goes on along the minus strand of JAUMJL010000502.1, from coordinate 196,287 downwards.
TAAAGCTGAGAGACACCTGTGCTTCTCCACGCTACTCCTGTGCTTAACTATAAAAACAAATAAACAGCTTCAGGTAGCTCTGCCCTAAAGAACAGCCACATCCCTCAAGGAGTTAGAGCTGAAACTGGGCCTCAGAGAGCCCAAGAGGGCAACAAGTTCACCATTTGGGCTGGAGAACAAGCAGTCCCTTTCAGTCCCACGAGAAGAGCTTATCCATGGGGCACAGGGCTGCAGCAACAACATGGGTTCAGTGGAATCAACCAAAGTCAGAGCTCCAGGGTCAACTCCCAGGGGATGGGATGGCATGTGCTAAGACAATATAGCCCTGTGAGACCTTATGGAATTAGGTGAACTGGAGCTATCGACTCCAGTCAAACCCCCAGCTTAATGTCTTATTAAAGTAAAACCCTACTACTTAAGGCTACTGACTGACTGTGGCAGATGCCATTTGCTGTTTACAAGAGAGGCAAAGGAAGCTTCTAGGTAGGAGGGACCTCCAGATGCAAAATGTAATGATAAGGAGTGGTCTCACTGTTTCAAGAGCACATACATTAGCCAATGGTCCAAAGAGTTCTTAATGTCACCACTGAACTTACCATCAGCTACAAGTAAGACATTTAAGATATTTTACTCTTAAATTTACTGTTAGAAACAATATCTATTCACCAAAGCTGCCTTTGAAGCAACAGCCAGGGTATATATGTTAATCTCAATCTATACAATAGAGGAATCAGGAAATAGGTAGCCTATACTATAGGAACTTGCCTTAAAAATGCTGTCATTGCAATGTTCACATTTGTTCCTAATCTATCTGCAGGAAACCTTCAAATATAAAAGTTATTAATTCCAGCAACAATAAATTATCTACAAGGAAGAGGGAGAAGAGGCAGCTCCTTTAATCTCCCAATAAAGAAGCAAAGGAAATTGCATCATGCCCAGCTGGGAGGCCGATGTGGCTGGCCAGCCAGATAGTGGGATTGTTGCATTGGTATTAATGGCATCATTTCCACAGATCCAGACATAACACTAGCTTAGAGAAGAGGGCCAAAGTGAATGCCTTGATCCAACTCCCTCTTGGCTGTCCAAGAGCCCTGATGCAATTTTTGTACCTGGTTACTACTTCTCATATAAAACACATCAAACCCCTGGCCATAACCATCCTCACACATGAGAGGGGTGAACTTCACCACTCAGTCTCTTTTCTGATGCTGTTCTCAAACAATTTGGGAAATGAAAGTTATGATTTTCTTTGCCCAAGTGTAAAATCCACCAACTCTACAAAGTGACGCTGAGCAGAAAAACTACATCTGTCTTAATTTTCACGGCAACGAGAAACAGCTTTTAGACTAACTTTATTTTTAGTGCTGCAATCTGTTTTTTTCTGATCCATTATCTCATCAGTAGCAACACAGCTTATTTTCTGGCCCCCTTCCACAAGCTCTCTGGGTCAGATAGTGTTATTTGTTTTAATGTAACAAATACAGTTGTTAACCAAAAAAGAGGCAGATGTTTATCCCCGGAATGTTCCCTACACTATCCCAACCCCACTTTCACCAAGATTGCTCTGTCTGAATTAAGTGCATTTAAAAACTTGTCTGAAATATCGACTCCAGAGACCAATAAATAACTGTTACTTACTGGAGGATGATATCTTCTGGCCTTCGTTCCCCCTAGTCGTGCCCTTTACCATTTACATCTCCCCAAAGCAGAGTAAGTGCTGCCAAACCAGAGGAGCACAATTTCAGATTTGATGTCCTCCTCTTGTGGCCAGGTAAGGGCTTTTTCTGTGTATCAGCACCCCCAAAGATTTAATGTAGGGGGCCCCAGTGCTTTAACCTTGACCCAGAAGGAGTGACTCTCCGAAAAAAGGAAAGGAAGAGCAGAAATGAACAGTTGGTTTTCACGGCCAACTAAACAAAGGCAGATGATCTGCCACTGCCTGAGGCCAAGCTCACAGCCAGTTACCACAGAGCCACTGAGAAGCAGTAACTATTGCTTATCTGAGCCCCCGAAAGCCTTGATACACCATCTGCTTTTGCCCCACCACACATCCTAACTGCAGTTGCATGCTCACTGGGGAGCATCCCATAGCATAGACATTCAAGGCATTGCTGCTCACTCTGTTGATACAAGAGTCTGAGGGAGCAGTCCTTCACCTTCCCTAAACTGGTCATTCCTAAGGATCTGCTGGAAAGCTGGGTGCAAGATCAAAGCCAAATGTAGATCGATCCAACCCTGGAGAAGCAGAACAGACACTAATAGAGCCAGGGTTCTTCAGATATCTGTAGGGACCTCACCACCTACCTATAAGCCTGAATGATTCGGCATGGCAGAGGTTAACTCAAAGGGCCACAGCAGAGGGGAAAAATATTTTGAATTAGAGGCAGGAATATTTATTAGCTAAAAGAAAAACCCTCTCTCCATTGGGATCTGCCTTGGTAAACACAGAAGACACAAATCAACCTAATTGCCTGGCCAACCCCTCACCCCACATCCAGCCAACGTTTGCTCTCTCCGGCAGGACTCTGCAGCTTTCTTTCTCTGAAGTCTGCTTACACTACCGACTCCCTTTGCTGATATTGGCAGCTTGTTCAAGCCTTTGCAAAACTATTTTTTTCTTGGATATGCTTAATCTATCTTATTTTTATCCCATCTGTGAGAAAAAAATGGCCACAGTGCAAAATGATCTGCTTAGCAATGCTGCCAGCTACACAGATCCCATGACCTCCTAGCTAGGTTGCTGCAATGTTTTCTGTTTATCTGGTGCTGCCCTTGTGCGCTCACCCATGTCCTATCCCCAACACAGCAGGCATTTGCAAGTTCTCTTAAAGACCTCTTTCAAGGTGAATTGACTGTTTCTCATGCATACCGTATTGATGAGCGTGGACTTCCAGACCTTTCTTTTTCTGTATGAAGTTTGAAATAGGTTTAGACTGAAAATCTTAAGGAGGGATCTTATTTGTTCTCCATACATGGGTTCTGTAGATGGAGTTGGATACACTCTCTGAGAGAATCTACTACAGCTCAGGGTATCTCAAACAAGGATATGTGGACTGCTAAAGTCACACAGGCTGCTTCAAAGGGATACAGGACCAAGAGGAGAGACAGTAACAGCTTGCATTTCAGCGTCTGGTGATGGTGGAATTACAACCACCAAGGAGGGAACCACTTGAAAAACAAAGGTAGGATGCCTGCTGTAATTGCCATGGGAGTTAATTCAGGGAAAGTCTATGGCTGCCATTATCCAGGAAGATGAACTGAATGGTCTCACCAATCTTTCTTCATCTTCTCTTTAGGTACCTATGAAAACAGCTGGGTTGGCCTACTTTGTGAGACAGTGGCCAGAAGGATGGGAGATGGTGGCTCCACGCAGAGCCATACTGGCTTGCCAAGTGCTGGAGAAATCTCCAAGACACAAAGGAGATGAGACTGTTTCTTTCCTTCTGCTACCCCAGGTAGCTCTGTGTTGGTTTTAAGCCTGTGGTTTGGAGACATGAACAATGTGTAATTATCACAAGGAGATCTGCAAAACCACTTCAAGCAATTGTCTGTAAATCCATGTATGCTTTTAAGTCCAAACATTTGTAAATCCATGTCCACAAACTGGAAATACATGAGTCAGTGACTATGAAAAGCACATACCCCCAGCTTTTACAGGAAGGAAGGCAGACATCATCCTGTTTTAAATCAATATTTTTAACCAAAATTTCCTGATGTATTTAGTAAAGCAAAGATATTTCAAAAGTACCTACTTAAGTACTTAACTCTCCTTCCACTCTCCCCATTCTTGAGTGAAGGAGCAGGACACAAGATTGTCCTTCTATTAGCATGGGCTGACAGATCAAGATATACCCTTTTACCACTCCATCTTCTTATAAAAAAAATCCATGGCCCAGCTTGTGCAACATCAGAAAATTATTTTCATTTACACATAACCACAAAATTGGCTGAATTTTGACTAATTACCTGGTATTTTTTATTTTCCCCATTTTCTTTGCTGGCTCACTGGCCACCATGAAAAGTACAAGTAGGGGTCATCTTCTATTTGCAGACTGCCTCAGATCCATAGATGAAGAAGTGCTGCTCCAGAGGATGCTACTGGCCAGGTGCCCTCCTTGGTGTGTCAAGGTGAGAGACTTCACAAGATACCATGAATCTTGTGCTTCCTTCACCTCTGGAGACACTATAACTCCACAGTGAACCTATTCAGCCCCCTGCTAGTAGCACAGCACAGTCCTTAATGCTGAATTAATTCAAAAGTACAGGAGTACATGGAGTTCCTGGGCAGAGGGATATAATTACTGTACTTTAAATTCACCTAGAAAAATGTAAAAGTGGTATTTTTTTTTGAGTTAATGTCTTTTCCTGCTGCTCATTCTGGCTGGAGGCATCCTCCTGTCTTTCCTGACCAGCATTCTTCTGTTCCTTTCTGAAATGCAGGGGATAAAGGAGATGTCTCCTGTGAGATTGGATGGGGAAGGAGTCATGGTCCATGGGTAAAGCAGGGAAATATGAAAAATACTGGTTTTCCTAAGGATTTCACTTAATCAAATTATCACCAAACTGCAAGCCACTTCTAACCACTAATCACCTACTGTCTGGAAACTATTTTGAACAAATGTAAATATACAAAATCTGGTTGATGAAAGCCTTGAAATGTAGATCCTGGGAAGTTGGTGAACCCTAACAACTGTGGAGAAACAAAACCACAGTTTCTTTTTGTAACTTTGATCTTATTCTAGGGGCAATACTTAGGCACATGTAACAGATCTTTCCTTCCTCTCTATTTTCTTGCCAAGGATGCCATTTAAACTCTTTGGAAACAGCACTATAGCTACTCCATACTGTCTATCCTCCAGAATATATCAGATTATATTTAAATAAATGTATGCTATAATTTTTCTACAATGCCACCTGGTAAACAACAGCTGTAATGAGCCTACAATCAGACTGATGGGGTCAAAAAAGCTGAACTGTAGTCAAATGGAACACTTTGGTATCATCCTACAGTAGTATATTCTGAATAGTGATATAACATATTGAATATTTAGAAGAAGGAACCAGGGATCACAGATGTTCCCCAAAATCTACAGCCTACCTTAGCACCGACATCTTCTCTTCATCCTTTGAACCTTCTAAAAATGACTTGTCAATCCTTTTTTGCAGCAGCACAACAGTTGAATCAATTACCCAGCCATGGTCAAAGGGGAAACAAACCCACTGATACCCTTGAGCAGTCCATGTCTCCTTCTGAGGAGTTCTGAACAAGTTTACTTCATAGTTCTCTAAGTCACTTGGTTCAATGGAAACAAGGTGGAACTAATTCCCTTAAAAGCCATAAAGATTTTATGTCAAGTTTTTAATCTGTAAGTCCTCATGGCTCAAAGTGATTTTGCAGATTGAAATATCAGGCTGTTTCCTGTAAACCAAAGTTCAACCCCTGATGGAGGTCCACATTTTCCCTGTAGTACTCTAGTCCCCACAGTCCCCATCACAAAATTTCTGTTCAAAAGCAAGACCTTAACCTCAGAAACTCAGTGAAAGAGTGAATGGAGGAAACGATGTGGCTCTCCAACTGCCTGCCTTGCAGCCAGCTCTTGAAACTAAAATCACCCAGAAATAAAATGCATGCAAATTCAGAAGATAAACAGAACAAAAAACATAATACATGTGACCTGCATCCATTCATCAATAAAACAGGAGCAAATATTGACGAAACAGGATTTTTTTTTTCTGAGCCCCAGTTTGGAATCTGCTTTTCTTCCAGGGTCAACAAAACATTTGCTTTCAAAGTTTTGTATATACGCTTTGAGAATTTGCATGCTGTGAGTCTCACCATGGATAGCACGCCTTTTCTCAAGCAACATGTACAACAAAAAGTCATGGGGATTTTTTTCCAGCCTTCCTTCATAAATAACACATAGCAGTGACTTAGGGTTTTTCATTTTTCCCGCGTGTTGCAAGCAAGGAGGAACGACATCTCTGACAGGTGGCTTTGAGGTAGCACTCTGATTTTGCAATGAGATAAGATGACCTTCCTATCATCATAAATGGTGGACTTGTGGAGGGGACAGGCTTCTTAGCTCTTTAATCTGGCCTTGGTCTCCTCCTCAAATCCACAGTGCTCCCAAGGGGTGCCGGGGGACATTAGACCCCAAAGAGCCTCTGTAATATGGCTCTAACTCATGGTGCCTGCTTCATAATGTGCTCTCATGAAATAACTCTGAGCTATGCATGAGACATGGAAAGGTAAGTCAGGAAGTTCTATCCTCACCTCTCAAGGTTGCTGGTCTTCATATCTTTGTCTGCATTTCTATATTTCCAGAAAATACTTTCATTCCTTCCTCCCCAGTTCAGGTTGTCTTTTGCTGTTTTCTGTATGTTTTCACTTTATCTCTGAGCTGATTCAAACTACATGACCTTTGCCATGAGAAGAAATGATCAAAGGTCAAGAAAACCCTTACGCTATTTCTATAGTAGTGAATTAAACCATTCAGGACACAAGCATGGGTGCTAGAACTTGACTGTATTAGGAGAAGCAGCAGAAGGAACTGGGGTTGCTTAGTCTGGAGAAAAGGAGGCTGAGGGGAGACCTTATCGCTCTCTACAACTACCTGAAAGGTTGTAGTACAGTGGGTGTTGGTCTCTTCTCCAAAGTAACAAGCAATAGGATGAAAGGAAATGGCTTCAGCTTGTGCCAGGGAAGATTTAAACTAGATATCAGGAAATATTTCTTCACTGAATGGGTTCTCAAGCGTTGGAACAGGGAAGTGATTCAGTCAGAATCCCTGGAGGTATTTAAAAGATGTGTAGCTGTGGCACTTAGGGACGTGGTTTAGACTTGGCAGTGTTAGGTTTACAGTTGGATTTAATCTCAAAGGTCTTTTCCAACCTAAATGATTCAATGATTCTATTAGACAGCTATCTCACATGCATTTACTTCAAGTCAACTGGTACCTTCCCAAATAATTCCCAGACAAGGCTCAGGAACCAGCACGCACCAACCAGCATGGGAAAGATGAACCTCTGGATCACTCAGTGCCCGAAGACACAGGTGCCTCAACCTTCCAAAAAAATCCTTCCATCATTCATTGTGGCCATCAGATATCAGTACTTCATTCTAAGCATCTGTCTCAGGGGCATAAGTGACAACTCACAGCTTCGTATCTATCTTCCCACAAATGTTTGCAAACCATATTCGCTTCAGAGCAGGGAATCTTTCTGATGCTGGAATCCACTTGTACTACTTTGACTACACCATTTACATTTGCTTTAAGGATATATTATGTACTCAGGAGGGGGAAAAAGCAGCTCAGAGTACATGAGAACTGGTCCCACTGAACCCCCACCTTTACGTTAACTGCTGTTACCACACACAATAGGAGCAACAAGTGTTTCACAGCAGAAACACTAGAGCTCAGGGCAAATGGGTGCAGAGTCTTTAACGTTGTTGCAATGCCAGGGAAATGAACAAATTCGCCCCCTGGGTTGAAGTTAAAGGAATGAAGCACTTGAGCCCTGCCTAAAATCACATGGGTCTGCTTGGCTCGGCTGATGTTATTCCATGGTGATTCACAAGCACTACTCTGCCTTGCTTTCTGCTCTGCTCTGTGTTGTTTGGCAAAGAGCTGCACAGTCAAAGCCCTGCAGAGAACAAACCAGGGTTCTGGATGGATGTTCTTTTTGTTGCTGTTGCAAGCAAGCTCCTGCCTCACAGACAACTCTACACAGTTACGGAACAGGAAAGATCTGGACAGAATCAGCAAGTATTTAGTGTTGTTGAAAAATAAAGTCAGATTGCATAGCATGATAACCTTGTGATCCCCTTCCTAACATGCAGAACTTCTTCTACTGACCACAGTAGAAGGCCATGCTTTGCACACTGCTTTGCAAATACTGCTTAAGGACAATACTTCTCCAGATTGTAGCCTGTCCTTTGCACCTGCACAACAGCTATGGAAAGCTGACCTCAGGCCACATGTAATAAAAGCCTTACCTTGGTGTCACAATAATGAACATGTAGACATCCCACCCAGGAGCACAACCCAGAGCACCTATCTTAAGTGTTCAGGCATCCAACATGGTCAAAATGAGAGCACTGAATTTCTGAGGAGTGACTCAGAACCTGTAAATGCACATGTATGGTCCAGGGAGACAGGGTGTCTGTGCAGGACAATTACATGTTCCTGAGTGCCAAGTAAGAAATTGCTGAAAGCCAGCCAGATGGAAACACCAAGCCCAGAGATATATCTGAACAGGTACCTATCTCCTGGTTTGGCCCTCTCAGAAGCTGGTTGGCACGGCAGACAACTTCTAAGCATCAGCTGCAAGTTCTCACTGAAGGCGTACAAGATGTCACCACCTGACACAGTGTCCAGAAGAGGCTATGATGCAGACCTGTGTATGAAGGTCGACTTGACTACTGTCAGGGTGCCTGTGGTCTACTCCTTCCTCTCTGGGTCTCTGGGGAGGGTTTCTGCTACCATTGCTGCTCCTTCTTTAAAGCAGATGGTCAGGAAGAATCAGCGTGCCTGGTAGGTTTGCCTAGACAGGGCTTCTTCAATACACAAATAGAAAGGAGAGATTTCCCAATTTTCCATTTGTTTGCTTTTTAAAAAGTAGGACTCATACTGAAAGCTGTTTAGACTCTGGCTGACCAAATTTCATATCCACAGGTCAACTGTTGCAGGTTTTGGACAGAGAAGCCGGCTGAGCATCATCCTTCTCACTTATGAATTGCAGCAGAGAACAGAAAACACTTACAGATTTCTTAAAGAAAGCAAAAAGGAAGCAAGGAGGATTGTCACCAGCAGATGATCACTTCCCACTTCCAGCTCCTGCATGTGGAAGAGACATAAGGGATCTTCCCTGTACTTTGGGCAGATCTTTAACCCTTCTTTCCTGTGCACACCTGGTACCTGGCACCATCACTGCTCTGACATTCATGGCTTCATTGCTGTCAGAAGAGCTTTTAGTACTGTAATCAGATCCAAATCTGCTAAATGTATTAATCTCATTGTAACTATTGTATCAAGTGGAGGAAAAGAAATAAGAAATTGAAGTTTACAATCTGCCAATTATTCCAAAACCAAGACCATTGTGGATAGTATATAGGGAGAAGCAACAAAACAGGAGTCAAAGGAATTTGAGTCTTTCATAGGCACTGATGTAGTAAATCAGGACTGCAGTCTAACACAGCCAAATGTACTGTAAAGTAATATGTCTGAGGGAAAGGACTGAACTTTAAAGCACATATTTAAATGTGACATTCATGCACTACACTAGCCAGGAAAAGGAGGCTGATTTCATTAAAGAAAAATAAATCTCTGAAGACTATACAGTCCATGTGCACAGTAATAAAGAAGAAGGGGAAAAAAGGAATCCAAGAGTAATTTGAATAATTTTAGGCTATGTCAGAAGGGAATCACGACTAGTAAATAAAAGGAGTACAGGATGTCCATTTTTAAGCCCATGAAATTAAGTCCAGCTAGGAAAATCCTGAAGAGTGCCTTACAGGTAGTATGTCAGGTACCACTGAGGAAGAGACATGGGTTTCACCTGTTGTTATCTCTGTCCTTAGTACAGTGACTGATGACCTAGAAGTAAATTCAGATTTAATTAGCAAGCTCTCTGCTCATATTAAAGTTAAGGTACTGCCTACATATTTAAATGATGGTCACTTCAGATGTTCTCAGCTTTCCACTGCACCAGCCTCTGTAGCAACAACCCTTACTTCAAATAAGATGGTCAAAGAGGAGAGGGCAGGGAGTGATGGTCTTTTTATTGCCAGTGGTCAGTAGAGGAGAACACTGAAATATCGTGGTCACGGGGAAAATAGAGGAACAGATCCATTTTTTTTTTTTTCCACAGGAATCCTCTGAGAATGGTCTTAAACTGCGGGTACAAAAATATGCTTGTTCCAGTGAAAGCCAGCTGCTCTTGGTGTGGAAGGGGACAGACTGCTCTGTGCTCCTCAGGGTAAGAACAAACTCTGGCCAAGGACAGTGGAGGACAATTCCTTGTTTTAGCAATACTGCAGTTGTGCAATGCTGCAAATGGCCTCGGGTGCATTCATCCCTGCTAGGAACTTGCATCAGGAATATGAGATCTGAGCACCTTGAGCTGACATTCACATTGGTGGCTCTGCAGAAATTAGGTATCTCAGCGTAAACACCCCAACACTGACTTTTCTCAGAGGCCAAGTTTATTCTCACTGGGGAAAGACAATTTTTCACAGTTACCAGGTTAAGCTGATCAAGAACTAACAAGAACTGGAGAAGCAACAGGAGTGATCTCCTCCACTCTGCCTCCAGAGAAAAATCTGGCTTTTATTATAAAATTCCAGCCTCAAGCTTCCTCCCACAGGATAGACCAAGGAGGCCCAGACTTGTATGAATTAACCAAAAATAACACTTCCAGGGAGGGAGAGGATGACTGAGAAGGCTGTTGATGGCATAGAGACCTCTCACCTCCTTCTCCCCAGTTCAACTCCAGAAGTCAGGAGTAAGGAACAGAAGCCTCTGGCTTCAAGGTGTTTGGTGCCCTCAGCCAATTTACTGGGAAAGAAGCGACTCTGCTCCAACCACCAACACATCAGGCGGCCCCAGACAGCAGATAGAGGAGCAAAAACTCTCCTCTCAGTCTCAAGCATTAATTTAAACAGCTGTGAGGTGCACAGTGGCAAGGCTCAGACTGATAGTGAGTTACAGTCTCAAGGAGCAAACATGTTTAAAAATAGTCAAAACAGGATAATGTTTGGAGAGGGAAGAAGTCATGCACCTTTTTGGCTGTGTTTGTCCAGCAGCAGGGATATTATCTGGTTGATCCACACCATCTCTGCTACACATCCCCATTGCTACGCCAATGTCCCATAAACAGCAGGGATCAACAGCTCCCTGGAGCAAGGAGGCAAGGAATATCCTCAGGTAGTGGCATTGCATTCAAAGAAGGAAAACAAAGATTTGTTCTGGCAGGCTGAAGACTCAGTAGAGCATTTAATTGTTACCTTAATGTGTGCTTCAGCACTTAAATACCACAAGAACTGGAGCTGGAGCTGCACAAGAGCAAAGTGGTTGAACACACCATGTCTGATTCAGCCTGGGGACAGCCAGGACTGAGCTGGGAAGTACCCACAAGCATTAGCGGGACAAGGTTACCCCAAATGCTGCTGCTATTCCCCAAGTGAACGCCCGCAGGAACTGAAGCAGATGACAAGCAACATGCTGCTGGGCAGCAGAGCAGCATCCTTGAACCAACCTCAGGCAGGACAGGGAGCATCACACCAAACTCAAGCACTGCACCAGGGAAAAGCATCTCAGAGAAAAGGACCACAAGAGCCATGAGAGGCCACCAGTGACGAGACAGCTCTCCTGAATATCTCAGTGGCCACCATGGTCTTGCAGAGAAGCCAAAGGTCTGTCTCAGGTACTAAAAGTAGTAGAGACCTACTCCTCTAAGCTGTCACAAAGCAAGGTTTGTTTGCCTTGCCCTTATGCAGGATGGAGAAAGGGAGAAGGGAAGCGCATGCTCACTTCACCTTCTTGCAGAAAGTCTTCACAACCTGAGGCTTCTTATAATACTGATTCTCCCACTGCAGTCAAGTGGCTAAGAGAGGCTTTGCTCAATGTGGTACTTTGGTGAGGTAATTTAATACAACAGGACTAAACTGAAACAGACAATTTATGTTGTGCAACAGGAAATATTTCCAGACAGTAAAGTCTGTTGAGCTCCAACGCACTTTCCCAAGGTAAGCAGCAGAACTGGAATCTCCAACTCTTGACTCATCTGTCAAGGCTATATGAGTGCTGAAAGCATGGTGTGGAGAACACGTTCGCACGAGGAGCGAGATAGGCCAAGGACCCTGGTTTTCAGCATTTGCTTTTACATAGAACAAAGTTCCATTAACAGAACAAAAAACCCAAGATCTGAAAGCATGCAAGAAAGCAAAAAAAAAAAAAAAACAGAAATGTATTGGTGGTACTCAAGACCCTTCAGTTCCTGTCATGATCTCACCCTGAATGGTCTTCTCTTGCCTTGTTTTCGCCTTTACAAGTTGCATAAAAACGGGTGTGAAGGGATTGCCCTCAACTGCTGTAAATTGGGAAGAACTTCACTGAAATAAACAGAGTTATGTCAGCTTATAATCAAGTGGTTTCACATTTACATCCAAAATAATTAAGGATGATATTACATTCACCCCCCACTATAGCACCATAGGTAAAGTTTTAGGACAGTTTAGAATCAGACTACCCAACACTGCATCTTAGATAGAGGCTCATCTCTCAACATCTATATATAAAGATTTCTAAAGAACTTCATGTCCTATCCACCTTTCAAGCACCCAAAAGCAACACCTGAAGGGCATTTAGCCCCCCATCACCTTACACAGGCAATGATTTGATTTACCTCAGAGCTCACCTGCCTGTTGGATGCTGGCAGAAATCCAGTCTGTCACTCCATTTCCTTTCATATGAAGAAATACAGAGCACAGTTCCAGGTAAATACTGTTTCTTCAGCTCCTTAGAGGTGCTGGGAGTGACTCCTCTGCAGTTTCTCTCCTCCCTCTGTTACGTCAGCTCATTAGCCTCTTGGCTACATCTCTGCTAGTAAATTAAACTATGCCAGAGCCCATTCTCCAGCCCTGAAGCCAACTGGCACGTCCTGATGCCTACATAATATTAAACTCTCTTCCACTCTGAAACAAGGAGACTGCATCCAAACCGCCTTTCTGGAGAGCCCTGGTCTATCCTAATTCCCAGCAATACCGAGAAGTTTTCTCGGACCAACCCATGGGTATCATCTATGTGGCAGCATAAACCATCAAGACCAGCTCGCTAGCACAGTTATAAGCGAGCTCTGGGAATCCTGAAAGTGAAGAATACTTTTTGAATAATCAGCAAAGAGTAGTGCAGTACTCAGAGAGAGTCTGGGAGATGGGAAGACCTAAAAAAGTATTTCCTACTTAACTCGATTCAAAAAAAATATGTAAAATAAACTTTGAGCTTTTATCTAGAGGGTCCAAACAAACCTGTCAGCAACATCTCCTGGATCCCCCATGGCTTATAGTAGCAAGACAAGGGATGCCAAGGTTGGACAGGGAGCTTAAACTTTCCCCAGCCATGGGAGGTGACATGCCATGCTCAGGCATGTTCAGGGTGTCCCCAAAGCCTTCTTCCTACATTCCCCATACTGTACGTTCTTCCACTGCATTCCCATTCAGGATGGGGCAGGCACAGAAGACTGTACTGCAAAACTAACATAAAACAAGGGAGAATTGCGGGAGCAACATGAATCAAGCAATGACTTGGAGGTGAACGCACTGTATAGAAAGCCTTAGGATCATTTTTCCCAGGGCCAACTCCAGGGCTTTTTTCCCCTACTTCTAATTAGCTGGTAAGTTCTGTACATATAATTGACCTTTCTAAATGCTGCTGAGTAGCTGGAGGTGTTGGGAACTAATCCTGCCTGCGAAGACCCTGGGGTTGTGCAATGCTGACTCTATCTGCTGGTGTATAACGCTCTGTGAACGCTTCTTCCCCTTACTTACTGACATGCTTAAATTTACTGCCCTGTGTCAGTGAGATCAAGAAAGCCTTTTAACTTTGAAAGCTCCAGGAATGGCTCCAGTACGTGTTTCAGGGTTTATCTGTCAGTTTGTTACGCCTTGTTTGTCCAAGAAACAGTCAAGACCGAACGAGTCAGGAATGACAGAAATAGTACATGAAGTCACAGTCACTTCACTTTAAAGCACAAGCATTTGTGTCATTTTCCTACCAAATAAATAAATATATGTGCGTTCAGTGAGCAAATAAGGAAATGTCAGAGGAAAAGCATTACAGGCAGGTTTTTTTACAGATGCCAGCTGATTTTTGCCTGCTCCTCCAAGCGAGTATAATACGGATTCCCGCAAGTATCAGTTCTTTCTGGTCAGGAAAGCAATCACTGGGATTGTACACACTCACAAACCCCTTGAATGCTACCACGAGCAAGACCTAGGAAAACGTGTAAACACTAGACTGAAGCTGATAGACAAATACGTAAGTGAAAACGCCAAGCACCCTTTGCTCTTTCCCTCACCTCCCTGCTCTGCCTTCCTGGCTTCTGTAGAGCCCCACGCTGATTTCTCTCTCCTTTAAACAGCTCTTTTTTACCATCAAGCCACAAACATCTGCAAAAAGGGATCAATGCCAGCCCTCACAGATGGTGACCTCTCCTATCGAGTGAGACCCATGCTGGATTCCTGCATGACCGGCATTCCCCAACTGTGGTCCCCTCCCTGTCCCTCTCGCACGCCACAGGACCACACCACAGACTCTTGCCCACCCACCAACCAACCAGTATCCCACTTGCTGCCTCGCTCCCAGACACTTGCATGGATGGCACCATGGTCATCATCAGAGAAGTTTGCAAGAGAGAAAGATGTTTTTGCTCTCACCGTCTTAGGTCCACAGCAGCCTGAAAAGTAGAGCTGAGCTGCTCGGAGAGAAGAAAGTTGTTTCACCATTCAGTTCTTCATCGTTGCTGGCAGTGGGCTGGGAGCTGAGCCCGTGGGGATGGCAAGAGCAGGAATGCAGCGTGACAGGCGAGAGCATGAGGTATGCCCCAGCCCTCTCACATCCTCCCCAAAAGCCGCCAGTTGGGAGGGCGGACGCCTTGTGCGTCTGCGGGAGGAGAGGAGAGCGGAGCGCGGGAGCGAGTGTCGAGGACGGCAGCAACAGGAAATGACACAGAAACTTCACCAGGCTCCAATCCAAACTTGGCCCCCAACATGAAAGAAAGGGGAGGCAATTTGGAGGGGGGGAGAAGAGAAATTTTTCCCCCTCATTAACCAGCCTAAAAATCTGCTGACTGGAAAAAAAAAACCAGCACTGTGACAAGTTTTATTAAAGCAAGGAAAGAAGGGGGGGTGGGGAGGAGGCATTCCCGTCAGAGTTTATTTATTTGAGCAGGAGTGGTGTGATGATGTTAGACACTGAGAGCAAAATGCCATTTTCAGCAGCTTTCTGGTTTTTCTAAACTCCTCAAATGCTCCAGCTTGTGCCTGAGGGCATCAGGCAGGCAGCAACGCCCCCTTTGCACCCAGCAGGTCAGCCACTGCATGAGAAAGCCCAACTAACTCTGCCTGGGATTCTCGGCAGTGACTACAAAATGCAGCACTGCCTACAGCTCCCAGGGCGTGGAGGCAGCAGAGCAGATGGACCAGGGGGTCCTGTGTCCAGCCTGGTAAAGAGCAAACGGCTCCACATGCTTCAGGGACAAGGCAGGCAGCAGCCCAAGCACTAGCGAGGCATGACTACGGCATGAACCACAGAAGCAGAAAATCACACTGGGCATGTGGTCAAACCTTTGCCTCGATGGGTGCAAGATACTGAAGAAAGCTGCATGGATATCTTCCAGAAAGGCAAATCCTCTGAACATCTCTCTATGTTCTGGGTACAAGAGGAATATGGCTATTGAACTGGGTGGCAGCTTTTAAAGCACTCTTTAGACCTAACACCAGGTAAGCATGCGTCCTTGGAAGCAGCCTGGAACATTGCTTGACTTTAGGATCCCTGCAACTCCCATCTGCCTTTGCAGTAGGCAGAGGCGTAAACACTTTGCAAGGAGCCCATGGCACTTCCTAAGGGGTCCTCTTATCTTCCCGACTTAGGACCCACATCACCGCTGTAGGGTAGATGAGACGTCCACACAAGGGATCACTATGGACTGAGGGGCAGGTCAAATGGAAACTTTTCACTTGGAAGTAAGTGAATTACCCCTGATCCTGCTCAAAGTTGTCCCACCAGATACAATAAGCTCTAACAACAGTTGGAGTCCAAGCCTAAGCTCAGATTCAACTCTTTCCTGGAAAGAGAATGTAAACATAGTTATTCTGGCCACAGATCTGCAAGTGGTGGGAGACCTTTTTCCTTAAAATTGAGATTCCTCAGGCTAAAGATGGCCTTACTGAGATCTGTCCCTTCTCCAATCAGTTTAACAGGAATAGTCCTATTAAAACAAGAATTTTAAAAAACTCATATTTAATAGGGCTATCTTAAGGCCAGGTGAGATCATTTGTTTGATCATTTCAGCAACCTCATCAGATTGCTTGCATAGCTGAAGCCACAGAGTGGCTTCCCAAACCAACACTAGAACCACCACGAATTATGGCACGGCTTTCAAAGAGACATCCCGCCCTGATTCAGAGATTTTCAGTGAGGGACAATCTACCCTAGATAAGCTATTTCAGTGGCTATCACCCTGTCAAAAAAGAAAGGCTGCCTTTTTAATATGTGTTGTTCGGCCTCACCCCCCACCCTCAATCCAGGCCATTACTCATCAGTTCACTCCACAAAGCTACAGATCACGCATGGATAGAGAAGGGATGCAGCCCACCAAGGTACAGCCCAACCTCAGTTTACCTTCAGCACAGCAGGAATATTTCAAGCCCAGGCATAGCTGGTGTTGCTCCACTATTTTGGTTAAAAGCACCAGGATATGCAGCTCCAAGTGGAAACCAGAGCCCACTGTTCCTTTACCACATAGGCTCGACCTTACAAAACCTCAGACAAGTTATTTCATAACCTTGTCCCAATAAATAAAATTAGCTGAGCCCTTTTAGTCTCTCACAGTAAGGCAGGTTTTACAAACAGACCACAAATTGTGCCTGTCACTCTTTCAAGATACATTTCCATTGCATTAAAGTTCTTTTTGAAATGTGCCTACCAGAACTGGATGTGGTATTACAGTAATGATCCCACCTATGCTGCAAATTTTTAACACACTTAGACTGGTATCCAGTTGCTGCATCAGAAGCATCTTTTTCTTTGCTGTGCCTTTGTGAATGTGGTAGTGTGTTAACAAGCTGATTTAGGAATTTATTGTTATAGTATCGTTTTACTCCAAACTTCAACCTTAAATACAATACACTTTAAGATTTGGCATTTATACAGTGTTCAACATATGCTTTGATCCAAACAAGGGCTTTGACCTGCCTAACCTTTGGTGTATTTTTTTCACTCTTGTGAATGACTTGAGCACAATCTTAAGGTATCGGTTGTCACTCCCTTAACAAGAGGTTACTTTCAATTAATCAAAGAAATATAAACAGAGTCTTGTATTGAGTTCAAATAAGTTCAGAATAGTTATGCTCTTAAAACAGATGTCTAAGGCTGTGTTTCCCTTCAGATCAGAGCTGGTACGCTGTCAAAAAGAGATCTTGCAGATCTGTTCACTCAACCAGCTCAAAAAACCACTATCAGCTCCAAACCCTGACATACTCCAGTGTGGCTCATTGAAGTCAATGAATGGGGCAGCCCACGATGCAGATTAGGATGTCCAGACCAAAATGTTTATAGATCAGAGAGCAGTGGAAGGGAATTAGATAGTGCCACACAATTTCAAAGTAAGGATAGGCTTGTATCAAGTCCAGCGTACTGTGCCTGTTTCCCCACGATTCTGATTCTGACAAGGTAAAATAATAAAAACAGAAGGTTAAAGACATTGTAAGAGACTATTGGTGCACCTTGCAATGGACTAAACAGGGTCAGGTCTGGAGTCAGCAGGCACAGTCCAGCCACACACATGCTGAATGCCCTTAACCTCCAAAAGAGAATGTCCCTATCCACACTGCTTGTTGGGAACAAGAGCCGCTCAATGCTTATGTTCAAGCTGTAACAGAGAGCTGCTGCTGGACTGGGATAAACAGGGACCATGATGAAATTTAACACCATGGATAAAAGTTTTCCAGTGGCAGAACCCTGGAGCTATTTAATTAACTAAACCAACTAACTAAAATGCAGCTACTCCCAGAATGACAAGTTACCTAAAAGCCCCCCCTAGACTTTTTCTTCATCTTAAAGCCTTGGACAAACACAAGCTTGTCACTCAGACTTTTCTACACAGCTTCAGCATCCTTATTTCTTGCACTTCTGACACTCTGATTTCTGTCTGTAAGCTGTCCAAAGCAAGGAACATGCCTGCCCTTACAGCTTTGTCCTTGCAGTTTAGTCTTAAATCCACGGGGTGGGATGTATCTCCACTCAACCATCTCAAAGGTAGATCTGAACTAAATACCTGTGCTGTCTCTCTGTTGTTAAAAAAGAGAGATTGACACTAGTGGAGGATAATGTGTCTTATCCAAACATAGTTTAAAACAGGTGTGATTAATCACCTCCAGAGCTGCCCTTCCTGCTCCTGGGATTACAGAAGAAGCCTAGCTAATTCTTTCAATACCTGCACCTAATTTTTCAGTGTCTAACATGGGGGCCAAAAGCAAGATATGTGTTTTCTTGGCATAACAGAGCACAGATTATTTCATATCTACAAAATAAATATGATAATAGTGTCACCATGCCTTTTGATGCCAGAAACAAGTAATCTTGTGTACCCTCTGTCTAAGGTAGACTCTGATTAGACCATTAGGTTTTGTGCAGTTACCACTGAACACCGATAAACTGTGTGGCATTACAGTGCATCTTCTCAGCAGGGTATCCACTCTGGATTACTAAATGTCAAGAGAGGAGAAGTCACTGTGTCTTTCAGAGTAATAAATGAGTTTCCAATGTCATTTAATCTGAGGTAGCTTCCTGTGCTTGGTTTTGTTGTACATTTATAAATATAATTATATATATGTTTGCTAGGTGCTGTTTTTCTCTCTCTAAAATTATTTACTCAGTATAATCAGTCAGATTTTTGAAAATTTGTTCTAATAAACTAAGCTCACTCACAAATAGCACCTACAGCAACACCTTGAAAAAGTATGGGCAGCATATTTCAGAGTAGTCACTTTGCAATTAACTTCCTTTGACAATGAACATCACATTTCCATTCTTATTTAAAAATAAGAGTAGTGGTAGGTAGTGTTTATTTGTAAGGATGTGCAACATGCAATCCCTTTGTGATATTCATTCACCTATGAGGTGCTCAGGTCTATAAGGTTTAGCTGTCTTATCCAGACAAACAACTAATGAGATTCTAGAGAGAAATAACACTCTTTTGCATTTGGGTGCTGTATAAATGGAATGAACAAGGCCTTTGTTTCAGTTGTTTGTCTTTGTTTGTCTTGCCTTTTTGGTTTTGGTTTGGTTGTTGGTTTTGTTGGGTTTTGGGGGTTTTTTTGGAGGCAGGGGGGTTACATGAGAACTGTCCAGAGTTTAGGTTGAAATCCAATGACATCATGAAACCAGTGGGATCTGTGGATGAATGATCCACACTACCCTGGATAGGGCTAGAAGGGGGGAACCAATCTTTTTTTACCCTATTGGTAAATCCATAACTAAAACCACAGCACTTAACTATGTGCCAAAACTTCATTTTTATCAGCTATACTCTCACCTTGTTTTATCATTCATGGGAAACTGCTTCTATTTGAAAGACTATTTTAAACCAATTACAACAGCAGGATTAAGGTCCGGTGAATTCAAACAGAAGGAACAGTCTTACATACAATTTTTTTGTTCAATACCTTCTATTTCATGCCAGGATGTCTGAATCCCACAAGCAAAACTATACTGCCATGAAGACGGCTTCTGCAGTTTCATAGAGATCACTGCAGTTTCATAGGTTAGCACTAGATTACCTGCTATTTTATGCAAAATATTCCTATACCTGCTCCTTCCCATATTAATTTTGGTATTTATGGAGCCAGCTACACAAACTTCACAGACAAACAACCTTTGAAAATGAATGAAGATCTGTGATATTTACATCCTATGTGTTTTTTACAGCAGGAGAAAAGCTGGTTTCAGCTTTTCCTCTTTCCCCACTCTCCCCCCCAAACAAATAAGAATTGTTTCTCTCAAGTCCATCCCTCTCCAGAAAAATTTGACCTACAAGTGGCTTTCTCATAACTCAGCAGGCTAGTTTAGTCCTCAGATGGATTTATCATTAACCACATAAGCACATGTTGTCCATTCTGTCCAACCTAATGAACGTGCTATAAATAAAAAATCTCTAAAAGCAGGTTTCACCATAGTTATTCAAGCTGTTGCTGCAAGTCCTTCTAACTCCCAAGCCCACTTATGTTAGAAACATTAATCACTTGATTATAATTCAAAGCATCAGCTCTCTACAGCTGAAACTCCCTAACACTTGACTTTGGCTAGACCTCTAACCTAAACTTATCACTTTCAGCCTTTCTCCACATTTTCATCTCCAATCCTTCACTAATGTAGAAAAGATGTGGGAAGTCATTTTTGAAAGGTATTTTTAACCTAGGAGTGTCTCATTAAAAGGAGAACTTAGTCTAAGACAAAACCTTTCCCACTTTATTTGGCTTAGCAATCTGAAAATACCAGAGGTGCATTTCACCACAACTCATGTCATTTAAAACCAAAGTAACATAAAGAAAAAGGAAACTATTTTAGAAAAGACACCAGGCATGTAAATCCTCATATCCCACAAACATTTTATATGATCATAGGATTATCTGTAGAGGTTTTTATTGCCCATCCTGAATGAAGGAAGCTGAATCTGATCATCTATTAATTCTGACTTGCCTGCTCATTCATTAAGAGTGTACATGGACAGTTTGGGTTATTTTCTACTTATTTTAGCTGATAATATAGAGATCATATTCCATCTTGACCAAAGTTTTTCAAAGCCCAGGGAAACAAAAGTTTAATTGGAGGAAATTATTTATAAACTACATACACTTTAGTCTGGAAATAGAAAGACAAAGATAAAACTCCCAGAAGGACAGCCACAGCTAATGGCAGCCCGAGAGGAAATGATCACACATTCTCATTTCTTCTGATGGATGATCTTCTAGCCTTATTAATCAGAAGTTTCTGATGTCAATAAATCACTGAAGTATGATAACAGATGAAGGCAAGTTTGGACATGAAATGATCCAGAGTGAAGGGTTGCAATAAAGGAGGAAAAGGAAGGGAAGCCAAATACAGTTTTATAAACTGCATCCTCAGCTTGTGAGGACTTGTAGATAATAAATGTCATTCCTCTTCCACATTATCTAGGAGATTAAGAATGCTTCTCAAGGTATAACTGCTGGGAAGCCTCTGTAGCACCTTCTCCAGTTACTCCATGAGGTTTACATTACATCAATTGCTTTATTTTTCCAACAGTTATGGTTTCATTTACAAAGAGGAACTTAAAAGCACCTTTCTTCTTTTAACCTCTTTTGGAGGAAGTAGGCTGCAGTGGCAGAAAAGGAGAATCCAGGATGTATTTGACCTTCCAAGGTTTGTCAGATTGTGCTTTGAGATTCCAGCAAGTTTTCTAGTATGACCTTATCCTGCCTGAATTATCCTACGTCACTGAGGTTTCAGCAAGGTCTCTGCACCCCCAATCAGTCTATATAGAGAGCTGATGGTTTCTATATTCAGCAAAACCACCCAGCTATCAATCTACATGTATTGCAGTTTGTGGTTTTCAAGGAAAGCATTTCCCAGAGCACTTCAGAAATAGATAAATCCATTTGAGATGCTATTCCTGATGGATCAGTTCCATTCTCTGCCTTTCTCTAGTGTTTTTTATGCTGTAGAATACAACCCTGATCATCTGAAGCAAACCAAAGCCATGCTTATATACTGCAAGTTCAAAACAGAAGGTTATTAAAATGACGCAGTTTGCAATAAAGCAAATTTTGCCTTGAGCAATAAAAAACAGAGGTGGACGAGACAGGAGAGAAAGGACAGGAATGCACTGGATGCCTTTTGACCATAATAGAAATGCAGGTGCTTCCCATGTAGATTTTAATCATCAGTTTTACCACAACATGGAGAGGTCTCCAAGCTGATGCCCTACTAAGCTGGCAATGCTGCCTCACGTTGCAGGACAGCACTTGATAGGTAAATGCATCAGCTTGATCCAGATGCAGTGAAACTATGCAAGGGACATTGCTTCTTGAATTGATAAGCCATACCAACAGAGCACATTAGCTTGGATGTAGTGTGAGTATTGACTTATTCCCAGTGAAGGCAGACCAGACACCTCCATACCATACCATGTTCTGCAGTAATATAAATTGGGGATTATGAGTTTCACTATAGTACTAAGAACTTCCCTTACTGGCACTACAGATGAGATGACTCTAGCAAAATCTACCTAAATGCTTCCATCTCTGGGTTGCAGCAGCTAACAGACGGTGGTCAGTGGGACAGCCTTTGAAGTGATGAGATATTCCAATAGAAATTAAGGACTGCTTTGTGCTCTATGGAATAGTGGGGATGGTGTTTCTGTTATTTTTGTTCTTGACAAAGTTTCTGTATGTAGCTATGTTTAAAGGGAAGCACTGAAAACACACATGAATGGACATTAAATTACAGTATGTTCCTCCAGGCTTTCTAAGCCATCATGAGTAAGAAGAGGAAACAAGTATAAGTTAACATAAATCTAAGCTGAGATTGTAATTTTACCCATACAGAAACTGAAAGAGAAGAAAAGAGGGTAAATTAAGAATAAAAAGACAAAAAGAAAGAAGAAAAGGGAGGGGGGAGGAAAAGAAAGTCCTATAAATAATCTCTAACACCTGAAAAAAAGAACACAGAATACCTGGTGTCGAGTGTTGCAGTCGGAGGTTGGCTGTCAATGGATGCATGAATCTGTGGCATGGAAATGAGTCAGAATTACTGTCCCAGGGAACAGATCTGATCCTTGCCATACAATTCCTGCCAGATGTCTGCTATAGACAGCTGATCACTAGCAGACTACCTTAAGATACTCTTCAGCTGAGACACACCACTTCCACCCCAAGAGCACTTAATTCTTAAAATATAAAGAACTGAGTGCTTGCAATCAGCATAGTAATAATCTTAAATTACACCTTCATGTTACAAAGCCTCTGCTCTTGAAATATGGAGGCAGCTCAAAGAAATAAAGGGCTATCCAGGCCCTCTTTTCATTGTTCTTGAACGAAGTACGGTATGGATTTCTCACTCTGCATTCAGGCCTGGAAGTACATCTGGAAGTGTCTATCGTTGCATCATTTATTTCTTCTACAGTAAGAAAATCATGACTTCCACAATTATCATAGATTATGAAGAAAATTCCTAGCTTGAAACTAAATATTATTGTTTATTATTCTACATTGAGACTGACTCCTTAAGAGATGTTGATACCAAAGCCATGCAGTGTCACCTGCAGAGCCTTGGACTGCCATAGCAATGTTCCTGTGAAGTCAACTGTTTGAAAATCCTCCCCTGAACTAAGACATCACAATCTTCCCAAACCACATGGTTGGTTTGCATTTGGCACAAGAGCAAAAAACTACACATATCTACCTATCAACAATCACCTTGCTGCAATACTCAACCAGTATCCCTTACCTACAGGAGGGAAGGAATTGCAACACAAAAAAAGGAGTCATCTTTGGCAACACACCATGAGACACAAGAACTAACAGAAAGCTCACCTGGCACAGTAGGCATAGAAAAAACACTGCTGGATTCCAGCGCCAGTGTTGTAATGATTGTGAAGGAATCTCCTCCTTCCTGGCCTGGCATTTGTTGAACTGAATAACTGGAAAGACCTTTAAAATTGGAGGTGGAGCTATCTCTTTGTCACAGGAACAGCCACATCTCCAGCAGCAGCACTGCTGCTAGGAAGAATTACATAAACGAGTTCATGTCAGGTCACAATCAGAAGATGGTCAGAGGCAGAAGCACTCCATTAGACTTTATTTTTCCACAGCACTGCCAAAAGCAGGCAATTTTTTTTAAAAACAATAAAACGCTACTGTGGTTGCAGACACCATTTATTAAGAGCAGTATGGCTTTGCAGTCAAAGTTTGCACCACTGACACCAGCATCATCTTTGCTGCACTAGGTTAATGAAAGAGATAAATTTTCAATGAAAAGTGGTTTAAAGTAGGGCACACAACTCACTAGGAGACTTTCTGCGGAAACCTCTGTGCTCTTGGGGCCAAATATCTGTTCACAAATTCAAATCGCTCAGTAGCTACTTATTCATGAGCATGTCTCATGCTAGAGTGGAAAATACAAGATCAAGGGTTCTGTTTTTAAAAACTGAAAAGGTGATACTAAACAAATGAGCGATGAAAGTCTTCATCCCTCTTACACAGCACTGCTGATGCCTTCTCATTTCTAACAGATTACAGAGGCAAAGGAAAAAGTGCAGATTTCATGACCCAAGGGGCTCAGCAAGGAGAGCGTTTGCTCTGTTGGGAACCCATAGGGTAGGAGCAGGGGTTCTCAAACCAAGCTGCATCCCAAGCCCAGAACTGGAAATGCTTATGGTCCTGGAAGTGCATAGAAAACCATACTGGGACACTGAAAAGGACTTCACAAATGGGAAAATCTGGGAACTGCTGCTCTTAAAGGTTTTAGTTAGATGCTTCTAGTCATATCTTACTAAGGGTTGATTGTATTCAAGATCTCAGAGTTGCATTTCTACCCATGCGAAGGTGATGAATTTGAGCAAGAGGCATACAAATAAAACCTATCTGACCTCCCTGAAGCTCGTAAATTCTGCTCCAACTTGTTATCAGATGGCAAACCCTTCTCAATAACTACAGCAGGCATCAAAACTGATCACTGCAAAGAAGCATGGTTGTGCTCTGTGAGAAATATCATGTATTTCTCTGTTTATAACATGGCTCTTTTTGAATTTTAGCCATTGACCATTGACACATATGCATACCCAGAATTCAGCCTTGCAAACATATTCTGAACACTGAGCTAAGATTCCCACGTGAAATATCCCCTTTTCCTGACTTGTGCCACTGTAATGGTTCAACCCAAAATCTCCAGTGCCTCAGAGAAGGAATCTTTCCAACATGCAGTAGTGCAGCAGACAATGAACTCTGATGCTAAGCTGCTATATACTACTATTTTTGAGTAATGCTTCTCAGGATGGACTGGTTAGATGAACACAACTATGGGATGGATATGGGCATGGAGATATTGTAATACTAGAAACTCAGTCAGGTGAGAACATCACTGCATGTTAAGTCAATCCTCCTCTAGTCCAGCTTCCTGAAAAACTCTGAAATCACTTCTGTGCCCTTATCCTTATCATTGTCTATGGTATCAGATGGGATCTACCCAAGGGTAATGAAGTAACTGGTGGAAGTGCTCATCAAGCCATTTTCCATCATTTATCAGCAATCCTGGCTAACTGGGGAGGTCCCAGTTCACTGGAGGTTAGCAAATGTGACGAACATCTACAAGAAGGGCTGAAAGGAGTATCTAGGGAACTACAGGCCTACCAGCTTGAGCCCAGTGCTAGGGAAGGTTATGGAGCAGCTCATCTTGAGTGTCATCATGTAGCACGTAGAAGACAAGCAAGTGATCAGGCTCAGTAAGCATGGATTTATGAAAGGCAGATCCTCCTGACTAACATGATCTCCTTCTACGACAAGGGGCCTGCATAGTGGATAAGGGAAAGCCTGGATGTTGTCTACCCGGACTTTAGTAAAGCCTTTGACACAGTTTCCCACAGCATTCTCCTAGAGAAACTGGCTGCTCATGGCTTTGACGGACATACTCTTTCCAAGGTAAAAAATTGGCTGGATGGCCGGATCCACAGAGTTGTGGTGAATGGAGTTAAAGCCAGCTGGCGGCCGGCCAGAAGAGTTGTTCCCCAGGGATCAGAACTGGGGCTGGTTCTATTTAGTACCTTTATCAACGATCTGAGTGAAGGTATCCAGTGCTCCCTCAGTAAGTTTGCAGGTGACACCAAGTTGGGCAGGAATGTTGCTATGCTTGAGGGAAGGAAGGCTCTACAGAGGGATCTCGACAGGCTGGATCGATGAGTCAAGGCCAACTGTATGAGATTCAACAAGGCTCAGTGCCAGATCCTGTGCTTAGTTTACAATAACCCCATGCTACAGGCTTGCAGAAGAGTGGCTGAAGAGCTGCCTGGCAGAAAAGGAGCTGAGGATGATGGTCAACAGCCAGCTGAATGTTAGCCAGCAGTGTGCCCAGGTGGTCAAGAAGGCCAACAACTTCCTGGCTTGTATCAGAAATGGTGTGGCCAGAACAACCAGGGAAGTAATCATGCACATATACTCGGCGCTGGTGAGGTTGCACCTTGAATCCTGTGTTCAGTTTTGGACCCCTCACTGCAAGAAAGATATTGAGGTGCTGGAGCACATCCAAAGAAAAGCAACAAAGCTGGTGACAGATCTGCAGCACAAGCATTATGAGGAGTGGCTGAGGGAACTGTGGCTCTTTAGCCTGGAGAAAGGGAGGGTCAGGAGAGACTTCATCACTCTCTACTGAAAGGAGGCTATAGCGAGGTGGGTGTTTGTCTCTTCTCCCAAGTAAACAGCAATTGGACAAAAGGAAATGGCTTCAAATTGCACCAGGGGAGGTACAGATTAGGAAAAACTTCTTCACCAAATGGGTTGTCAAGCATTGGAACAGTCTGCTCAGGGAAATAGTTAATTCACCATAATACCTGGAGGTATTTAAAAGACATGTAGACGTGGCACTTAAAGACATGGTTTAGTGATGGACTTGGCAGTGTTAGGTTAATGGTTGGACCCGATGATCTTAAAGGTCTTTTCCAACATAAATGATTCTATTATTCTGAAACACATAAGACAATACACGTTTCAGAAAAATCAAACTCCCTTAAAATCATATCAAAGTAATATGTTGCAATTCAAACACTCCTCCCTAGAGGGGAGGTTGTGAAAACGATAGTTGAAAGATGTATAATCATTTTGCTTAATGCACTACTGGAAGATGTTCAAAGGTTCGTCTGATGGGTGCAGGAATAGAATAAAACTAAAATAGTTCAGTTCAGGCCAGGTCAAGTATTTTCCCACAGATTCCTCCTGCTCATTTTCTGAAGAAGCACATTTGCTACTTGTATGCCATCAGCTCACTGCAACACCATGCTTCCCTGAAACTTCTGGAAGATTTTGGATGGTGGTGTATAAGTTGATGCTCTCTATACACCACATACATTAAAAAGGGGTAAATAGGCCTAGCATCATCAGCTTGTCTGCTGCACCTCAATCCCAGGCAAAAACACAGAACAGCTGTGATGGGACTCAATGAATAGAAATTAACAATTCATTTGATAAAAAAATAGAATATAGGATATAGAATATATAACATATAATTCAATTACACATTATATTATAATTATATTATATTTTATATCTTATATTATACAAAATGTGTAATGGAAAAGAAATCTTGTGAAATTAATGTAGATTCACATTTTGATAAGCCCACAAATTAGGTTGGTTGACCTGTTTTTGGCTGGAATAGAGGCAATTTTTTTCTTAACAGATAATATAGTCCTGTGTTTTGGATTTAGTATGAGAATAATATTGATAACACTCTGAAGTTTTAGTTGTTGCTAAGTAGTGCTTACACTAAGTCAAGGACTTTTCAGTTTCTCATGCCTTACCAGCAAAAAGGAAAGTGCATAAGAAGCTGGGAGAGGACACAGCCAGGACCACTGACCCAAAGTGACCAAAGAGATATTTTATACCATATGACATCATGCTCAGCACATAAACTGAGGGAGATGGCTGTAGGCAGCCATTGCTACTCAAGGTCTGTCTGTTATTACTGTTGTTGTTATTGTCTTTTAATTTATTTAAATCATTAAACTGCTCTTATCTCAAGCCACAAGTCTTCTCACTTTCAGCCTCTCTCCCCCATCCCACCAGGGCAGGGGTGGGTGAGCAAGTGGCTCTGTGGTGCTTCGTTGCCAACTGGGGCTAAACGATTGATAATAGTAACAGGGTTGATGTAATGGGCTTCTGAAAAGACCCAGACTTGAATTATTGAGTAACAAACTTGACTGTTTTAAAAACAACATAGTATAGTGTAAAATAATTAGAGACCAGTTAACTGATACCTTTCCAAATTAAATAGCAAATGGCAAATGTTTACTCAGCAAGTAAACTTTTGGTCCCATATAGGTCCTGTCTTACCAATTGCTATTTAATATTTTTTATTGCTGACATGGAAGAAAAAGTTAAATTATTACTTAATAAGTTTGTGACATTTTGGGAAGTGGTATGGAATAAGGAGGTCAATAAATCAAAAAAATCCCAAGAGCAATCAATTAAACTGCACATAAGCCAAGAGGATGACTTTCAGTACAGACTTATGGCTAAGTCCTCAATGTAAGATTAAACAGTGGAGATCTTGCTTTTCCTACATGAGAAAGGAGGCCAAAAGCAAACTGGGAAAAGCCTAGCAAGTTATAGAATCTAATTAGTTTAACATGGACTACCAGTCTGACACCTTCAACAAGGTAATGCATGTACTAGGGACGTAATATCAAGCAGAAGAAAAAAAGAAATTAGATAACATCCAAATCTGGCATTGGTGCAACTGCTGCTGATAATCAGAAATGAGAAAGAATTCTCTGAAAAGGTACAAGAAAGAATGAAAAAGCAGGAATCTACGTTCTGGAGAAAAATTACAAGATTTACCTCTTTGGTTTTACAAAGAAAAGGGTGAGGAGTTTCTTAATCACAGACTATAAATATTTAAAGAGATAAGAAGAACTAGCTAACAAGGTTTCTTCAGCTTTAAGAATAAAAGATCTAGACACGGCCAATAGCTAGAAGTTAAGACTAGAAATTCAGAACAGAAATAAATCCAGTTTCTTTGACAATTTTGCAAGGGCTGTGGGATGCTTACAGTCACTGGGAATCTTCAAAACAACTTTTCTGAAGTTGCACCCCAGTTCAAACAGCAATTAATTGAGGGAGGCCTCATGGCCTCTTGGTCTCAGTTACTTATCAATTAAGTGACAGGGCTTCAAATGCTTCTGTGGGAGTCTATTTTACAACCTAATAAATGTCATTTTCAGGAAAAGCTTCATGAGACTCTACTTTTTTCTTTAACATACTACTAATATACCACACTAAGTAATTGATTCTCCTGTCTTCTGTTCGTGTCAAAGGACTATTAAAATAATGGTCTTTCAGCAGTAACAGATAATAACACCTTTTCTAATGCTTGTAAAGAATGATCTGAGAATGAATCAAGCAATTACTTCTTAGCTCTTAGTCATTCCTCCTACTCAAGTCCCAAACCAATGTTCCCCCAAGCACAGAAATATGTGATGAATGTGTCTTTCAACCAAGCACTGCAGAAGGAAATTTGGTGGGTTTGACCCTCAGACTGCCATATTTTATGGTATCTCTACCCAAACCAGAAGACTCCACTGAGAAAACTGGGATTCTTGCAGGGGCTGAAATAAATGTGTTCCATGGTAAACGACATCTCTGTCTTTCTCTGCCCTCACCTGCTTTTTGGCTGTGGTTTATCCCTTTTGTCACTCATGCTTTAATTTGCCTCCTAATCTCAATCCTGCTATTCAGTGTCTAAGCATTGTGCATGTTTCCTTAAAACCACAGAGAAGCAACCCATTGTGTAAGTGAAACCCAGTAAGACATTCCCTGCCCCAGGGAGTTCACAACACAGAATATAAACCAGCTTTGTCGAACTAGTGGTCTGCAAACTGAACCCAGCACAGATAATCCCAAACTTTGCAGGAGACACAGATGGTTAAGTAGCACTCCTGGGGCAGCACAGCAATGCATAATGGATGAATAACTTCTACTGCACCTTACAATTAGTGATGGACAGTGCCAAGAATTGCATTCCAAAATGATGGCAAAACTGCTCTGCATTTTTCTCTATCTGCCCCTCATCCAGATATGAGATCACGTTACCTGTCCAGTTCCTTTTGTATAGACGCTACAGCAACATCAGCTGAATTGTCCCATTCCTTTTCCCAGGCAGCACCATGCCCTTCTCCCCTCAGCAGGACTGCTGAACACTCACAGTCAAAGTCAAGAGGTGACAGATGACTCAGGGGACTAAATCTCCATTCTCAAAGCTACTATGGAAGTTTCCAAAGGACAACCTTAAAGTGCAGCTTTCACTGAGTAAATCCCAGGCCTCTGGAAACAGTCAGGGAACAGTAAATTTAGCAGGGAAATAAGACACCCTACAAGTCTCTATTGCTTCATTGGCCTTCTATCTGAAATGTTTAATAGTATCAAGATACTTACTGAAATCAAAATACATGTTCAAATACCAGTACAATGAAACAGCATGTTTATGGGGTCAGCCAGGAGGCTCTGGTATGGAGACTCTAGTGTGGACAAAGTCAGACAAACACTAAATAAATAAGTGGGAGAGGGTGAATCATAGTGGAAACCAAGGAAACTTATGTTTGCTCTAAAAGTTGGACCTCATGCACCTAGATATGGAAGTGAAACATCTACAGACAAGTGTAATCACTAAGGATCTATGTGGGGTCCCCAGACTGAACTTTTTGGCATAATTTTCTGTGATTCTGATTTATCCAAAATTTACCAGATCAAAAGTTGTTAGTGCTTTGAAAAGCATGATCTTTTCCACGATGAGCACCATCCCAGCACTGAGCTTACATCATAGCCAGTCCTCCTTCCAAATCATTAATCCGGATCTCAAGCAAAAACAGCATAACATTGTTCTGTACTGCTCTCCTGAGGTATTTCCCACCAAGTGTTGGTATTTATTCATCACTATGGGTTTCTGGTCTCTCCAGCCTGTTTTCAGTCTGTTTTATAATCTTCATCTCCAGTCAATCTAAATTAATTTCTCATCTCAGTCTTCATGAACAATACATTAATTGCTTCAGTACATAAACAGACATCTTATTTACACAGATTGAATGGCCACATTCTTTTCATCTACTTGGTCTGCAGCTGGATTAAACTAAGTGATTAAGTTATGTCTGGATTTGCTTCTTACAAATCTATGTGTGTCATTCATGTTCTTTTTCAATGACAAAGTTAACTTGTGTAGAGGGTCTGCATAATTCCTCCATGTCACTAGATGAACTGAATTAATAACTAAAGTGTGCTCTGAGTCACACAGAAAACTCCATAAACTCTCCTTCACCAGAGATGATGTTTCCTTTAAATGCTTGCAGATCTACTTTGTTTAGTATTTTCTCCATTATTCTGTTACAACAAAATGTATCTCTTTCTTCTTCTATCATTTACATTCTGTTTTGGCAACTGTTTTGAGAGGTAGCTAATATACACATTGCTCCATTTCAATGCATGGCACAGCAAATTATTCTTCTTTCTTTATTTAGGCCATTTTACTAGAGAGGGAAGCCCAAGTTATTGGATAGTTACTATCTCTTTTAATGACTGCTTTTTATTTATAAAGATCAATACGAGATATTTTCCTCTGGTTCTTGTTGGATTCTTCCATTTTTCAGTGACAACTGTACACGAGCCAGTTCCTTGTCTAACTGCAATAAAAACATATCAGGCAGATCTGGTTTCCCAAGTTTCACTTCTAAGATCTTCCTGTTTCCCATATCCCTGACACTCCTCTCACAGAGGACATTTTCTGTCCCCATCCCAATGTATTCAGTTAATGTCAGTGTCAGGAGATAGCACAGAGATCCGGTGCATCCACCAGTACTGACTTCAAGTTCTCATTCAGTGGGGCTTCCTAATGCTGTTGGACAGTCTGAGGTCTCAAACAGGATGAAAGCAGACAAGGCGAGGTAAATATGTCACTTCCACTCACAGCTCTGCTTGTGGATGTTTCCCAACTTGGTAAAAGTCAGCTAACTCATAGGAACAGCAGTAAGGTATATTGGCATGTGAAAAAGTTAGTGCCTAAAGTTACTCTGCAGAGATCGGAAATCTTTCCTAAACCATATACAATGGGGGTCACCCCAATAATGAGAACAAGATTCTAAATCAGTTTAATGTCTGAATCATCAACTTTTTGTGATTAAAGAGGGGGATCGGGGTCATGAAGAAAGAGCTCTTCATTTCTCCATGTCATTTCACTAAACATAAACGTGAATTTCCATCAGCAGAAATGAAATAGCTGTTTCAACAGTGTTCCTGAAGTTTAGAGACACACACACACAAGAAAAAAAAGCCAAACATCTGAGCAGGAAAATGATGTAAGTTGGAGAAAACTAAGCATCCTCTTCCAGAGGCCCTACCCTTTTAAAGCAGACAGACTTCTCCAAAGAGTGATAAAGAGAACAGCTTGTTCCAGCTGCCCTGTGACTCAGACTGGCATAAAGGTAATAACTGCCAGGGTAGCAGCAAAGTGGGGAGAAAATAAAGGAAAAAATAAAGGAAAAATACTGTTGAGATGTGAAACTTTCAAGTAGCTGAACACCTAAAAAACCCATCTCTCTCTCCCTGCTATGCCCCACCAGTCAACATATCTACTGTACATATATGCAAGTGAAGCACAAGCACAAGCACAGGGATGATGATGGACAAGTAGGTCACAACTGTATCTGAAATAGTTATATCTGAAAACCTCATCGCTTACTTGGGTTCTGAAAAGAGAAATAAGTACATCTGAGGATATGGTGAAGATCTTAAAAATGACCAGTCCTTCAGCAAGCTTAAGTCTTGGGCTGTGGACCAAGAAAGTATCTCAAAGACACACAGTTGTGGAATTCAGCAGTGATTATGTGATGAGATGAGAAAAGCAAAACAAAAAAGATCAAAATGGACTAGATAAGTCTCCTGGTAACAGCATCTGTGACTCTTTTGCTATCAGCATTGTTACACTCAATTATTTGCCTCTGTTGTCTTGACTAAGACCTACTGAAATCAGAAACAGCATATCTCAGGCAATTTGTTAAAATCACTTCAATTCTCTGAGTGATGTTAATGATCACTGACTGAGAGTGGAGTGCAGCAAGATGAATGGCATAATGAATGGCAGATGACAAACATCCACCTTTCTGATTAACTCCTATCTGTGCTCTTCCATGGACTCTCGATACACCTCACCATGTCCTACCTACTCTCTACCTTAATTACTTTCATGACTCTCCTCATTTTTTTTTTTTTGAATACTGAGCTGAAGAAGAGAAATGACTTGCCTGAGGTCACCCAGGTCTGCCCAGGTCTCCAGCACCAGTGCAGTCACAGACCTCCATCATTTGCACTTTTGGAGCTGCAGGCATATCTTATGGCTGGCTGGTCCTTAGGATGTGCTCAGAGCTCTGCTGCTCCCTCCCCTCATGACAGCCTCTACGTCACCACATTGCAAAACCTGTCACGAGGAGGCAGAACAATTAAGGGCATAAGTGTCAGCCTCAGACCTTGTGAAGGTGCTTCAGGTTTGGTGTATGTGCTTTAGGAGCTGCCAAATTTAAAGACACTCAAGAAGATTTTCACAGGAGTATTCAGAGAGACAGCTGTCTCCACATGTCTATCAATAATGCTCAAGTGTCAACACTTCCATGCTAGGATCCTAAGATGCCCTCACCTGCTATAATGTTGCTAATGGTCATTATCCCTGTTTCATAAATGGGGAAAGTCAGGCACACAACAATAAAACAATTATTCTGCAGGAACTCACAGATCAGAGGTGGAATTAAATAATAAAAAATTAAAAAGCTGAAATTGTGGCTCAAGTATCCCGTATTAGCTACAAAGTGATCAAGTAACTATTCTCAGAGTTTTCTCTTATATTCCTTCTCCATCAGCCCCATCTTTCTCTGAATGCCAACCATTTCTCTTTTTGCTGTTGTCATTTCCTTCCTAAAGTCTTTCCCACTGTCCCTCTCAAAGCAATGATCCATTCCTCACAGTTCTGCAGCTTTGCCTCAGGTCTTCCCATAATTTAATTGCATCAGACCATCTCCCTAGGACCAGACCTGCTTCTCAGGAGGGGAACATGCAGCTGCTGTGGCTGGGAAGTAGCCAGAGAACTTCCCATTCCCCCTAGCTATGCTGCAAGAGGGCAGTAAAAGGCCTTGGTTGCCTTATCAATGCCCTGGAAGCAGCTCCTAGTCACTGGAGAAGGGATCTGAAGGAGAAAGTTTGCTCCCCTGGGCCTCACCCAAATGATATTTCATCTGGCGTGAAAGAGACGTTGGCAGAAGGGTCTGTGTCACCACAGATGAGAGATTCCCGGCTGGTAGAGACGTGCCTCCACTCCAGCAAGAGGGTAACCAACTAGCTGAGGCTGAACAGTCAGAGACTGAACAGAGAGTATTCAATCTGCTTATTAAAAGGGCTGCCAGGCAGAGCAGAGGGAGGACACAGGCAGGACAGCCAGCTCCCTTGAGTTACGTGGAAGGAACGAGGATGAAGAACAGGTTTATTTATTGAACTGCTGCTCTGCTTTGAGCACACGGGGGTTTGACAGTGCATAGTTTTCATGTTCATTTATTTTTAAACTCCAGAGGAAGGGCTGGACTTATTACCTGGGAGCATATCACTGACCTGCTCTTTGGGTCTACTAATCTATGAAGTCCTCCTCCAGTGCAGCTCTCCCAGGATATTAGTCATTAGCTAAACCTAACTACCCACAATTTGCTCTCAGGACACACAATGGTCAAATAAGGGGACTAGCACAGTATGCAGCCACAGGGAACTGGGTTTGAGCAGAGCACAGGTATTTCCAAGTCTACCTTCCCTACTACTACGTCTGCAAGTGAGAAATGCAATGCTTTCAAATATCATGACAAAAAGCATGAATAAAAAAATACAAGGGTGCCTCTTAAAAATAAATGCTGCTCCATGATCTTTTTCCCAGGAGAATGGAGTTTCCAGTGTGCTAACTCTCTCTGTGTGTGGTACCACATACTTCATGGTCTGTTCCCTATAAGCTCTCAACATATGCTACGAATCTGCCTCTGCAGTACAAGTTTTCTAAATCAGATGCTTATGCCTTCTCTGATCTTTTGCAGTCACACGTGCACACATCGGATTTTGCCACAGGCTATCCACCATTTCTTCCTTTCCAGCATCTGAATCGCATGACCCACAATTGGGGTTTATATATGTTTTACTGCAGTTTCCACATAATCACACAGGAAACTTTAATTCTCACCTTATGAGGCCAAGCACAGACACGTCACACTGGACACAGGCTACAGCTCTAATCTGTTTCATAAATGTCATGACTATATCTCTGATCACCAACAGGCTGTTATTTCCACAATTGAGAGAAATATCTGAATCAAATTCCATTGCAAGCAAAGCCTTACCCTTCGTGTTCAGTTGTTAACCTGCATCATCTTCCACCTCCTACCCCAAAGTAACACTTAAAGTCATAAGGCAATTGCTGCCCTCTGCCTCCGAGCTCTCCTTACTTCAGCTGTGGATTAAGCATGAGGTAGGCATTTGCAATCACTGTAACCCTCTGTGAAGGCATGGATCTCCCTGTGATAACCCACAGCACTCAGAGAGCTTGTGTTGCACTGGGCCAGGGTTGGAGATGAATACACAGATTCTCCGCATATAATACTTTAGGTGAAAAAAAACCAACCTCTAGCACAGGCCAGAATACAGTGATGAAGTAGGTAGAGGCTTCCTGCAGGTATCAAGGGGAAGCAACCCCATCCACCACAGACCCCTCATGTCTGAAGGCTGTGACTTGCCTCTCCCGTTCCCTTCTACTCATTTGCCAGCAATTCACCACGCCTGGCCTCTTTCCCATCGCAGACTGCAAGTGGCAGACACAGCTGGTTGGCATCATCCACTTTCCAGCCACCTCTGACTAAGGCCACAAAAGGAAAAAGAGGCTGTGGGTCACCCCAGCCTCTGGCTTATTGCAACCACCAACCAGCTGTACAAACACTCCTCGAGGACTGACATAATCTGGCACAGCACTCCCCAGAACGGTGCTGTCTGTACACATGCATGTTTAATACCTCACCAAGTGACCCCAGTTCAAGTAGGGCTCACCCACTGCCATCTGACATGACAGTACACATGCATCATCCTCTTCAATGGCACATTTCTGTTCACCACCAGGGAATGTGACTCTTCCAGAAGGGCATACCCCAGGCACAGGGAGATTTCCAGTGGGGCTATGTCCTCACTGATTGGATGCAAGAAGACAGAGGATTATTTAGCTCTCTGGAAAGGGACTAGCTAGGAATTGGTGTCAGGGAAATGCTCTTTAAAATACCCACTCTGCATGGAGAAGATGGCACGAGAGCATTGGAGAAGGCCTGTAAACAACCAATCGAGCTTTAGCCACAAGATGTTTCAGTTGCTTTGAATATAGCCTGTATCACCTTCCAGCTAGGGCTGGAAAATATCTGCTCTGCCTGCAGGGTTTTCTGAATTTGTATATTCTGAGCCATTGCCAGGAGTAACTTTGATGCTGGAGGGATCAGTGCTGGACCCTGTGCAGCACATCACTAAGGCAGTGACTTATCTGTGGAGGAGGGAAGCTGGGGAATTTCTCTCCCACTCTAAATTATTTCTTGGCTCTTTACATTAATTGTCAGCCCTTGGGAATATATTTTCCTCTCTCCACACTCTTCTGTGGTCTGCTTTATCATTTGCTAAATATTAGCACATGCTATTTATCACGAGGTCCACAACCCTCATCCACACCAGGGAGTTTGCAACTAAGTCACAGCAATAAATTTTCTGATATTGTATGGGCTTTTTAGCTCTAAGAGGCACACAGCTGAAATTACTATCTCAGAGTTTTCAACCCCTAATCTCATAGTGAAACTTCAGTCAGCAAAGGCAGGAAGGACACACACGAATGCAGGTTGTTTATACTCACAGGGGATTCAGACTCAGGCTCCAAGTCTGCTTACTAATAATGATGATTACTTTGGCTCCATTGGGTTTATAACATGTTTGAAAGGCTCAGGGAAACCACATTATCTGCAGCTCCCTTTCAACAGGACATTTGGTTCCTAAGAGCTGCTAGGCAAGGGAAGGAAACAAGGTGTGTTTGTGGACTGGGAATCAGTTATAATAACATCATAGTGACCAAAATGAAATGAAATAGTAGTGAATCAGTTATAATAATATCGTAGTGACCAAAATGAAAACCATGGTCTACAATTACTGCTGCTCCTCTGTGTTTATTGCAGAACAGAACCATCTAAGACCTGACTCAAAACCTGTTGACTCCACTGAAAGATTTTGCAGCAGGTTTTACAACCACTCGGACAAGACATCATCCATTACTGACCTTCTTTGCTCAGCTTGTTTGGGGAGTTTCGCCTTTCTCCCTGCAATAGGTGTAGTCTAAGAAGGGATCCAAAGCTTGACTAGAAAGGTTACTCCAATACCTCATTTCTGAGCCCCAAAGCACCTTTCAGATTCATTCTTGGTTAATGACAAGAAAACAATCCATTTTTTCTGACTACAGGGTGTGATCCCAAGCACCTTCAAAGCAAATCTGATTTCAGACTGAACTGGAAATATTTTATGAAGAGTACAAGTAGGATTTCTTATTAAAGAGGTAAATTAAATGCTACTTGAATATATGTGTTCAAAAGAAACACTGGTCTGAGGAGTGTTTTTCAAAGTTACCAAATTAGCCCAGCTTGGTTTCTACTGCCAGTCTAAATAATGGTGGATGTTGTCCAACAACTTCTGTTCCCTTCCAAACAGGCTGAGAAATTATGGACAAAGTCTTTAGTATCAGAAAGAAGACATCCTCTTGCCCTGAACATACAAGATAAAGCTATATGGAGCTGTTGCTGCTTTCTGAGAAGGGGAGCCCAGGAAAAGGAAGAGACTTATTGAGCAGCTGAGCGTCTGTGTCTCATGTAGCGAAAGAAAAACTAGCATTACCAGGTTTTTTTGTTGCCAAATTTATGGCAACAAAAACAAGCAAAAGAAATGGACAAAAATATTTGAGAGCAGCCTAAGAGTAAAAAACGGAGTGGCTGCCCCTGCAGGGCTCTCCTCTATCCCTCTCTTCCTCTGTTACTATCACAGAAGCCAAGGCAGTAAAATGCTCCCAAGTTCAGGGTTTGCTGGCCTTTCCCCGGCCAATTCAAGAGACAATCTCCTTTGCACAATTGCCAGACTGTCTCAACTCTTCCCTGTAAGAGATTGCTTTGCAGCCCCATAGCCCTTTCTGGCAGGAAAGTTGTCCTGCTCTGGAGCAGAGATGTTTCTAAGTATGCCAGGCTGTTGAATGCAGTAGCCTGTGATCCCAGAAAGACTGAAGAATAAACAAAAAGGGACTGGAAGAATAATGACAAATAAACTTCCTTGATGTGGAGGTCAAATCTAGGACATGTCTATATTAACCTAAAGGGCTCAAGCACTAGCTTGCAATTGTACACATGTTGTAACTAACAAAATTTCCAGAGATATTTTGGCCCATCCCCACCCAAACAGCTCCCCGGGATGGTCCAGGGGACAGAACAGAGAGGGCACTTGTCATTGCAGATAGTTTTGGTAAAGAGAGTTTCTCTATTCAAATGCAAGCCACACTGTGCCACTTGCCCTTAGGGCCAGAGAACCTTTTTATTGTATAAGTGTAGCCCCCAGAGCAGTGGCTGCTGCCACACACAGGGGATGCCTGGCAGGTCAAAGTTGCCTCCTCAATTTATTCAAATTCACTCCCTGCCCTCTCTGCTGCCTGGGAGACACAAAGGGAGCAGAAGATGCTGAGGGCTGCAAGTCAGGGAGATTCCCCTTGCATGGGGATTTCCTACCCATGGGCACTAAACCAACACCAGTATCTCCCAGGACATGGGAAGAGTGGAATGGTCAAGTCATGACACAGTGCAAAATGTCCACTGGTAGATGATGCTGACAGGCTTAGAAACAGCTGGAAAGGGCTCTAATTAGGCTGTGCTGGCTTCTGCCAAGATCAGGACTGGGTAGTCCCTGGATGGTCTCCCAGGCTGTGGGGTCTAGCTGGAAGCTGCTGCATGTGATAAACACTATTTCACTTGAGAGAAGCGAGTTTCCCTGTGTTACTGGGGGTTTTCAGTCCACTGGAGAGGCCATAGTCCTCTCTCTAGTTGACACACGTTGTCCAAGCAAGCAGCTCCTTGCAGGATTGGCTGAAGCACATCCTCCAAATCAGACAGGACCTTTCATGCTTGAATCAGGCCATGCTGTGGTCAGCGCAGGGTGCACAAAGGCAGTCAGATTGTAGGAAGGTTATGGAGGTGCTCACCACTCTGCTGGTGTCACCCCAGCTGCTTTGGTGTGAACAAACATTCCACAGAGCTGGTGTGCAAAATATGGATCTGCCAGAGCACCCTGCATTACTACAAAGTGTAAGTGTTACCAGGAGCTTTTGGCTGTGGGACAAGTTGTTATTCTTGGGTTGGTGCAAAGCATTTCTGGTTGAATATTGTCATGTTTTCCGTGTTATAGACTCTAGCCCTAAACCCAGATCCTTGCTTCTGAACTGGGTAAGTTTCCACTGAAATAAAAAGAATGGGAAAGCTTTTCTTTTATCACCAACTGGGAAAAGGAAATGCCTTGGGGAAGGACATGGATTCCTTTGATGTCTCAAAATAGAGAAGAGGCTCTTTGCTTTTCTGTGGCATAAGAAGGATAACACTGCCATGTCCATTTCTGGGATCTGCTGTTCTCAAAGATGGGTAAAACCAAGAAATAAATAGCAACATTAGCTTTCTCTCTCTTGCATTCTTCTTGTCCTCCACAGGGACAGCTGCCAGAGCAATGAAACTATATTAGGACAATTCCATTCCTTAGAAAAAGATAAATTCTTCCCAGGATTTTGTCTTTGCACAATAACAGGAAGGGGGTGGAGAGTCAACATTGGATTCAGACACTTGCATTTAGGTGTCAGCAATGTAGATATCCACATGGGTATTAAGTATGTGAGCTGCCATTATTATCAACACTGACCTGGTCTTTAAAGTCTGAGAATAATTCAGCTGGTCAAATACCTATGATTCAGTTAAACATAAGTGTTCAGTGCTTTTGAAAGGCCCTAGGCTGAAATAT
The DNA here is from genome assembly GCA_033558185.1 of Dromococcyx pavoninus. Classification (NCBI taxonomy): domain Eukaryota; kingdom Metazoa; phylum Chordata; class Aves; order Cuculiformes; family Neomorphidae; genus Dromococcyx; species Dromococcyx pavoninus. Next base: position 156,647 of record JAUMJL010000502.1, on the reverse strand, counting down.
CAAAGACAAGGTATGCAAATATTAGGCAGGACCTATAAATAAAACAAATGGTCTACAATATCATTATGTGTGTGTACAAGGGCCAGCTCTAGGTTTCTAGTCAGTAGAAGTTTCCTTTTTCCACTGGCTACAGCAGGAGCTTCTACTCTTCTAGACAGCTACATTAAGTATCAGAATCAAAACTTGAATCCTATCCTGCAAAACTGGTGCAAATTCAGAGAGGCCGCATGCAGAGAGCAGTGGTCAACAGCTCGATGTCCAGATGGAGATCCATGATGTGAGGTGTCCCTGAGGGATCCATACTGGGACCAGTGTCATTTTATATTTTCATTACTGATATAGACCGTGGGATGGAGTGAACTGCCAGCAAGTTTGTGGATAACACCAAGCTGAGTGGGGCAGTGGGCACACCAGAAGGATGGGATGTCATTCAAAGAGACCTGGACAAGCGGGAGAATTGGGTCTGTGTGAACTTCATGAGATTCAACAAGGTCAAGTGCAGGGTTCGATACCTGGGTCGGGTAACCCGTGGTTTCAATACAGGATGGGGGATGATATGATTGAGAGCAGCCCTGAGGAGAAGGGCTTGGGGGTGCTGGTTGGTGAGAAGTTCGACAAGAGCCGGCAATGTGAGCTCACAGCCCAGAAGGCCAAACGTGTCCTGGGCTGCACCAAAAGAAGCATTGCCAGCAGGTCAAGGGAGGTGATTCTACTCTTGTGAGACCTCACCTGGAGTATTGTGTACAGTTCTGGAATCCCCAAAGTAAGAAAGATATGGAACTGTTGGAGCGGGTCCAGAGGAGGGCTATGAAGGTGATCAAAGGGCTGGAGCACCTCTGCTATGAGGACAGGCTGAGAGAGTTGGGGTTGTTCAGCCTGGAGAAGAGAAGGCTCCATAGAGACCTTATACCAGCCTTCTAGTACCTGAAGGGGGCTACAGGAAAGCTGGGGAGAGACTTTTTACCAGGGCAAATAGTGATAAGGACAAGGGAGAATGGTTTTAATTTCAAAGGGGGAAGATTTAGATTAGAGACATTAGGAAGAAATTCCTTATGATGAGGGTAGTGAGACACTGGCACAGGTTGCCCAGAGAAGCTGTGGATGCCCCCTCCATGGAATGTTCAAGGCCAGGTTGGATGGGGCCTTGAGCAGCCTGGTCTGGTGGGAGGTGTCCCTGCCCATGGCAGGGGGGCTGGAACTGGATGATCTTTAAGGTTCCATCCAACCCAACCCATTCTATGTTTCTATGAAATCCACTGAAGAATAAGAACCCTTCAGAAGAGATGTTATTTCCTGAAAGCAGATATTATTAACTATACATCTAATTTTTGTCTTTTCTGGTAATAAGATATGAAACTGTCAAAGACTAGTAAGTTTAAAAAAGAGATCTGAAGCAGGTTAGGAAACCTAAAATCAACAAGGTGCTAGAACAGCAGGGTTTGAAGACTTTCAGGAAATTGATGACAAATAGCCATTGAAAACACATAACTTTGTAGAAAACACATTCAAGATAAGAAATATCACCTAATTTTAGATGTCAGTAATGTAGACACTCACACTTGGTCTAGTCACCATGGGTTCCTTTAAGAAATTAAAGAGACAAATAAGCACTTGTAAGGTACCCGAGATATCTACTCGAAAATGAGATGAACTGCAACCTAGAAATGCCTATTTCTTTTCATATACTGACTACAAAAGGAGGCCAGTGTGTCTAGTCCGTATGTAGCTGATTATACTGTAGTTGGCTACATCTGGTAAGCATTAGAGAATGTTTAATAACATACCTATTTGCAACTGCATTCCTATTCAGCTCAATATGTCTACGCACTCAGTACTCCATCCCTCTACTTGCACTCAAGATTGCATCCACTGCTAGTCCAAACCTCTAGTCTTAAACTTCAAAAGCATCTGTAGGCTGGACCTGGCTACACAGAGATCTACAACTCACTCAGTAAGGTCCCTCAGGAAAACACAATTCACCAAGCTAGGATGAGACACCTGAGACACAGAGAGAGACATAATGTTCCCTCCAAGAAGTCTCCAGAGGATCACTTACAGAGAAACAGAGAGGAATCATTATAAGTCTCTTCACTGAGAAAAATACATTTACTCTAATCAAACTGTCAGTGGTAATGATTAAACACATTTCCTTGAATAAAACCTCAAGACTTCAGCAAACACATATACGAAGAGCCATCATGCCAAGAAGTAAAGCCGTTCATGTGATCCTGAATTCAAGAGTGAGCCAGCCTCACATATGTAAAGAGCTGGTGAACCTTTTTGCAGTCTGGGACAGGTAAATAATTTCTTGCAGCAGTCTAACTTGGAAGTCAAAAAGCCTGGCTCAGCCATGAGTGTGTTGGCATCTCAGGGTATGGAGCACAGTTCCTTGGTCAGCTGCAAAAGGAAGGTAAGTCAGTCATTCTGATCTATAAAGCAGTAACTTGCACTGTTATTAGAAGCCTGTCTCCCCATCTGGAAATTAAATGCAAACATATGCATACGCCTAAGCGCTGCTTAAGAGAAAATCACTACCTTGACAACGCTGAGCAGGAACAGGAAGGAAAAACAAAAAATACAAACCAATATCTGTACCTTCTCCATTTCATTTTCTTTACTGTCCAAGTCACCTTCATTTTTAATTAAGAGTAACTTAGGAGACAAAGAAAGATGAGGTGAGGAAGGAAAGAAAATCCATTTGTTTGTTGACATTATAAGAGGCTAAGAAACATCTGACAGAAAATGTACACTTGCACATGTTCCAACTCCAATTTACTAGGTGACTCGATCCTCTCGAAAGAGAGCCACAACACAGCACCGACATCCTATACTCCATTCTTCACCAACACCCAAGGTATTTGCAGAAGGTTTTGATAATCTCTAATAGCACAGAGGAGAAATTTGCCTTTCTGACTTGTGGGAATCAGGTACAGCTTTTGCATAGTAGAAGTCACACACTTTGATCAGTACATAGTATGTTAAAATATGTGTGTTAGTATGTAATCCTGGGATAAATCCTGGATGGTTTGCGTTTTTCACTGAAAAAAACATAGGAGAGAAGAGAATTCAATATTAGTTATTTTTCCGAAAAGTAAGAAGTACAACAATACTTCTGAAGAAACAAAAAAATGAGAGAGAAACGTGAGACACTCATTGAATTCATTACTGAGTAAATAATCATGACAACAATGGATATGTCAGGCAGGAGTTTAATACCTGATCTTTCCAAAGCTTCACGTTAATAAAGTTCAAGAGCAACTGTAGGCACTGAAAGCGGAGACTCATCACATCTTTATGATCATGTCTGCACTAGATGCATAAACTGAAACTCCAAGGGAGGTGGTGCGGGTAGCGTTCTTTCATGCCAGATGCTGAGCAAACAGCCCTAGAACCTAACCTAACCAGACACAACAGGAGGAAGCCAAGTGACTGCCCAGTTCCAAAAACCTGGTGACAAAACAGGGTTAAGAAGAAAGCCTCTCGGTCACTAGGCCACACTAATTACAATGCCTGTCCAAAAATAAAGAGACAACACTAGTTGATAAGGAGAGGGAATAAATGTGGTGTTTGCCCTTTTATGAGCTGATCCATTTTCTTTCTAATTTTCATGTACTCTTGTAAAAAAGGCATTTCTTGTCTATTCCAAGAGGTGGGGCTTTTTGGTTTTTTTCTTCTAAAGGAAATACTACAATAATTTCACCAAAGTTTGAAGTAAATAAATATGATCTAAGGACTAGATAGTGCGAGCCCCATCTACAGACTGGTCCTTGATACATACTCCCCAGGTCACAGCAAGCTATAATTATCCAAGCTAAGGCAACTTTTGACCAGCTAGGAAAGGGTTCTGTTTGAGATGGAGCTGCATGCCAGGTATCTTCCTCTTCCCTTAGGCTTTGGCTTGGACAGAAATAGAGTGACACCCATTCAAAAAAAAAAGAGACCTCCGAGTCTCTGCCCTCACTCCTTCACTCTTTCCCCTGAAGGCATGGACACCAAGGGTCCATCTACTTGGATTAACCAGCCTCCAGAGTCTTTGCAGGCAGCTGTGAGATGGTTTTTAAAGATAAAGAGATAGCCCAGGGTGGCCTCATGGGTTAGGAATTTAGTTAAATATCTTCCAAAGAGATTTAGTAGGATTTGCTTCATTGTTTATATTATGCAGTATCAGTCATCTTTAAGGCCCCAGGCCTTTGATTTACGAAGGCTGTGAACACAACACACACGGGATGCTGATACTGTCCCCCACGATCCTGTTTTCCCTGTGCAGAAATTCTTCTCTATTCTGACGTTCAAAAATTGCTACTTTCCTTGGCTCAGTTCACCTAAATGAGGGAAAATAAATGAAATATTGAGCAGCAGGATCCTTGGGACTGAAATTCTAGAGACAGAGTCAGTTTTTCTTCCCAGGTAGTGGTGCTGGTACTTCACAATGCTGAAACAACAGCAATTGCTAATATATGGCAAAGAAATTGTAAAGTCTCTGCGGGCCCCCAGGGGAAAAATAATCATAGGCCTGCTCAGTGTTTGTTAAATGATACAGGCAATTATGAAAAAGAGCAACAAAAAGACAATTGAGCAACTGGACAGCTTGATTTATGAGGAAAGATTAAAGGAGATGAACATGAATGGCTTAGCTAAACAATGACTAAAACAGGACACGAAAAGTAGCCACTGTCAACAGTATTTGAAGTGTCTGTCTGAAGGGGCATTAACTGGGTGTGTACATTTTGAATAAACAGAGGTCATGAAATGAAGGTAGGAAAAGTAGATGCCAGATGAATGTTTAGGAAAGTTTTGTGAAGATCAATACTACAGGGGTGTAGCTCCTATGACAATGTCCTCCCCACTGTAACTGAAGGTGGAGTGCCCCCAAAAGGTCATGTGCACTGAGCAGACCTTACCTAAGGAACTTTGCAGAGGGGCTTCTACTCTTAAATAATTCACTGGCAATTCCCATCTCTAAGCACTAGTGCAGGGATGACCAGACACTAAAACTGTCAAAGCCCATTCTAAGAGCTCCATTCAGCCATGAGATAAAATATCCATGCTTGGGGCCTCAGAGATCCAACAGGAATGCAAGAAAATGTCCAAAGTGGGGGAGAAAAGTGGCTCCCTGGACTTGTCTCACACCACCAAAGGATGAAACGAGACTGGGCATACTCCTGGGTAGCGGGAAGACATTGAATTGTCATCCTTCACACCCTAACATCACTTCAGCTCTCTCAGCTGAGAACCTGAACTGGAACAAGAGAAATGCTCTTTAGTGACACAAGACTGAAGAGACCTCAGTTGGCCATCATTCAGCCATTATAAATTACATAAGCCAAATAAGGCAGGCACACTCCTTCCTGCCTGGTCCATGCAGGGCATGGAGTGTCAATGGTTACCTGCTACAGGGCTCCCTCCTTAGTTACTTCAGCCATGGAGAGCCACAGCTCAGGTTCAAGACGGGAAAAAAAACTATAATTATCATGCCACATCCTGTTGTTTTCTTTTCATCTCAAGTAAGAGAGGATTAGGCAGGAAATACGGCCTGGTGAAAAGTCCACCTGGAGAACAAAGCATGAATCTACTCATCTAACAAATTCACCACAGAATATGCATCAATAACCTACTAGGCAGGGAGGAGGAACGCACAGGTAAAGCATTATGTTGGAAGATCTTATGTTCAGCTCCTATGACACAAACCTTGTATAAATGTTGTTTTCACGTGTAAAAGGAGACTAATACTTTCTCCCAAAGTCTGCCTGGCCCTGCCTATGTAATAGCTAAAATACTCATAGCAGGGACTGCTTCTTAATAAGTGAGTGCATAGAATCGTAGAATCATGGAATGGTTTGGGCTGGAAGGGACCTTAAAACCATCTAGTTCCAAGACCTGTGCCATGAGCAGGGACACGTTCCACTGGATCAGGTTGCTCAAAGCCTCATCCAACCTGGCCTTGAACACCTCCAGGGATGGGGCACCCAGAGCTTCTTTGAGCAACCTGTGCCAGTGCCTCACCACCCTCACAGGAAAAAAATTTCTTCCTAATATCTAATATCAATATCCCCTCTTTCAGCTTAAAACCATTACCTCTCTTCATATCCCTGCACTCCCTGATAAAAAGCCCCTCCCCAGCTTTCCTGTAGCCCCTTTTAAGTACTGAAAGGCTGCTATAAGTTCTCCCCGGAGCCTTCTCTTCTCCAGGCTGAACACAGGACAGTCCTTGCTGAGGCCTGTAGGCATGGCAACATTGTGTAGATCATTAGTGCACTTTGCAGCAATTAAATACACTTTTGACACCCATGTACCTTTCATCAGTGTGCTACAGACAGCCCTGAGTGGCTCTTACTGTTTCTGTATTTCAGCAGCAGTTCACAAACCCCAGTTGTACCAAACGACCCTATCACATAGGCTGCATACATTTGCATCTTTGATAGCTTTCACAAAATTGCTATTTATTTCCTCTCTTCATCTCACTCTTCCAGATCTCTTTTCATGGTCTGGAACAAGGATTTTCCAAATCCCGGAGAATTTCCTGTTTGCTTCGCATTGAAGTGAAGAAAGAGAAGAGAGGGCAGCTAGAAAACAGCAGGACAGTGGTACGTGCACAGCACTCCCAGAAAGACACCAGTGGTATGTGCACATCACTCCCAGAAAGACACCAGCTGTGAATTCTTCTATAAATGGTGTAACGACATAGCATTGTCTTGATACATTTTCAAAAAAGGAAGGCAAATATATTCAAGCGATCCACACAAATATATCTTACTTGGTCGTGGTGTCAAACGCTGCCTTTCAATTTAATCTAATGAGTGTTTCACTGAGCAGTCAGCCATCTCCAGTAGCCTCCAGGCACTAGTGAGTTAGCATCAAGGTGTCAATGCTTTTGGCATTAACCTCAATTAGGAGGAGTTAGGGTGATCACCGAATGAAGGGTCAGCCATTCATTGCTGAGACATTCCTCTGGCTATAGCCTGCAGTCTCCTGCATGAAAGCGGCCGGTAAACTGGCTGTCTACCTGCTTAGGAAAGAAGACTCAAACGTGGCACAGCTACTGTTAATTACTATCTTTAAAACCTATGCAGGTCTTAACAGGCATGGATAACCAACAGGAACGCTATTTAATGAAGCTATTCAATGAGGTTCCCAGGTAAAATAGTAGCCTGTGACAATAAAATGGTAACTATCTACCACTTACTCATGGTCAGAATTTGTAAAAGAACACCATGAAGGGAGTCTGTATGTCAACGAATAGAAAGTCTGTACAGCAGGGTTACGCTTGCAGAAAAAAAATCATTACATAAATAACTCATGTAACTTTAATTCTGCTCCACTTATCTTTTCCAGACTTCCTGAAAGATTTTCTTTAGATATCTAACACTCAGATGTCTTGTGCAATCGTTCTTAAGTAGATCTGCTTTTCTGGGGTGAAATCACTGACGGATCACAATTGCTTTGAAGTCTGTGCCCCTGCCTGTTTGAGCATGGAGGTCTCAGGACAGCCAGGCAGACCCCTGGATCCACCTCTGGCCTGAAATCAGTTCTTTAGTTGGCAGATTGATGTTCAGCCCTAAGGACATGTGCATATTAGTGCCAGAGGAAATCATTCAATGATCAAATCTCCTTAGAAACCTCAAAGGCTTGTCAGCACATCATAGAATCCTGGTTATGTTACAGGTTAGCACTACAGCTATTAAAATAGAAACTCTGGATCCTTTCTAGAACATTTCTTAAATTTCTAAACTTCTAAAATACCTGGATAATACCAAAATGATAAAAAGCCCCACATGCCTCCTTCCCATCTTTGCCATCTCCCACCCCACCACGACAGCCTGACAACCCTTCCCTGCAGCCAGTCATGAGTGTAACTCCAGCATCTCCTAGCCAGAAGCACCATGGACCCTGAGCAAAACGATCTGCAGCAGCCCCTTACACTCAACAGGAATTTCGTAGTGAGTCCCTGATGCACCCCTCTGTGTTTTTTAAACCATGGTCTTTATCAACTAAAACAAAACCAAAAAAAAAAAGAGATAAAAGGAATAAAGGTCTCAGGTGCACACAGCTTGTGAACAGTGGGGGTCGGGGGCTGCAAAATACTTTAGCTAACGCTTCATGAGACTCTTCTTTTTTTCCATAGTTTAAGCTCTGTATGTTTTCCAGTAATGGCAGAGACAGAGGAGCACAGCAGCAGGCTTGCAAAGCTTGCCTAATTGTAAGACGGCACTTGTCTTGCAGCTCATTCTGCTTAGGATGATCTAAAAGTTGTCCTTTGAACTCCCTCTTTGCTTCCTCTAGCCCCATCTTCCTTCCTCCTCATCCCCAAGGCAATGATTTTTATCTCCAGGTCTCCATTTCTCCTCTGCAAGAATCAAAGGGTTTTCAAGCCTTTCCCTTGAGGTGATAGCATTTACCCGCTCCTCCTCTGAGATGCTGAGCTCTGCTTCCTCAGAATATTTATTTACCCTAACCCATGTCAGAAACAGACTCATTCTGCCCTAGCAATGAAGTGTCTGGGACAGTCAGGCCAGGCGTGTTCAGACTCTTCTGGATATGTGATTCAGACCAAGCTACAGTGAGTTGTACAGTAAGCAAAGACAAACAAAAGCAGTACAATGACAGTTTCCGATTACTTCATTTACCAAGATTCATCTTAAAACTAATCAGGCTGTTTGTGCCATGTCACTCACATTTCACATCTTGTGCAATCAGTAACATTTAAAACTCAATAGCTCTTTGTCTCTGTACCATATTCCTCCATAATAAAGTATGGCAGAGCTACTGTAGTCTGTCTTTAGCAGGTACCTCTAAGCCCACTAGTATAGTCTGTGCCCCATGTACTTTAGCACTGGTCAGCAAAAGAGATGACATCTTGCTTTTGCCCTCAGGTAATCCATAATCTCCCAACAGATCCATGCCAGGAAACCGTGCTGACTGAGGGAGTTTCCTTCTTTGCTTCTCTCTGAGATAACTGCATCCACTAAATTGCTCAGACAACATCACCACAGATGACAAAGTCACAGCCTCAGAGGCTGTAAAATGTCAGCCTTGAGTTTTGCACTCATCCATCGTGGTACAGTCTTTACTTACACTACTATGTGCCTTTTTAAAAGGTACTATGAAGGGTATTTCTGAAAGTGAGGTCTAAGTTTCTAAAAGCAGAAAAGATCTTGCTTTTCCTTCCCCTAGATGGAAACGTGTAAAAGGCTGGAAGGAGGTTCAACAAGTCCATTTGCTTTCAGGAATAGGCAACAGATGTTACATCACCAATGAAGATCTACTCTGCCTCCTCTCCTGTACTAGTCCCTGACAGTTTACAACAAATCTGACCTTGAGAACGAAAGACCAGAAGAATAAAAAACTGAAAGTCAGTCAAAGAAGACAGCAAAGCTATTGACCCCATCCCAGCTCTGAGAAACATCCCGGGAATTCATACAGGTGAAATGTAGAAAGTGGATCTCAAACCCATGCAAATCCAATTAACAGGAAAATCCTTCTCCAAATCCAAGTCTGGAGACTGATATAACCTTCAGCCAGGGCACAGGACACCAAGCTGTTATTTGAAAACTTTTTCAGCACTAACGCTCCTGTTTGGCTACAGATAATTTCTCAAGGTTCAGAGGAAAAAATCATCCTTAGAAATTAAATAAGCATCGCATTCCACTCTTACCTGTATAAATTTATGATAATCAGAGGTCTAGTCAAACAGTGGGAATGGAATACAATAAACATAAAGAGAAAATACTAGTATTATAATTAGCATTATGTGGTAGTGATAATTTTGACCAAAAGGAGCATTCATGTAAGAACACGGTGCTTGAAAGCCATCTAACCAGATGCAGATATCTGCATTGTAGAGATCTCACATGTACATAACAATATCTCAGCTAAACAACAGAGCTCCCTTTATAGTTAGAATAGGCAAACTGTCACTTGAGACAGCAATTCTCTTTCAGGCACCTATTTTAACATCTACACTACAAATCTCTATGGCTTATGTGTCTACACTTGGTCAGATGAATCTCGCTTCATGAATTTTTCATTATTGCAGTCATTACATAAGGACTGGGTAGCTTTTTAAAAAATGCACTACAGCTTGAAGAGAAGCATAGGCATCACACAAAAATTACTGGAATAAATTCTAATATCTTAGGAAAACAAGACAAAATATTTGAACAGGTGTCCCAAACCATCTCTGAACCCAGTGCCTAGACACTGAAAGTAGCCACGTAGTATAATTATAGGGAATCACTAACCTGTTATTTATTTATTTAGTAGGTCAAACTACGTGGCCGTGAATTTAAAATCTATCTCTCTGTGAGTTCTGCTTTACAGTAGGGCACAAGAATCCAAGTTAAACAGACATTATCAAACATACATTCAGGTAACATCCCTAGAGTTGCCTACAATGTTTATTTGTTTATAAACATCAATTTTATTTCAGCTTTAGAAGAAAAGACATCTGTGTTATATATTCCTTGTCTATCTTTCTCTAGCAAGGCACTGTCTGCATTGCCCTGTTCAAAAGGATCTGAAAGGGGTTTGTTTTTCTTGCACGTCTGGAATTACTTTTTTTAATTTTTGCAGGGTTTGGACATTGCTTTTTATAGCAACAGAAAGAATTTTTGCAGCGATAAAAATACTTTTGCTGCATTCATGAATTCATAAGTTTTAAGAGCAAAACAGTTACATTCATCCAGACTGAGGCACTGGTAGACTGGAGCACAGTTCCTCTGAGAGCACAGGAGAGAACTTGTGCAGCTCTTCAGCCTCCCTCTTTGTCACCGTCACGAGGGCAACCACCTCAGAGCTCTCTTGTCTAACATAGACCCTGTCTCTAGACCAACTCGACAGAACATTTATTTAAATGATATTTTGGAGAAAGTCAGATTGCTTTCCAAAGTGCCCAGAGAAAGCAAATGTCAGCACATCTCTACTGCCCCCGAGCATCTCTACCACATCTCAATGACCACATTTGGTCTCCCAGCAGCACTACACGCTGCAAAACCATAGCTTCTGTCCCTGCATTCATGCTTTATCCTTTACCTGCCCAGCTCTCTCACCAAGATGTGAAGCACTTGGCCTTTGGGACTCAGTTTATTGCCAGGATGGCAGGATTATTAATGCGTGTCATGGTTTTAACCCCAGCCAGCAACTAGGACCACACAGCCGCTCTCTTACTCCCTACTCTCTCCCTAGGGGGACTGGGGGGAGAATCTAGGAAAACAGGAAAACTCATGGGTTTTATAAAGACTAATTAGTATGACAACAAAGGAAGATATGACAATAATAATAATAATAATAAATAATAATATAAAACCAAGTGATGAGCAATAAATTACTCACTGCTCAACAACTGCTACCCAGCCCATCCCCGAGCAGCAATCCTTGAGCAATGAAGCTTGGTCCCCAGCAAACTTCCCATTTATATACTGAGCGTGTCGTTGTGTGGTACCGAATATCTCTTTGTCCAGTTTAGGACAGTTGCCTGGCTATGCTCCCTTTCAGCTGCTTGTACACCTGTGCATGGGATTCTGAAAAAGTCCTTGATTTCTTAGCAACAACTAAAGCCATCAGTGTATTATCAACATTCTTCTCACAATAATTCTAAAATGCAGCGGCCACTGCAAAGAAAATGAATCTGTATCCTAGCCATATGCAGGTATGCATAAGCATTACCTGGCAACAACTAAACCAATATATGTTATCAATATTATTCTTATACTAAATCCAAAACACATCAGTTACTGGGAAAAAAATTAACTCTGTCCCAGTTGAAACCAGGGCAATGTAGCAGAACTGCAGGACTTTCCATACAATTTATGAGTTACCATGGCAGTTCATAAGCTTTCAGCCCAATGACTCCTTCCTATCAAGCATGGATCAAACAGGAAGAACACACACATCTAAACACACAGTGGATATTCACATCAAAAGTACATCCAAAGCCATATTTTCTCCATTTTGTCCAGCATACATCTAACAAAGGCACTAAAAAGTCAGCAGTTATCAGGACCAACAGCCAACACACTGAAATACACCAAGAAATTCACAATCTTCATCTCTTTTTTTCTAATTCATCAGGACATTTCTGACTATTTAAGGAAAAGCAGATAATTAACAGAGGGTTTACATTTACAGCCACCATCAACTGCACAGGGAGGCAGGTCTGGCAGTTGGGGCAGTACCCATTCTGGATTGCTCCCCTGATTTTCAGTGGCAAGAATAAGGTTTCGCTTTACCCACAGACAAGCCCCTCTCATCCCCACTAAAGGAAGTGTTTGAGAAAATATTTAACTTTCATGGTATTTATGCATGGGTCTTAAAGCACACACTTAGACACTTCTTTGAGTCCAAGTGGCATTATGTGTGTGAAAAAAATTCAACACTGTTTTAATACATTGCTGAGTTAGGACTTCAACAGAGGCAAAAAAAACCAAGTCTAGCATACTAGAGAGGACAGAAATCTAGAGAATTAAAGAAAAACTTTGAAGATAATAAATGAACAGCTAAGAAAAAGTGAAAAAGTCAGTAACTTTTATCAGTAAATACAAAACCACTAGCAAGCTATATTACAAAAAGCAATGGTTTATGCCAAAGAAAGACAGTGAGATGGAGATAGAAGGGGATGGCAGAACAGTTTTTGTTGCACTATTTTTCTCAGTTGCATTAATACTCTCTTATTTGCTGTTATCCTCTAAGAGTTTCAAGGTATTTTAAAGAAAAGGCGCAGCTAAAATTTTTACATCTCCCTCTAGTTACAGCAGTCACACTCAGAAAGCAAGCCCATCACTTGTTATGCACTTCCCCAGAATTAATTTGCCTTTTCCTTTTAAAAAATCAAGTTAATGTATTTATTAAAGCAGTAATGGGACCCACATATCGGAAAACTCCACCTTCCACAACAATCTATTAGGTAAATCTGGCTTTGGGCCAAAATTTAGTATTTCAGCTCCTGCCAATGTTTGCATTTGGAATGTTTTTATGTTGGAGGATTTTTCTTCTGTTTCCTTGGCTGGGCTAATGGGACTCTAATGCACACAAGAGATCGCTATCGCCTTGGGGTGCCAGTTACTCACTTGTTTAAATCATCTTGTGCATGCACATTAAATTGTAGCATTTCCCTATCAGCTAGGTGATGCCAATAGGTGTTTAATGCAAGATGCAAAGGGATATAATACAATATGGAGAACCTCTGACTTAAGACTCTCCCACCGAATGTAGTAATTAGAACAAATTATTCCAAAACTACAGCTGAGCAAACAGTTAGATGGCACTTTTACCTAAAACCAGATTCATCAAGAAAATTGTGTATGTCTGGCAGGAACTCTCACGTCCAATGACACATGGAGGCTTGAGAATTGTAACTCCAAGAAATTTGCTTAAAGAAAGCAAAGCGGTTGACTTATCACCTCCTGGAGATCCACCATAGTGCTCAGCTCCTGCTGCCAAGCCAGAGAAGAACAGTCTCTGCATGCTGACCTGAGATACCCTTGCAAATGTTCTCCTGGTGAGAGTGGGAGATAAATCATCTCACCAGCTCTTTGCTACTCATTGGTCTACAATACCAGTATTAATACTTGTCATAGAGTCCATCTCAGCAAAAGGGTCGTGATTTCTGCTAACAATACATGAATTTTCAATCAATGTTACCATTTGTCACCTCATAATTTACTCCCCCAACAGATTTTCTTTTCATTAATTGCTATTGGAAGAAGATATATTTCTCTTTCCAGGCCTCCCTGTGCTTTAGCACCAAAAGCAGCTGCCCTGTCCCCATAATTACAGAAGTTTCTTATATGGGAAATGTGTGTGAGAAGACTCTCCTACCCACAGTGCCACAGTACTTGTTCTCACCACCTCTTCTGAAGCAATACAGTGTATTGGTAACACCAGCCAAGGACACATTGCAATTTTTCTCACAGCTAAGACCAGTAACATGGTCCAACCTGGTGAACCATGGCAGGACATCTCTGTCACAGCCTGGCAGCCAGAGAGTGACAGAGAAGAGCGGATTGCTTGATCTCAAAGGGTCATGAAGTCACCTACTTGAAGCAACAACAAGAAAGGCTGAAGTGATGCTCAGAGAAACCCATTTTTGTACACCTATCACATTTCCCAAGCTATGCCAGGGTCACGCTGCATCTTTCCCTTCTCTCCCATGAGCTGCAGCAAAGTCACACCCTGCCATCCAGGGATCAAGTGTTTTGAACTGCAAGAGATGGGTATCCAGGTCATAGGAAAGTCAAAGCCTGTTCCTTTTCGCTCCCTCAGGTTTTGTGAAAGCAGGAGCAATAATGCATGCAGCTTTATGGAAACTTGAAAATCTAAGAGGAGATTTTCTACACTGCAATTGTTCTCTAAACCATAAGAACACCAAATTGCTTGGGTTTATCATTTCTTTTAAAAGAATGCCAGGATTTACTTCTGTCCGACACGAGCACATGGGACTGGAATTTGATTTCTTGTTTATTTGGTTTTCAGATTCTGAAGGATTTTGCTGTTTGAGGGGAGCAATATGTGTCTGATGATCACAAAATCCAGCTCAGAGACATGTCTGAGATGATTTTGAAAAGGATCCATGGCCACCTTCAAAGGATGAGGCAGATTTCACCCACTAAAAAGCAAAACATACCCTTTGTGCTCTCAAGTGTGACTCATTTCCTGATGCAGTTAGGCTATGCCTGGGAAGGTTAAGGGCAGATTAAGAGAGAATTAATGCCCTTTGTAGTGGACTTTGAGACCAGGACTACAGTGCCAGATTAAGGCTGCAGAGGCCTTTGAAGGAGATACCCTCTTGGAAATACATCACGGGACTCTGTTTGGTTTGTCCCTGGATTTCTGAGTTATGAAGCTCCTGTTTCACTGCATTGCTTTGGTTTCCATCCAATCCCCACAAGGATAAACTTCTCTCCAGCTTCTTTACAAGAAAATTAATATAACAACAGCACCTTCCTGGCTGGCAAAAGTTTGCATGGATACCCTTGCTACTCCTTCATACATCATTTCAAACAAAAACAAAGAAACCAAGAGGAAAAAAATTCAACCTTCCTGCCCCATTTGCTGAATGAAACAACAGCCAGGCAGGAGCTCAGAGCCTGATGGTCTGCATTTCTCTGCTCTTCAAGGTGCTGTACATCAGCCATGCTACAGCAAATACACAAAACACCATAGTGACTCCACCTCAAACACCACCTATCAGATTCAGGGGGCTGCAGTTACACATTGAGATTGACCCACAGACCTGTTGTTGTCTGAGAACACAGCCAGCACCTCCTCTACTACGTGCTCAGCCATCTACTTGCAGACACAAAATAGTACCAGGATTTCCTCTTCCAGCTGGGCATAGAAAGGAACATAGAGAGAGACTGAGCTGATCCTAGCAACAACTATATAAGCAAAACCCTCAAGCAAATATTTTCAAATAAATCAGCTACAAATGACCAAAATGTCATCACTGGGAGAAGGCAAACTTGATGTTGTTTTCACACCATGGAGATCAGAGAGGAACAATTTTTTCTCTGTTGCAAAATAAGATCACATGTCAAGTAGGAGTACAGTGTTTGCTCAAAACTATGACTTAAGCTCCCAACTGAGAGCTTCAACTCTTTGGGTGTTTTTTCAAACAACAATATTTTGTCAGGAAAATGTTGCAACTTTCACCTGAAGATTTTGGGAGTGATTTTCTACTAACGCCATGGATGAGTATGGATTGGTGATTGTAATATTCTGCTGTACAAAACAAAGGATTCTACAACTTTGCTGCAGTCAAATTCAGCATGTAAACATCCACTGAGCAGACTGATTTCATCACCAGAGTTTCCTGCCTGGAAGAGGCAGTGTTGAATAGGTTAACAAAATATAATTTCCATGTTTTCTGCTTTTTCTATCAAGCTAATGAGTAGAAAAAGAGACAGAATTAAACCATTCAGGTGACCCACAGAGCTTTCCCTAATTGACCAAGTAAGAATCACCGTAAGCCAACCATAAATTCAACAGCTTTTATGTACAATTAAAAGTCTTCGTCATTCTTCACACACTGCAGCTCATCAAACACATATCCCAATGAAAATTAAAGTAAGATAATTTCCTGACTCACCACAGGTGTAGATGACATTAAGATGCTTTCGGATGCCTGGGTAACAAGGATCTCCAAATTCATAGGTGCTGGCATATATGCTGCAGCTTCTTTTCCCGTGACAGCGCTTGATCATGAGTTGAAGAGCAGTGGCTGACTGACACTCTAAAAGAGAACAAGGATACCTACTTGTGAATATTTGTCCATTCACATCAGAAAATGCATAAAAAAATTACCAGATGCAGACTGTGAGAGCACATACATATGAGCTTTCCATGAGCATTTAAAAATCTTTGGGTTTACATGGGAAAGTGCCTTTGACTCCCAAACACCTCTAATAAATTGAGAATTGATGAAAGGAAATTATCAAAAAGAACAGTGAAGAATTAGAAAACTCCATACATCTGTAGAAAGAAGTCTACAAATAAAAAAGGCATAAAAAAATTCCTTCTCACCTGGCATTTATTCAGTAAATGTCTGAAAAGACACTTTAACAGATGGAGAAATGGGGTCTTAGAAAAGTAAAACACTACCAACAGCAAATCAGTGTAGAGCACAGAAACAGACTCAAATCTTACAAATCTCACTCCAATATGTTTATCCAGAAACACTACAAGCCTCCCCATAGACTAAGAGACTGTCATAGGAACAGAAAATATGCTAATAGTACAGTTATAATATTCATATGGAATTCCTGCAGATTTATTTAGCTGTCTGATAATGCAGTTGATCACAATAACATGCAAAGTTATTAGCAAATTCCTACCTCACGAGTGTAAGGGAGATGGACTTGTGATCTTGTTCAGAGAAGGGTAAAACTCTTATTCAATTTGATTGTGTTGATTTTTTCCAGGGTTTGCTTGATTCATTTCAAGAGGAAGAGAGAGAGAGAGTTTGGGTAGGCATTTTTAGCCATTGCTATGTCAAGAGAGTTGTCTCAATCACCATCTCTGGCTCCCTTCTGGAGACAGAGGTGATCAGTGTCCCGCTCTGCTCTTACTGTTGTATTTCTAAGATACTGTATTTCTAAGAACTCTAATGAGGTTTACTATGAGGTCCAATAATCATAATATCACCATCTACCACCTAAGTAGAAATATGCTGTCAAGCATGTTTATTCCATGCCAGTAGAAATGTTTTTCCTATCAGAAATTTAGAATATGGAAAGATCCAGAAGTAAATATCTTCCTAAGTATTATTTTCTATCAGATGTTTTGTGCCTGTTTTCTCAGCTAAGGTGAAAATGATTTGTACAGACAAGTTCTCAAACTTTTATGTACTTGACTGATAGTTTGCTTTCACTGTCCAGCCAGAGGGAAGCTGACAAGAAGATATTTCTTCAATATGAAGGTGTTGCTAAAAGCAACAGGAAAGCTACAGAGAAAGGAATACAAACTCCTTGTGATCACTAATCAGAAGGCAGGGAAAATGAACCCCAAAATGGAACCAACACAACAACAAAAGCCATGAGAGACACAGGAAAGCCACAGAAAAATAACCCTAGGGAGAAACATGTCTTTTTTTGTCAAATCAAAGACAGCGTTTTATTTCACATGCTGCAAATGACACAAAAACAGGGCCCCATGTGAGCATTTTCATACTGAACCACCCAAACTTCCTTAGGGGATTTTTGATCCAACAAATTTTAGAGGTTCCAGTGGAAACATCTGGCATGCAGCAATTCTGCTTTATTATCTTCTTGTCAAATGTCCAGTTAGAGAAAATCATCAAATCTAAGCCCTGCACAGGATTTCATGGAGGGTGCCTATTCTTTTTATTTGTTATTGTTCTCATGCAAAACAGACACCATCCCCCTGCTGTCTGCACAGGGGCACACTGCCTCCATGGGAGGGTGGGGAATTACTCATTACTAGTCCTGTAAGAGGCATGACAAGACTTTTGCATATGTCATCACCAGAGATGGTCAGCCTCTGGGAAGCTGCTCGTGTAGGAATGAGTGGTAACAAACTACAGACTCTGTCTTCCACCTTAATAAGCTGGACTGACTCTTCAGATCTGTAGATTCAGCACATTGAAAACGCTTCCACATACCCTCACACTAACATCACCAGTTTTCTAGTCATTACTAGTTATACCTTGGTATTGATGATCCCCTTCCTCCCACACATTTCCCACAGGCTACGATCTCCATCCATACTCACTTTAGCAGCTGCATCTGCACTAGGAAACCAAACAGGGGTCAAATCCAGACACACTATTATCCCCCTTGTTTAAGTGCTACCATGTTCCTGAGAATGATTTTGCCAACCAGCATTACCCCAAACAGGTAATTCAGTCTGAGATATAACAGGGCTAGTCCCAGTCCCCGACTTGCAGAAGACCACCTAGATACTTTGGATGGAAGGCAGAGGAATTGGAGTCTGTGGCAGAGGGTTTAGCTGCACAGACATGAGGTCAGACAGACAGAGGGCCAGGCATCAGGCTCTTTCTCACTGCATCCAACACAGAGTAGCTGATGTGTGCATAGTGGGTGAACACAATCTTAATGTTACCTTTATCATGTAGTAGTTGCATTTCTTTTCCACAGGAGAAGACGACTTTTGCCATGATATCCCCTGAAAACAACATGCCACACAACCTACAGGCAACTGTGGGACCCTGCTTTAGCCCCTTCAGCAGCCCCACTGGCAATGCAGATCTATCTTGAGTTGTAAGACTCTCTTCCATGTAGCCCTAGATACTCAGCATCTTCTACGTAGCTCCATCTGCCAAAGCAGGTCCTAACACTCCAGTCACTACTTGTATATTAACAGTACCTGGGTCTCAGACTCATATACCTCAACTACAGATGGAGATGAAATCCCCTAGCATGGAAAAAAATAATGGAAATTTTAAAAGCCTCTTTTTATGTGGACTTTTTACAAACCTTAATACTGAAAATATATCCAGGGAAAAAAATTCACCTGGTGGGACCACAGCAGATAAACCATATGATAATTTGGTTGGAAGCAATATATGGAGCCTATCCAGTCCAACCTCCAGCTCAAAGCACAGCCAGCTTTGATGTTACATCAGATTTCTCAGGAATTTGCCCAGGCAAGTTTTGAAAATCTCCATAGATAAATATTCCACAAACTCCTTGGGCACTTATTCCAGGGCTAAGCCACTCTCTAGGTGAAGAATTGTCTCTGGTATCTAATCAGATTTCCATTGCTGCAACTTGTGTTCATGGGTCTTGGTGTTTGTTTGGCTTTTTTCTGTGTGTTTCCAAGAACGGACTTCTGTAGAGTCACCTGTTAGGCAGTAGAAAACAACAATAAATTTCCACCCTGAGCTTTCTCTTCTTGAAGTTGAGCAAATCCAGGTTCCTCAACATTTACCCGTATGCTGTGTGTTTCGGTCCCCTGAGCAGCTTGGTGGCTGCTCACTGCACTTGCTTCAATTTTTCAACACATCTCTGCAGCTGGAGAGCCCCAAACTAGACACTCCAGTACTCCAGCTAAGTAGTCATGGAATGCCAAATAGAGTGAATAAACTCTCTCCTTGAAGCGTTAGCAATATTTTTGCTAATAAAGTCCAGTATCCACTTAGCTACCACTACCATGAGACTACACCACTGACTAATGCCCAGCTTCTCATCCCCTGATGAGAAGGATTGTTTTTCTGCAGAGCTGCTTTGCAGCCAGCTGGTCCATAACCTCTGCTGCTGCAAAGGGTTATTCAGGTGCAGAACTTTGCACTTGCCTTTGTTGAACTTCACAAGGTTCCATAAGGTTTCTCTAGCTCAATGAGGTTCCTCAAGGTCTCTACCCCCCTGCTATAACAACTGCCGCATCCAATTTGGTACCACCTACAAACTCCATCCAAGACATTACTGAAGATATTGATGTCAGTATTGATCTCTGACCACTTGTAAGTGGCTGCCAGTTTGACTTCAACACAGCAAGTAGTTCTCCATTTCCTTGACTTTTGTAGCAAACACAGTCTAGGCAAGTCTACTGTTGTCACTAACCCCCCAAACACTAATGAGCACCAAAAACTGGTGAATGCAGGAGTGATAGAAAGCCATTTGAGATACCCACATTGTAAGACCTAAACCCTACAGACACCACCAGTCTCCCACATGGTAAATCCTAATACTCTTCTCATTTTCCCCACGGTAAGGCCTGAGCCATTCTCTTGAGATCAATCGTATTCTTCCAGACTTGACAAAAAGGAATGGACTCCATGGCCAAAATTTGATGTATTCACTATAAAGACTTCCTTTTGGTCACAGCAGGGATTTTTCCCTGTTCTTCCCTCCACACAATTTCTAAGCACAAATGCCTTGTGAATTCCTATAAATGCCAGGGCAAGTAGCCAGCAGTATTTGAGGGAGGGCTGCACCAATACCAAAATTAGCTTGGTCTCCCCTCTTTTTTTTTTTATCTGTCAATGTGCTTGTCCTCCACATAATTCATTGAACTGAAACATGTAAGAGCAGTAATCAAAACCTCCAAATGGGACTATCTCCTTGATACTTCAAAGGATTTGTGATAAGGAGGTCCTTTAGCCAGATGCCAAAATGTCATGGTCAAGCATTTTTATTCACTCACTAACTAGCACTGAAGATGTCTATAATACATCTGAGAGATGGCTGAGTGATAGATGAGGCTACAGCACCCTCATAAATCACAGTCACCACCATGTCATTCAGAGCTCTAGAAGTCACAACATGGTACTTTCTTTAACTCCCATTTCCCAGGAGCATAAAAGCATTCAACATCACTCCTGTTGGCTGTTATGAAGTACATGCAGGTAATTGAACTTCCAAATGTAACAAGTCCTTAGGAAGCTGACTTGAAGTGAGATCTCCAAGTATATTGGTACCTCTTTGGGATGTGATTCCGGGTCAGAAGCCTTCACTTCCAGGTGCCGATTCCCAGAGAGGCAGGAAAACAGAAGCCCTCTTATCCATAAATCATGCAATTAGGTTCTCAAAAACATGCAGGGAAGTCAAGCCTAACAACGTGGTAGAGCAGAGCTGGGCTATGGTCCCCTTCAGCTGTCCGAATTCACCTTTTCAGGGTCTTCAGAAGCAGCAGACTAGATGATGGCATGCTCATTCTGGGCAATAGCTCCTTTCTTTTACTGCTTGTTTCTTTGCTAAATGCAAGCTGCAGACGTTAAATGAAATACCATCCTGACATCAGTGACAAACGTGATCCCATGTGTCAGAGATATGGGAAAGGACACTCACATATGCCAACACCACATCACTAACTCCGAGGTAAGTACTGCTAAGCATAGCCAGGCCCCTGCCAAGTACTTTTTAAAGCCCACAAAGCTCAAATCCCACAGCAGAGCAGTAAAAAACATTTTAAGACCTCACAGATGATAGAAAGCCCACTCACACAGGTTGGGCCAGAGTTACCCTAGGCTTTCATTAGTCTTGAATTGTTTCAGTATATTGCCAGAGAGCAAATACAAATCCTGGCTATGGTGAAACTTCCACATGTGAAAGTGTTTAAAGGTATCAGCTGTGCTTTTAGAATAAGGTATTTTAAACTAAAGTTTGGGTTTAAGGGAGAGTAGAATCAGCTTGCTTTATCTTTTTTTCTCCTGGCCCCACCTTCTAGGAGCTGCACAACCGTCGAGTCTTGCTCCTGGTACCCAGTGAATTCCTTTTCGTAGGATCACTCCATGAATGCAGACTGCTGGCCGTTTCATTTCATAATTCTTAGTCTAAGCTCTCAGAAGGTAATTCATCTTACCAGTTACATTTAGACTGATAATACTCCCTGATTTACTGTCGTTATCAGCCCAACCTCTGACAGGGTAAAAACCTAAATCAGATGGCAACAAAGCCACTCTGGAGGAATTTACCAGCTTCAGCTTGCACACAACATTGGCTTTAAAACCAGAATCAGTCTCAGTGATGTAATGTCGATACCATCAAGCTCACCACTATGAATGGGTTTTAGTCAGTTTAAGGCTGCTTCCCAGTACGACTGTTTCTTTATTACCTCTTCCTGATGAAAAAAATAAATTGGAGCCAATTCCTATTAATCACATCCTTTACTTTGGTTACTCACTGTTACTTGGTTTTCTCCAGCAAGGGTGACACATCCAAATCTGAAATCCAAGCCACACATTGCTGCTTTTTATTGCAAAACCTATCTGGGTTTGAAAGAATGTTTCCAAAGAGTTTAATTTTTTGCATTACAGTAACTCTTAGGTCTCTGGTGGAGACTGGGGCCTCTTCCAAGGCAACAGTCATCACAGATGGATCCACAAACAGACTTAGACACCTACTTCTGAGACGGGTGATTAATCCTACAGTGAAGTTGGACATATGCCAGATGCTCAAGAATATCTGAGCATCTGTTAACCTCATGATCAGACTCACCTGCCACATCCATGTTGAGTAGGTTCAAAGGCAGTTTCCTGCACACACGAGGCAGGATGTTCAGAGTGAGCATGACCACGTACACTTGAGCATATGAATACGTTAGCATGCTGTAAGGCTGTCAGGTAGTGGTTTTCCACAGGCTGTCCATGGATCTGGAAAGGCAGCAGGGCATGGAGCACACCCCAATGTCAACACATGTGCACTTAGAAAGAAAAGAAAAATAGAGCCTGAGAAGAAAATTCCACCCACTCATCAGAGGATACGCTCTCTCAGTCTGCAAATTGAGAAAAAAAAATTGGAGCACTCATTCTACTTTTTCAACCAACAAAGTATAAGACCTTGAAGTACCAATAGGACCAAATGACTGGCTCTAATTAAAGGCTTCAGAAAGAGAATCACTGCCTAAAATACTCTTTCCAGCAGTGCAAGTGAGGTAAATTAATAGAAACTGGATCGGGACCCTGGTGTCTGATCAAGAGACAAATTCTGTGGCACACTTTGCCTCAGTGTAAAGTCATCAGGGCCAGACCTTCATCTGGAGTTAAAATAGTCAGCACAACCCTAGCCTTCCTTGCTGTCTTTTGAAATGCAGGTGAAAGAAACAAGCTAAAATAAATATTCCCTTGAGGGAAGTCATTTACAAACAAGTGACAGCTCTAGGAGAAAATTTATGCCAAGCAAAGGGCATGATTGCTCTCCAAAACATGCAGCACTTTTACTGCTAAATAAACCAGGAGAAGTTACTTGCTGAGAGCTATGAAGCAGGGAGGACAGAATGAAAGATGGAAGATGGGGGAGTCAATTAACTAAGAGGAGAGAAATTTAGCTCCTGCAAAGAAAGCTGACAGATGTCTGAACCAGTTCTGTGGTTATCTACCCATCTGCCAAAAGAGATGAAACTTCAACGGAATGGCAAAAAGGACCTGAGCAGGAAGAAAGTAATTCCAACCTTTCACACGATGCAGCTACTGAAATTCCTTCACATTTTACCTAGAAGTGATTCAAAACTCCCGCATTCAGCAGGAGAATACCATAAATAGAAGAGAAGGAAGTTCTCCTTTATTTTAGTTTCATTTATTTTAAAGATGCTCCATGAGCTGTGGTTGAAACAAAATTCATCTTCTTCATAAAGCACCAGCTGATGGAGGTGACTGAGCCTCTGCCTCAGCTGCTGTAACAGCCAAAGTTAGCCATCCTAGCAACCTGTGAACGATGTCTTCAGAGAGTAGTGATGAACCAGTGTGCACCATGTGCAGTATATCAAATGCCAGCCATTTTCAACTTAGCCTATCTCCCTTAAGTTTGATGTTCTCTTTAAAAGCCAGTGCAGAAGACAGTTAATAAGGATGGGCTTTGTTTCCTTTCCCACTACAAGAAGCAGCCTGGGAAGGTATTTTGTTTATCAGCATAGTGCTGTTATATAGTTTCAGATGGGGGCAACAGAAATATACTGGATTTCTCTACCTTGCCATGGTACACAACCCTCTGTAAAGGACACAAATAAGTTGGGTTTAGAACCACAGCAAGCGTGGAAGACAAGGAGAAAACCAAACTACAGGTACTTAGCCTATAAGACCAACCAATGTGAAAACCAACCAATAAAACCAAAGGACTATCCTTAAATGAGAAAAGATGTTGAAGTAGACAAAAGAGGGAAGCTCAGGAAGCAGAGACTCAAAACAATTAAAAGGCTGTTATTTTAAAAAGCCAGGACAGAATAGACTTCAGAAAACCTGCACAGTCAATTTGTTCCAAGCACAAGAAAACTCTCTTCAGGCAGGGAAATAAAAGCAATTAATTCATTAGAAGAGATTATTAAAAGCACTTCTGAGCTGTAAATAGGCTTGGGAGAATTTCTGCTTGACAAGCCAGTGGGCTATGCGAAAGGGTTTGCAGTCAGGACTGGTGGAGAAGTATCACTGTGGCTTTGGCCCACCCATTAGCTCTGGTTTCCCAGGTCCCCAGTCCCCAGCTGTGGTACAAGCACTACCTGATGCCGGGCGGAAGAGTCAAGAGATGCTCCAACATCTCATGGCCCACACTGAGGCCAAGGAGAGTCTACCTCCCGCACAACAGCATCAGTACGAGCACACTCTACTTTTCTGTGAGCTTTCATGTTTGAGGAGGGACTTTCTATTTGTTTTTTGCTTTGGCAGTGCTGGGTACTTCAGTATCACGTTGAGCTGGGGTTCTGCTATAAATTCTCATCATTGTTTTTACAAACCACAGTAGGGAACTTTGTGTTGGTACATATATGCCCTGCACAATGCCACCAAAATCAGCTGGCTGAGAAAGAAATCTACAACCAAACATTACAAGGATGTGAAGAGAAAGCCAGCTTTACATTAAAAACATGTTTTAATGAAAGACAGACAAAAGTTTTTTGCAGCACACTTCATAAAACTTCGGAAACTTCAGCAGTGGGCCAGAAAATAGAAAATGATCTTAAAAGAAACTTTTCACATCTAGAGACTGTAACTGAAGGATCGATTGCAAGTTTAATTACAAATGTTATAGTTACATTTAGAAATGCTTGGTTTATCAGCATAAACTTAAATCATCTTATCACCTTTATATCTGGAACCAGACCTCATTCAAAACATATGAGACTCCAGTTTTGCAGAGACTGACTCAGAGTGTGTAAATTTGAGGAAATTAATAACATTTTGTGAGGTTTGGGGTCTAAAGTGAGAATATGAGGATAACTTCCAACTTGGCTCCAAGAGGTCTCAGAGAACAAAACCATTTGGGTCTGGCAATGACAATAATCTTTTAGTATTTAATTTGCAGCAGAGTTGATTGTGGGCTGTAAGACATCCAAGATAAAAAGCAAAGAAGCTAACAGCATTTGCTTCAGTTAGTAGAAGACAGGGATGGTGCGTTCTACGCATCTACTGCTCTGCGAAGTCCCTGCGTTCATTTGATGCTCCTATTCATTACAGTTCAACAAAGGTATTTTCCTGAGCATGGGTGTATTCCAGCAAGTCCCTAGACCTTGGCAAAGCAAGGTCTCAACTTCAGAAGCTGTGGGACTGGCCCACTGTTTTATAAGAGAGTACTTCTGATACAATCTTCAAGTCATTTCTTGCCCTCAGTTCCTAAAATAAAGCACCGCATGCTTGCAGCCTCACAGGTTTCACATTACCTTTGTTTCTCAGGCTCAGCATTCACCATCATGGTGATTTCATAATACTCAAGTGACATCTGAACTATTTTAAGAGGACCTTTATCAGTTCTGAACAAGTTACACTGGTTTTCATTCAGAGTAACTCCATGGAAATGAGATGCCATAGATTTACATCTCTTAAATTCTGCCCTTTTATGATTAGGATTATATTCTGGATTTGCTTTTATCTATTAGTTGGGCAATAGGCATCTTTTATAACATCAACTACTAAAGAAGTTGGTACTCCTGAAGGTGCTACAAATATACACTTTACTTTCTCAAATATCCTACCACTATCATCACAGAGCCTGCTAGTGCTATTTAAATCACTTTCAAAATTTTTATTTACAACTACTGCATGGGGTCGTATTCCACTATAAACAACTTTTTTAAAAAACAAGTTGAACCTTGGCTTTGAGAAAGATCTTGCCCACAAGTAAATTTGACTGTATTTTTTTCTTTTTTTTAAAAAAATAGCAATTGTGTGTATATAAAAACAACTCCATATAAATCATTCTTTATAACTCTATGGAATTCAACAATAGTTTGAGTTTTCTAGAAACAGCTGCAAAGTAATTTTAATTACCTCCCGGTGTTTTGAGACAAAAAGTGAAACATGCAAAGCATCTAAAATTGAAAAATAACTTTCTGAAAGCAGGCTTTGTCCCACTTTAACTTAGTGTTCTAAATAGGAATTTCATTTCAATTTAAATTTAATGAAGTATTATATACGTGAATTAAACAGCAACTGATATTTATTTAGCCTTCAAACTTGGATATTTGTGGGTTTTATTACATACAAAACAGACTGGCCTCTAAAAACATGTTTTTAATCATCAGCCATACACATAACAATGTAGTTTCTACATGAATGCAAATCAAATGTACATAGAGTGGCACCTATAGGCAGGCACACTCTGGAGCCTGGTGTGCAAATTGGAGAAGAAAGACCTGGTCTGATTCCCGATCACATCCGCTGCTCATCCCACAAACCCAGCCTTGCAGCCATTTTAAAGGCCATTGTCTCCCATAGGGTGAAATCAGAACATACCATGAGAGTGTTTCAGCCACAAGCACTTGGGTCTGCTGAAGGACAGCTGCGCTACGTGGCATCATGTGATCAGCATAGATTTCAATGGATGCCCTGTCTGCTTCTTCCACCCCGATCCCCCGTTCCCTCCTCCACCAGTGCCAGAGGTTAAACCCCTTGTCTTTCCAGGTCCACAGTTTAGAGGCCTTTTATTTTTAACTATTTCACTTAAGAACAAGATTAGAGTTGAGCCACAAACTTGTACTGATGGAAATGCATGACGTAAAATGGTCACTGAGGGTGAAGCAGGAGAAAGACAGAAATGGACGGCTTGGAAGGGCTCAGTGTCTTAAAACCAGCTCTTGTGTTGGCAGGAACAGAAACATGTACCATGGGATAAAATGCATTTTTTTTTACTGCATGTATTTCATACTTATTCACATACTAGATCTGATCACAGATAAACAAACTAGAAGGTTGCATTACTTATGTGGTGTAATAAATATTTATATGAATGACTGTGAAGGCTCTGGTTCAAGTCATATATACATCTACTTTAAGAGGACAAAATCAAAACACACAGGATTGGATCACCTTCTGTCACTGCATTAAAATGAAAAATGCCAGGGACTGAGCACCTGAAGCCAAGGCTCCTTTGCTGAACTCATTCCTCTGGTCTTTTGTTATCAGATCCAATGAGTTAGAGAACACCACTGACCATCTGAGTTTCCTCAGGGCTTTGTAAACACATCCATTTCTCCCTACATAGACACAGGAGAGCACCACTATGTTAGGTGACCAGGAGTTTTCAGTTCTTAGCAGACTACTTAGCTTAACCCACACATCATGACCCAAAGTTGGCTTCAGAGGCAGGGTTCCCATAATCTTGCACCAGCTCTGAAATCAAGCCCAGATGCTTTCCACCCAGATGAGGACTGAATTGCTTTGTATACATGACAGACAAAGAAAGGGTCCTTGAGAAGGAGACCTGGATCCTGATGTTAGAGGTCAGCTGAACACATCCTTCTCATTCCCTGTGGTTCAGGAGGGCAGCTACTGCAAAAACATACATGTGAACAGGTCAGATGCACTCAATGCGATCAAGGACATCACTCCACTGAATGATAAAAAGGGTAATTGTTTTACATTCAAGTTCTTCCTCTTCAGTCTCCTCATTATACCATTACCTTGTACTCATATACAAGTAGGAAAAGGCTACTCTTTAAACTGGCTTTTCTTGGTACAAACAAGTCACTCGGAGCTGCAGGCAGAGGCAGCTGTAAACAGCAGGATAATGGGGCAAAGGGCTCACTGGGCTGAGGGATATTAATGGTTTGTTGCTTGCAAATAACCCTTTCCCCAGAGACCTCCCTGTGCTCTGTGTATTGTCTCTGTACATGCCGGCAGCAACATGGAGGCTTTATTAAGAGAGTTACAAATAAGGTCAAATTCCTTTAGGAGCTTTTCAGAGTTCCCAAGGCATTCAAGCAGGGGTCCAGCTGTTTGCAGGGGTTTCCCATTACAGTCAGAGACACAAGATGCAGCATGTTCCAGTTAAAAGAGGATCCAGGCGGATTTTCTCTTCAACGTGACAGGGATAGGATGGAGTTCTTCACAGTAACTTTCCTTTCACAGATGCAAAGCACATTCATAGTGACGTTATACAGAAAGCAAGCATCTGTCTGGCATGGCATGGTATCTGAAGTCTGACTTGGGGATCTTACATCACCCAAAATCACCTCAGTGGTGGCTGGGTTATGCAGGTGCTAAAGGGCTGCAATGTCATGACACCTCAGATCCCTCCACCTGAGCACCTAATATACCTCGTGTCTCTGAAGAATCTAAAAAACTCACCATTAGTAGACTACCTCCTCAACACTCCTGCCAGAGTACAAGGTCTTATTCTTCAAGGCAGAAACAACACAAATTAAATTATTTGTTCCCTTACATTATGGCAGAGTTAGAAATAAATACAATGCTCTATTAGGTCACCCCTGCTCCCCATCTTAGATCTCAGTTCTTTAAAATTCTCATCTGTAGAAGTTGTAGATTTCTAAATTCAAGCCAAATGGGAATTTTGTTCCCAGAAAAAAGAAATGGAATAAAATTTTCTGAACTGTTTTTCATTAGAGGAGGAAGAAAAGATCCCCTTCCCCACCTGTGGGGCAAGTATGAGTTCTTCACTCATCAAGTAACTCATGCTGCCTGGATAAAAATAATCACTGCAAGCTTGTCCAGGACCTACTTCCCAGGAAAAGGCCCTTTGCCAAGGCTCATACTCAACACAAATCATCAGTCCCATGAAATTCAAACAGAATAAATCTTCCATGTGCAGAACATAGCTGGGTCCTGCCTAACAGGAACTGGATGCTGCTGTGAAGTCTGAGTCATAGTCATATTTGTAAGATCAGATCGTTGCGAATGTCTGGGATCAAAGGCTGTCACAGAACAGCTCTCCTCGTACCACAGGGCAGTGGAAACGTGCAGGGAAATGTTCTCCAGCTAGAAAAATCTTTGATTTATAAGCCATGATGTTTTCACCTGCTCCTGAAGGAACAGAGATGCCTGCTGGGCTCGGCAAGCCCATGACAGGAGCATGGTTTCTGGAGCGGGTTGGAGTACTCTCTGCACCTCTCCCACAATTGCCAGTGGCAGCTGGAAGCACAACTGCCTCACTTCAGCACTGTAAATGTATGCAGGACTATTATATCTTACAACACTCTGTGGGGAAGCATAGTATGAGTGTGATTTTTGCTGATTTGGGTTACAGATGGATCCTACACCCGTTTCTCCTGTGGACCAAGAGAGGAGTGATAACACACAACTCACCTTCCCTTCCTGCATCACGAGAGCTCTGTCCCATTGGGTCAGCTCACACAAAATAGATGAAGGCAAAGGTCAGGCAAGCTCACAATAAGCAGAGACTGCCTGTAGCATTGGCAGGATCGTGCTAAGAGGATCAGTGAGCTGTTGCTGAAGAGATCTAGCAGAACTGTACAAACACTCTCAAATATAGCTGAGATTTGGGGGACGGAGCATGGCAAGTTGAAAGACCACTTGCTCACTCATATTTATTTAGTTAAGCTCACTGACACTGCACTGAGGATATCAGCATGCAAGGGAACATCGGTGTCAGTAGCTACAATGTCTGTCTTTCATCCTACATGCACAGTGTCCAAATGCCTGGGAAAACCTAAGGAAGGCATTGCTCCATTGTGAGAGCCTCACCTTTCAGTCCTGCAGGGTGTACAGCCAGCCCCTATTACAGACACTTTTCACCCTCCCTTTGCTGTTATGCAGACAGGACGTATCTAACCCAACTGAGCAGTAGCAGGCTGACTTAACAGACACCCAAGACAGCAACAACTCCAAACATGCAGATAGTTGCTCCTGTCCAACAACTCAGTCATTTTGAGCATCAGTTAAGAAATTCAAATCTTGCACTGGATTTCAATGTAAAGCTACTTCAGCATTCCCAACACTAGTTTGGCACTACATTGTCTTATGCTGAGCCTACTCTTGTAACTAGTTTCATTTAAAAGCTGACACCAGAAGGTCCTGCTTCATCCCAGCAGCAGACTATGCGCTATACTCTAGGATCTGGTAACTTCCTTCCTTCATCAAACATCCAGGTTTGTAGAGATCAGAAGGCCAATTTGAAAACAACAGGACATATAAGCACTATAGATGGCACCGCACTTGCAGTCCTGCTGTCACAATTCACTGCTTGTTCTCTTAGCTTCACTGTTGCTCTCCCAGCTCCACTGCCTCCCATCCCAGCTCCTAGTGCCACATACCCTGCTCTCAACCAGTACAAGTTCTGGGACTTGGCATCTGGGCAAAAAAGAGTAAAATTTTACCCTTTGTGTCTTCACAGAGAGTTTTGCT
This sequence comes from Dromococcyx pavoninus, assembly GCA_033558185.1. Classification (NCBI taxonomy): domain Eukaryota; kingdom Metazoa; phylum Chordata; class Aves; order Cuculiformes; family Neomorphidae; genus Dromococcyx; species Dromococcyx pavoninus. The sequence continues at coordinate 126,151 of JAUMJL010000502.1, read as the reverse complement.
TCATGCTGACATTCAAGAGCAGGCCCTGGTGCTAGTGCTTTGTCACCCGTATGTACCTGTTTCTGCCATCTCAGCAAGGATAAAGAAGAGGTGTTCTCATGCATACACTAGAAATCCATCGAGTTTTGCTGGCTTGGCAAGTTATCACCCAGCAGCTGAAGCACCGCAGCACCATTGTGCACACTCTCAGCCCATCCCAAACACCACATGCCACATGAAAGAGGTGTAGGCTAAGATGTTACACATACCTGTTTTGGCTTCTGCTCCCTGGCAGCTAAGGGATAGCACATAGAAGGACAGATGTCATCTCAAGAGACAGGAATTAACCTATTAAAGGACTGTGACTCTCTTGCCATGCCAGGGTAGGAGACCCTGAACTACTCTCCTGTGCTGCAAGTATTTAGATTTTCACAGAACTAACCCACTCAACACTGCAGAAATTACCTGACTGGCTTGATTCCACCTGTGGTTTCCTACTGACACCCATCATCTACTATCATATTTCCAAGCAATCGCTTCACATGCTTCCATTTGAATAGCATTTAATTCCTTAAGGGCACTGGATCAGCAGCTGTGAAGCCACAGATCCCCAGATACAGATGAACAGATATCAGCACAGGCAATAGCAGCAGCTCAAGCTTCCCTTTACAGCCCTCTCTGAAGCCTTGCCCTCTCTAGAGGCAACTCCTTTTGGAAACCAGTTAATCCCCTCTCACCTCTGCAAAAAGAGTGATTTATTGATCTTTAACACATGAATTAAGAACCTATGATAGCCCGAGAGTAAAGAAGTTACTTGAAGGTATTATAAGTCAACCATAACGTGATGTAATAATAACTTGTTTTTCATATTTTCACCCCTTACTTTAACTTCAGCAGAAGTTTAAATGCAATTTCAAGGCTTGACTTGGCCACAGATGGTCCACGACATCCACCAATAATATGCCTCTCCATATTCTAGACAGAGGTTCAGCATGAGAACCACCAGGAGGTTTAACAAGATTTAACAAGAAACTGAAGTTTATAATTTGATGAATCTGCTAAAAGTCTGCTGCTTGGTAACTTGGTTAGGGCATCTTGCTGAATCTTAGTTTGGTCAACTTAACAAAGCTCACCACTGCTTAACAATGTACCACACATCAGGAGCACCACCGTGAGAGACTGCACGTGCCACTCCTGCTTTTCTTAATGAGGATCTGTTCTTAATGAGGATCTGCAATGATAGTAAATTAAATCCCCCTGCTCAGATCAGTGTGCTCTGTCAAACCCTTCCCACACTTACCAATCATGGGCATCCCTAGGGTTTGGTATGGGCACTCCAGGCTGCCTCCTTGTGTCCTTCCAAAGACAGCAGAGTAAATGGCAATCACCATGCTCTTTTTACAGCTTAACTTCAGCTTGTCATCTTCGCAGGCTACTTTACTCTTGTACTCATCTGAAAGAAAACAAACACTTAATTACTCAGCTGATCCAGGGGCCAGCACTCAGCATGAAGGGAGCCCTCTCACCTCCCTGTGGTGTGAGCTTGTCAGAGGTAGAAGTGATGCTGGGCATACACCCAGAGGTGCACAGCAGCTGCCAGCGAATCCCAGCCTTACAATTGCATTTGCTAGAGTAGCAGTGTTCATTTGCATTATGCATTCACTCTCTGACATTATCAGCACATTTAATGAACATATTTCAATCTAGCACATGTGTGTTCCAGTAAATAGCCTTTAAGATAATTTTGCAGACAAGTAAGGGATGCAAGGCAATGGAGTGATTTGCGCATGGTAATAATAGAAGCCCATGGCAGGAGAAAGTAAAGGCCCATCTTTAGGCATCTTTCTCATCCACAGACTAGCCCTTCATCTGCCAAGCATTCATGCTACCTCACAGCAAACATAATTATGCTCAATGGCATTTTTTTTTCACAGCATCTCTCCCTTCGCAGATTCAACAGGAGCTGTACTACATTTGTTAATGATGGAAGATGCTCTTGCCTGTTGCAAATATAGATGTACAAAGCTGCTCCCCAAGTCCATCTAGAAATGATCAGTCCAAGAACACAAAATACACTCTCGTCTTCGTAAGTCTGGTGCACGTGGAACAGTCGCTCAGTTTACATCTGTCAGGGATACTGGGCAATTATTTCATAAGAAATCACACGTTAATTCCCTTCTCTTTACTATCATTTTTTTTGTATTATGGGAACCCCTAGAGGTCCCAACCTAGAACAGGCCCTCCCCATGTATATCTACCAACACACCACAGAAGAAAAACACTGTTTAGAAGACCTAAGTCTTTATAGCTAGACAACTATAATTGTGAAAAATAAAGACTAAGAAAACTGAAGTGGAATATCCACGGTCACCTCAGGGTAGAGCCAGGAATATAACCTCAACCTCCTCAGCCTCTACAGAGTGACCTTCCACTTCATTGTGTTATTTACCACTAGAAATGTTGCTGCATCATCCAAATTGTTTAATCATAGAATCTTCCGGTTGGAAAAGACCTTTGAGATCATCGAGTCCAACCGCTCCCATCATCCACTAAACCATGTCCCTCAAAAACTCATCTACCCGTTTTTTAAACACCTCCAGGGATGGTGACTCAACCACCTCCCTGGGCAGCTGTTCCAGTGCCTGACCACCCTTTCGGTAAAGAAATTCTTCCTAATGGGAAGGGCTCCTGACCCGTGGTAACCTCCTAAGAATGATCAGTCATTTCATCTGAAGTGCTTCCAGTTGTACCAGGTCAAAATTGTGCCACAGAACATACCAACAACCAAACAGTGTGGATAATCATCAGCCAGTGCCTGGGGCTGCCCCCTGGCCCTGTATTATTTACTAGAATACGTACAACTTTTGTCTCTCCCTGTCACTGGTTTTCTACGCCTCATATGGCACACGTGTATATATATATATATATATATATATATAAAAGAAGTCCATATGTCTCAAACTACTCAGTAACTGAAAACACTAGCTAATAATCACATTACACTTTAATACAATACTCAAGTCTTTACACCATGGCAGCTAGCACTTAATGTGACATTTTGGCTGTATTCTAACTACAGGTTCAAGAATCATTTTTCTTGATTGAAGATTAATTTTCCACCAAATTTGAATCATAGAGGAATTTAGGTCAGAAGACTCCTCGGGAGTTCATCTGGTTTAATCCCTGCTCAAATCAGGGCTCATTTCTACATTGGATAAGGTTTTTTCAGAAGAAACTGCAGGGAAAAAAAACCTGCACCAAAACAGGCACATGCTGCTTTGAAAGAAATGTGTGAAAATAAAAGACTCCTCACACTAAAGTTGAAAATTCCTACTGGGAGTCAAAAAATAGCCCATTCAAAATAGTCTGTTACTTGGTCATCAGACCATTGAGCTGGAATGCGAAAACCTAAGTTCAAACCCTCACAGCCCAGGTAAGAATCTTAACCCTAGAGACTATTCCAGTATGTGATCTTCCTTCTCCCTCTGCAGCCTTTTACAAAAGTCTCTAAAGATTCCTAGTGTTTATCCCACTGTGGGGAAACTTTAAATCTCTAGAATGTTTATTGAAAGGGAAAACACTTTTCTCATCTATTCATATAGAAGAAGATAAAATTAAGATATAACACATTCATGAGATCATCTGTTTGAAGAACATGCATCCTTCAGCAATTCCTACAAAGATAAAACCCACGATCAGCTGAGTGTGTAAAACAGTGACAGGAGTCAGGAAAAGAAGCTTTTTTCAACATCAGAGTACGCAGGGAGAGAGGAACCTCATACAGCTGTGAAGAATCAATCATCATTTTATCTACCATAGGTATTTCATCCACAACCACCATGAAGCCATCTAAATAATACAATGAACATACTGAGGGTTGTTATCTTCACCTATAATTGTCTCCCACAGGATTTTTGTTTCTTCTGGGAGGGAAATGGGATCAAAGTTTTAGCCTGGCTATGCAATGTAAAACCTAATAGAGTATAATATAACTTTATAGACTTGATAGACTTTTTGCCTCAGGGAAACATGGATTCAATCTAAAAGCACAAAGGCATAAAACTCTGCAAAAGGACAAGCTATGCACAGTTAATTAAACAATACCTGGGAAGGGAGAATACTTGTGACTGGCTGAAGTGGCTGAAATATGAAATTGTTGATTAACTTTAGAAAAGGATCAATTTTGAAGTCTCTAACAAGTGAGCATCAGGGTCCTCTGTGAAGGTCTTATTTCTTACAAGGCACTAACTCAATTTCCTCTTCTGATTTTATTATTAGCTACATCTCCCAATTAACAAGTATAACTGATCACTTAACCACATGTCCTATGGTCCCATTTAAGGTCCTTGGAATATTTATCAAATTTTGTTGACCTTTCAAAGTCAGAGCTTGTCATTTGGAAATGTGACTGGGACTTAAACACAGTGAGTATTGCATTTAGCTCAAAAGGCACTGGGATGCAGACATTCACATCCTTGTTGAAATTCAGTCCAGCAGTCATGAGGCAATTGACAACAGAACTCTGCCTCTCCCATTAGCAGTTCTTATCCTGGGAGACACTCCGGGAAGTCTTGTACAGGGCTCGTGGGGAAAGCTGTCTGATGGATGGCTCAAGATATTAGGCTCTGGGAAATAGTACAGCTTCTGGGTGATGTGCTCCTGGCACGGTGCGTTGTGGAGTAGGAGAGCTGTGCCACCTGAAACAGATGCCCTCTCCTCACAGTCACTAAATCTGCCCTAGAAAATACCTCTTGAAGCTGCCGGATCCCATGGCTCTGGCTGAGTCTTAACTGGTTAAGGCTGCAGACCCTTGGCAGAGACAGAAGACATTGTTTTCTTAAAAGGAATCAAAAAGAAGGAACAAGAAAGAATGAAATACGCAGTGGTATTTCAGACTCCCAAAAATCAAATGGTCATTGGATACTCTGGGCAGCCTGATAGAAATCTGGATAAACAAACAAATAGAAAGCGATGTTACACGGGACTCAAGCCTCTGAAAGTATTTTCCGCTTCATAGCATTGCCACCTCCCCCTTAGCCAGGATCAACCAAAGCCAGCTGTTTTTCATCCAGACACTGATGTCTCCCAGGCATTGGATGATGGTAAGGATTGTGATTGATAAAAAGAAAATACAGAGCTAAGCACTATCCATACATTTACTGGTACTTCAACCCGTAATAGCCTTATATAAATATAGAAAAGAATCAAGGCAGCATAAGAGACATAAGAGAGCTGGGACTGGAAATGAATCTGCATTTTTCTCTCTCACTCTCCCAAGAAGAACTGGCCTCCTACAGATCGGTCACAATCTCGTCCTAAGCCTGCTATAACTGTTACAGTCTGGATATAATTCAGTCCAAATGCAAACATTTGTATTAGTGGGTTTCATGTTTCACCCTGAAAAATTAAACACGCTTAAATGGCCTAGGAAAGGTGGCAGTGATATTCAGCAAATGGCTTACTCAACTCTAATCCCCCATGCAGTCATTTGTAGGGCAACAGAGATTTACCGTGATTAAGATATTTGCTAAGGATAACGTCCCTTTTATTACTGCCTGCTTTCAGAGACACTGGCTTAAATATAACTCAATAGAGAGAAACAAAGGAGGGAACAGCTGCAGGCTTTTCTAGACACATTTTAAAGGTCATTATATGACATGGTTATAACACAGATAGAACAATTGAAGGAAATCAATTAGAAATTCTTCTGATGGAAAAAATGGCTCTCTCAAACAGTAAACCAAACAAGAAGACCTATTGTAATTACAGAATGTGTTCAAGAATATTAAAGTATTGACCTGTAGTAAATACCTTTACCCTAGTGTCTTAAGGATATTTTCACCCACGGTATACAATTTTCTGAACGATCATGACTGGGAAGCTTAAAGCTAAATGTCAGTTGGCTCAATCTCTACCAGATCTTAAAGACAAAAGTTCCTAAAAACTTTTGCATCTAACAAAGTCATGGAATACATTAGTGCCAGAGGTTTACCTTGCCTAGCTTAAAATTATATTTTCCAGCAGAACTTGTGGAAAAAAGTATTAAATTTTGTTAATTAAAACATGCATGCGTCACATAATCAATTCATATTTGACTCTATTTCCCAGATCAAAGAGCTGGAAATACATGGATAGAGAAGTCTGTCTTGCTCACAAAATCCTAAAGGATTTAAATCTCAGAATCAGGGATCTGAGGAAAGAAAGGGATTTTGTAGGAAACAGATAGTTCGCCTACTTCCTTACTAGGTCAGGATAGTTTCACATAGAAGTTTCACATTACCTTACCTAGTTTATAACTGTTAAATTATTGAGACTGCACCCAAGATGCCACTTCGCAACCAAACTGCACTCTATGTTAGCCAGTAACTTCTGTTCAGGCCAAGTTTTGCTTGCTCACCTTTGCCTTTGTTAGCTGTTCCACTGCATATCACACACAAAACAAAGAACATTTCCTGCTTTGACATTCATAACTCTTCATTACATTCAGCCATTGCACCGACACCTTTCTTCCTTTAGCTGATAAATGGGTGTGTTTAACCACTGGATGGTGGTTAGCATTGGTCTGTGAAAAAGGGCATAGGGACAATTCACTTTCTCACCCAGCCACTCTCTCCAGAAGAACTTTGTTAACAACAGATACAACTCCAATGCTCTGTGCCACTCTTCCTACCAATATGTCTTATTGCATCTATCAAATACTAACTGGTCACCATGTTGAACAGCTGAGTTTGCTCAGGGCTACGTCCTTTCAAGCTTTTAACACCTCCAAGGACTGAGACTCCTCAAGCTGTTTGGACAACCTGTTCCAACGAGCCTATTAATTGAAGGAGAGATCAGTAAAGTTAGCATCTGTTAATAACTCTTCCACAAGAATTAGGAAGATATTCCAAGATATTCCAGGACAGAAAATCTGTTAAACACTAGGTCACATGCCTCTAAGCCGCATCCTTGAACAATAGTGACTACCCACGAACAGCTCAGTTTGGAGATACCCATCCAGTACTCTTCTTTGTAACCTCTCATCCTCATTTTTATATATTTTTATTTTCCCCCATAATTTGCTAATCCCAAAGATATGCAGTACACCTCCTGTAAGAAACGGAATTTTTTTAAGTGCATGTAGATCTAAGTCCATCTTCCCAAAACTAAAACAGACAAGCACATCTCAAAGCAAACAGAGAAAGGTGTCTTGGACAGCATTCACTTACTCCTACACTCTTTTGTGAAGAAGGTAATTGGACTAAAAGCATGTTTTTCCAGTTGATGCTCCCCTTCAAACCTTTTCCCCACACTCCTGTTCCTGTGTTCCTATATTTACTTACTTTTTGTTCCAAGCAAACATTTGTTACCTGAGTTTTGCATCCTCTTTTATAATTTGGAATACAAAAGCAGCTCCTGGCCTCCAATTCCTCAAATGCAAATAAGATAGATCAGAAATTCTTCACAGTGGCAAATGCCTGCTCTTTAGAGCAGTGCACACTGCTGCAACTCCTTGCTTTTTGTTTTCTCCCCATTTCCTTTCACTTGTGCACCTCAGATCCTGAGTTCCAGAGCTCCCTGCTCATCGGCAAGAACCTGCTACTAATGATTTTTCCATTCATCTCGATATATAAATAAATCCATATCAATCAAGTCAGTATTCCCTTAGGCAGGACTGGGTGAAGGAAACCTTTCCAGGACAGTGAAGGTCTCTAGAGTCAAGTGTAGCGTTTCCTCTGAACATCCTACAAGCACTTAAGCTGTGAGCTACCTGGTTATTCCCTCATTTCAACAGCCAGGATCTGAAAAGGACCACGTCCTTTCTTTTGGAGTATAATTAACTGAGAATATCTCAAATTCATACATTTGCACAGAAATATTATAACTTTTATTATTATTCAGTCCAACTTTCCCTTTGAGAAACTTTTTCTGAAGATGCTGTAGTTTAACTTTTGAAAATCGAAGCTTTCTGCCCTCAATGGCATGGAGCGCAGTGCTTACTCCTGCAGATGTTAATCTGAAATCCCTGAAAGATAGTTCCGTGCAAGAACTATATCAAACAGGCAGTTTGCCAACTTCAGAAGTACCCTGAAAACTCAAGAGTGCCAAGTTCTTGAAGTTTGAAACCGTTTCGACAAGTAAGAAGATTGTTCTTTGCGAGCGACCTTGTCAGATTCCTTTAAAATTACACTCATGCACCCATCCCATTTGCAGCATTTAAAAGGCGCCTTTCTCCACTGTCACTTTCATTAGTCTGAAGTAGATGTCTTTTATATTCTGCTGTGCAAAGGCTGGCAGTGTTACAAATTAAATGCTACATTTCATTTCCAAAGTAGAGTTCAGAAGCACCTAGCTGCACTTTCCTGTTGGACAAACAGGTATATGGCTATCGAGGGAGGAAAAAGGGAACAGTATCAACACATATACCCTAGACTGTGAGATGAGAGTTAAACAAAACACTTGGGTGCCCAGGACAAATTTAAGTCTCATTCTACTTATTCCATCAAGGAATTTGGTCTGATTTTCTGAAGCATCTGTGACTTACTGAGACTCTGCCTCACCATTTCTTAGTCCTCCTTCCAAGGAGGCTAAATTTCAGTGAAATTTGTCAGAAACATTCAGATTATAAATATAGCAAGGTCCCTACACATTTCATAACAATTGGTAGCCAATTACAGAACAGAGCCAAATCTGTGCTAAAGTTGATTGTCCTTGTTGCACTGTCCCACCAGCCAACTAGCATGGATATAAATCTGGACTAGCTACACCATAGGAGGTAACATAGCAAGCATGGTGACAGCCTCTGTTACTGCAGTGAAAAGATGGGAGGCATGCATTAAGGAAGAAATGAATATGTAAGGAAAAATACTTCATTAGTACCACCAGTCACAGCACTTTTGTTCTTCTCTTTCAGTAATGGTGCAAATCCGGTGCTTAAAATGTGCTTAAAATGCAAATGCTGCTTAAAGTTAATCTTAAAATAGCTGAAAGGGAGAATTTAATCTTATATCATTAAAATGGTCTTCTCCAAATGTGAAAATAAGGGCGATAATAATTCTGACACAAGAATATTAAGATACCTGATTGATATTTTTACATATAATTTGTGGGCTGCCTAGAGTGTAAAATATAGGAAAACGAGGCCTACTAGATTAAAAGTGTTCACTACTGTCCTAAATAATTAAACACACAGGAGTCCCTCAATGGCTCTGTCTGAGAAGAAAAAAGTGTAGCTGGGAGAAATACAGTTACCAAATCCCCCAAATTCATCACAGATGCTTTAGAAGTCCCTGTTCCTGGAGACATGATTAGGTGACAACCTCCAGTGCCTCTTAAGCAGTCAGAAAAATAAGTGTGTAACTGAAAAGATGCACCATTAGTAATATGAAAAGTTGAGAATATCAGGAGATACCCATTTTAAAAAATGTATAATTAATTTACAAACCAAAAGTAGCAACATCATTGAAAAAATATTGATGAAATCCACAGTACTGGAAAGAGTTTGTTACCATAAAGAAGATTTACTCTTCTGTGTTTTTTCCAAGAGATATATTTGAGGAGAGCCACTTGTCTGTCTTCTATCTTGAATAAGTCCACACACAGGGCCCCTTGCAGGAGTACTGCATAACATTACCTCTCTGTTCTGCTTACAACTCCGTGAGGTCTACATTCATTGTTTAAACTGTGAATTCAATATAACAGATCCAAACTTTCACAAAAGCAAACTTTTGCAGCATCTCAATTTCATTTATAAATGTATTGTTTCTGGGACACGCTCTTCTTCTCAGAGTTCTTCACCAGATGCCAGAAAATCTTGAAATCTATTGTTCAGAGCTTGCAAACCTCCATCACAGTTGGACCATGCTGAGATTTAGATGCATGGGTTTCATTTTGAAAAACCTGATTTCCTTGTTTTTATTCTGGTTAATTGCCCAAGGACATCCTCTTGTTCTTCTGGGGAGACAGCTCCCTGATCACTTTGTTTCTGGAAGTTGCTGAAGCCATTCATCACCCTTGAAGCACCATCCACAACGCAGCCTCCATCATCAGCACAGAAAGGTATCACAGGTGCCTACAGCACGTAAGGATGGGTTGGATCTCCAGAAGTACATGAGGGCAAAGGCACCTATTCCTTCTGGCAATGCCATTGACTCACTTGCCCCAGTACAGAAAGACTGTGGTGTATTCGTTCCTTGTCCTTCACTGAAACGCATGGCTTAAAAGGGTTTTTTTACATTTTTTTTTTTAACTAGGACCTCACAGAAAACTTAATACCAGTGGGCAAAGGGGATCTATAAAAGCCACAGCTCCATGATTTATACAATGTAGGCAGATTTCAGAATTCGAGTGTTTCAGTAGTTCACATCTGGATAATAGAGACCTGATCCAGCAAAGGGAATCTTTCCACCCACATCAGCAGGAAGCAGCCTGGTCTTCGCTGGCTCCCTATTATGTCAATCAGGGCTGAGTGATGAGGTTTGAAAGAAAACTGTGATTTTTTTAGGTTGGTTTTTTTAACTCTCCCAGGTCAACAGCAGTTTCCTTCTCCATGGGGGCAGGGGCCGACAATAATCTCTGCATTCGCTGACAATGAAATCACACATTCCTCTTAATCCTGCTCCTGACAGCCAAGTGATTAGTGTGCTACATAGATAGGGCTATTTGACAGCTCCTGAAAATCTCTGTGCATCAACGGCTTAAAACAATATTAATCGTTAGCATTAAAATTTTTCTGACCCCAATCGCAGGCTGATGGATCTGTCCTTTGTTATTTATAGCGTTCCTTTATTTACACCTTCTCATCACCACAGCTTTTGCTGCCTGAGGTTTTATTGCCCTTATAAATTTCCACTCCCTGCACCACCTTAACAGTTTTGAAATAATACAGATAAGCACTAGCAAGCTAATGAATGCAGGAGGTAAAAGGCTTATTCTGCTGCCTCAGTGGCTGAGCCAAAAGGATGTGCCCATTTAACAGCCTTCACTCCAACGCGCTGCCTTGCAAAGCCTAGCCCACCAAAAAGCAATGCAGCAAACAATACAGTGAACTTCTGCCACCAATAAACCTGTCTTGCAAAGGAGATTAATGCTTTTCTGAAAGGTTTTATAACTACTGAATTACCAATCTATTCCAGCACTAAAATCAATCACCGGTGTTGAAGGAATACATTTAGGTTCCTCTTTGCTCTTGTTTGAAATTTTCACAAAAATTCTGCTCTTTCTACAGTCTTCTACTTCTGCTTACAGCATTTTTCAAACTCTGCCTAGCGAGAGAAAGCCTTGAGGGTGTTTGATGGGACCAAGCTTTTCATTCCATGTTTAATAAATTTAACAGAAAAGGTGCAATCCTCAGCCCAGCGAAGTCAATGGCAAAGCCCACTCTACATAGAAATAGATTGTAGGGAAATCAAATGATGAACAAAATGCATTCAATGCAAGCCTAGGTGGTCCTTCTAAAATGTCCTTTCATTTCAGCCAATCCAAATGAAATATGATAAGCAGACCTGACCGATTCCCCAAAAGATATAAAGCAGCTCCACATTCACCAGCCACTGGGAACTGCCAACATTCTTCATGGTTCTTTGATAGCTGAAAAGTTTTGCCACAAGTAATAGTATTCTGCTGTTTATGCAGGGTTCAAAGTACTACTGGGAAAAAAAAATCACACCAAAAGGTGTTAAGAAAAATGAAATTATCTGATAAAGATTTTGGCAAGGACATCAGGATGGGAATTCCCTTGTTTTTTTAGAAAACCTGATATTTCATAACAGTTAACTGGGCCTCTTAGAATTATATCTATGGTGACGAGAATGACTGCCTGCTTTCTTCAAACCATGTGTCCAGGTCAATTCTTAGCATAAAAGTTTTCCCGTAAATCAAAGCTACTGGTTCTGAACTAGAGCAAAGTGACCTCTTCCACCCTCTTTCCTCCTCCTACCCCCACACAAACTCTTGGCACTTCACCCTTTGCCAACAAATGCAAGTTTCGTTCCCAGACACATTTCTCAGAGCCTTAACGTGACTTTCACAAATATGTTTTTGCATCGTTATAGAGGGATTTAAGCTGCAATTGGAGCTCAGGTCACAATTCAGGCTTTCTGAAACTTCAGAGTTTTTAGGTTTATGTTTGTGAATAGAAGGGAGAGCAGTAAAGTTTGGATTTACACTTTGCTACATCGCTGGGATGATTAATACATGGAGTCTTCACACCCGCCCGCCTCCAGTTATTACATCCAGCTGTTCCACACAGCAATTTAAAATTAAATTAAAATAACAATAATTAAAAAAAAAAAAACACTGGAAGGAGATTATCTCTCCCAGAATCCTTAAGCCCTAAGCTAAAGCAGCAACTGCCTGGTAATAAAGAGGAAAAATAGCATTACAGGAGGTTGCAGCTCAGGCTATTCAGAGCTGAGAAGAGGACAGTGCATCCAAGACAGCGTGGCGATAGCAGAGGAGGAGACAAGAGAAAGGCACTAAATGTGGGACTCATGGGGGAAGCCACATAAGCAAGGTAGAATCTGTCTCCTTTCTTGACAGCACTGCCAGCAAATGGCCACTCAGACAACACATCTCTCCCTTTGCACAGACAGCCAAGCACTTGTCCCCATTTTGTTCAGGAGCATTGGCTCTTTTGGAATAACAAAGCCAAATAAACCCAACCAAACCACAAGCCACCATGGGTAAACTGATGCTGTGAAGGAGCAGACTGATCTCTGTTTGTACAAGAGCCCATAGCAGCAACCAACCCTGGTCAAATCAGCTACAGTGATATTGCTGGGGCGTAGAGAGGTGAAGTTATTTCTTCAGCATGACTTGGGCACCCCTATAGATCCTGTTCCCAGTCAGGATTAGACCATGCAGCCCCTCTGGAAAGTCTGGCATGCAGAGCAAATATTTCCTAGCTTACAATAACATGATCTTCTGCAGTTCTCTGCAAAGTGAGGGCGATGAACAAACACCAGATTGTTTGAATAATATTGGTGAATCCAGATTTCAGTTAGAGGGAATTCATGTTAGACCAATTAAATAGTATGTCAATTCCCTCTAAATATATGTTCTTGCTGCTTTCTTGGTAATTATACTTAATGGGCCTAAATCAAATCAGCATGTTACCTGAGAAATAATTGGATTTCTGTGCATGTTTTTAATGATCCTGAAAGGTACCCTGGAGATTTAAGTCCTCTGTGTGTTCAGTGCTTGATCCTAGGCTTCAGTGTGCCTTGGGTATGCATCTCAGGGTATATCAGTCCTGATAAATTAAATGTGCCAGTTTTCTGGTGCTGAAGACAACAGGCATGGCACAGTGCACCGTCCTCCTCATCAAGGTTTTTGGCCTTTAAAACAGAGTGGCTACATCTAAACTTCTCACTGGAAGCCATCAGTGCTAAATGCTAGGCTACACCTACACTAGCAGAGAGCAACTCTAGGTTTCACTGCTACAGCAGCACGTCCCAACCTTGACCTGCAGGGACCCTCTAGGGGTTCTCTACTGAGGCTGTCAATAAGCACGATGATTTTGCAGAGGCACCTCCAAGTTTAGAAACACAAGTCATAGCTGTGCTCTGCTGAGGCCTGTACTGTCCTTTTGAACACCTTCCCAAAGACTGGTGTGGATTAGAAACTAAGGTCTGCATGCTATGGGTGTCAGGGATAAGAAAACTGAATCTACTTTCACTCAAACCAGAACAATGGGAAAAGAAAGTAAAAGTTAAGGCTCCATACGCTTTGATGAACCTCAGCCCTCAAATCACATAGCAGCAAGAAATAAGTCTCACTTGCCCTGAAATGAGACAGAATAGAGTATTTTATCAATTATTTCTGATCTCCTTAAACATTCTGTACTTTGAAATTAAAATTATAAACACACATAATGTATTTATTTATTTATTTACAGGCACAGAGAACACTCAGGAGTGCCAAACAATCCCATGCACACTTCTAAGTCCTGTACACGTCTACTGGACCCCAGATCCACCCAGATCAGAGGGGAACATGGTTAACCCGAGACTTCCCCAAGGCACACAGGCATTAATTTCTCACAGTTTCTACTTAAGCAAGCACTTCTCTGAAATATTTCTTTCAATTTCTAGAGGAGGTGAACCACAATGCTTGAGCACCAAACCTCTGCAGGAATCTTCCCAGCTTCCAGAGACAGCAACCTCAGAGCAGTTAGTAGAGCAGAGATGGTTCCGATAACCCCGCTCACTGGAGCTCCACCGTTTGGAAAACCTGGGGCTTCCAGGTTCCGCATGATTTACTGTCCTCCATCTCCTTGAAATTCTACCCATGAGAAGCCAAAATAGCACCTTGCCTTCTGAGTGAACCCCATACAGCCAGTGAGCATCGAAACCACTAGATTTCAAATGTAACATAATGTCAGAGAGGCATAACTGCAGTGACAGTGGCTGGAGGGAATGACTGCACCATCTAGTTATTCTTCAGCAAAGGTACAAGTAAATGCCACTGACTTCAGCTTTGCTTTCTTTCAAGGAAGTTTTTCTTTTTAGATAACAACCTCTATTCAGGGGCCTTTTGAGGCTCCAGCATGACTCTGAGGGTTGGGGGCTTGGCCACCCTTATTTTACGTTAAAGATGTCCTGTCCAAACTCTGTAGGCCTCTTCCCAAAGCACCTCTGATACGTGTACACAGAAAAACTCACATTCATTCTAGCAAGGTAGGCACTTAACGAAGGGAAAACCTTCAGTAACATGGTCACATCAGGCTCCTCTGATAGGCAAAGTAAGGAAATAGATGTCTCTAGAAGAAAATTCAGACCTTAAATGGCTTCTTATGAAAGTACTCCTGTCACGTCTACCGTTAAGAAGGACAAATCTAGAAACAGAAATATACCCAAAACAGATTGCATTTGTCTTTTGATAAAGTTATGGATCAAGCCACGTGCCAGGCAGCGTGAGCTCTTGACAAGGACTCTCTGGTGCTCTTCAGTTACAATTATGTCTGCTTAGACTTTCTGAAGCAGATCAATGCTCACAGGACCATAGCTACTGGGATCAACTCTTAAACAGGAAGGCATGGCATTGGATTCATTTATAGCTCATAAACCACACTGAAATACTCAATACTCACAAAAGCCCACCAAAACTCCCCATGGTTCTGTATTTTGCATTCTATGGATCCACCTTTCTTCAGTCCTCTCATTATTTTTTTCTCTACAGCAGGGTGAAAAGGCTTACCAAATGGTTATTGAACTCACATGAGCACTAGGTTGTGTCTGACACTCAAAATTAACATCTTGAATCATCAAGAAAAGGCTGAGCACGTCCTGGAATCTCTGTGCAATGCTAATCCTCCTGTATTTCAAACCTTGCTATTAATCCAGGGGGTTCTGATTAAAAGCTTGCCCAGTGACTAAGAAACAATAATTTTTGTCAGGTTACCCTGTTTCACCCTGCAAAATCGGAGCTGCCTGAAAAATGTCTTGTGGAAATGTTTTCAAGCAGCTTCCCCTGCTGTCTTTTAGGAAAATCACTTACCCAGCACACACGCAAACTCCTTCTTTTTTAGCATATCTGTAATTAGCAAAGAATGCCAAGCCATAAATATTTATGCACAGATGGGATCCTGAAGTACCTTCAGAAGTTCAGCACAGGCCTCAATAGTCAGATTACTCAAGGGAGCTTTGATACACAACCTGCAGGTTTAGGAGGACTTGTCAGAACACCCTGCTAATCACTCCTCTCTCAGGGTTGCACTTCTCACCCAACAAGGGATGTTACAATCACTTGCAAAACCACCAAAAAAATGCAGGTGCTTCATTACCTAATTTTCATTTGAATTCCTCACAGATCTTGCCAAAACCCTTCACTTAATCAGCACAGGTCTCTGCCTGCAAAAAGACTTACGTGCTGCTGGCAGAGTCAGAATGATTCTGCTTTTGTTTCAAACCTTTTCTGAAAGCAGGGATATTTTTCTTCCCTGTGCAAACAGGTTTTTTATTTATTCCCCCAAAATTTTGCTGATGTGGTGGTGGTACCATGTTAGTTATGTCATCTAAAAAGCTTGGGATTAAGCTTGTCTGAAACACCACATCCAGATTGTTAATTCAAATAGAGTCAAGGTCTGTTCTGGCTGCAATCTGTTGGCACAGTCTGGCCACCATCAAATCCCATCAGTCTCCAAACTAATGTGCCTGTTTCCAAAGTGCTGATGGAGAATGGTGTCCAGGCTGTCCTTACACCCCCAGTTGGCCAAGACAGTATTGGCTGTCCTGGGTCAAACCTGCAGCAAGCTGACTCCTCCACAGCATACGTGATTGCACTCCCAGTATCCAGGCACTAACTCCATTTAATTTAAACACAGCTAATGAGATCATGCAAAACCCAGGTTAACATTTCCCAGACTGATCTGGGAGCAATTAAAAGCTGGCTTATGGCATGGTGTGGGCAGTTGAGCTTCCCGTTGCACCACCATCTTCCCTGCCTGCCTTAGGCACCCAGGCCTTAAGTCTTTGCCCACACAGAGCTCCCACTCCCTCAGAGAGAGAGAGGACAAGTCCCCCTAGGCCACCAAGACAGGGGGGTTGCTGCAGATGGGAGTGGGAACAGCCCACCCACTGCCAACAGCGTGAGCTCAGGGTTGGCAAAGGCTTTCACTGGCACCTGCAAAAACAATCTGCAACTGGGGCTGCCAGTGAGGAGAGAGGACCTGGAGCAGCAGCATCCCAGCAAGGAAGCAAGTGAGGGGGAAAGTGGAAATGTTCCACACCCACGGTGTTATCTTACACCAAAAATAAAGATGGAAGGGAATCAAAAGTCCTTGGAGGTCTCTCTGTTGAGTATTAAGTATGAAAACGCTTTTGTGTTGCCAGAGCAAACATTCAATAGCAAGATACTTACTTGGCCTGCACTTGTACCACACGATGAGGTACTTGCCGGTTCCAGGGCACGGATCTGCACCAAACAGTCGGCTGTTGACAATAAACTGGCAGCTCCGCCTGTCCTGGCACTCATCCAGCATCTTCTGCAGCCAGGGATGCACAGAGACATGCACAAGGAACAGAGAAACAAAGGTACTTCAGTATCTCCACCACCAAAGAGACCGTCAAAAGCAGACTAGCTTGAGAACAGCAAGGCCACCCTTGTCTCCTCAGCTGGCCATGGCATGAAGTAGGCAATGATGCTCAACACAGTGGGTAGCAGAGTAGCCATGGGCTAGGAGAGGACTCCACCTGGCATTGTTTTAAGGAGCATGATATCTCTCTCTTTAATGCATGCAAAAGGAGGGATTTGCATGTGACCATCACAGAGATTTTAAAACATTTACACAACTTTAATCACAGCATAAGACAATACCATGCCAGGAAAAGCACCTTTCAGAATATGGATCAAACTTTGCAGCTAAAAACAGACCCAAACTCTGCCACCACCATTCTGCTTTAGAATTCCCTGGAGATGCACAATTTCAATGACAGCTTTCAAAAAAGCTCTTTACTAAGTTATATAAAAGCTTTGGCAATTGCTGGTATTCTAATAATTACTACTTGTGGTGGGAACACTGTTATACAGCCAACTTAGACAGTTTTTAATAGGGCTCACTTCTCTTGCCCCATGACTATCATGTTCCTTTTAGCTAAACTCAGCAAGGGCCTGCAAGTTGGAGGGCTCCATACCAGCAGCATTTTGGTTCCTATCCCATTTTCTGCACTGCTTTCCTCTAGTGCTTGCTCCCCTCTTCCCCATTCATAACACTCATAAAAGCTCCATCTCAGAATCCACAGGGGCAAGACATTCTGTCTCCTGCTAGAAAATAGCTGCATTAAGGAAGATTAATGATTTCTTTTAACCCTATGATCCTCTAAGGCAGAAGAGGGGGGAGGAAATACTATTAAGTGGGGCAGTAATTAAGTTTAAATTCAGCTGGATGGCTTTGGTGGTATTTATGTACTCCTGTACAGCCTCTGAAGTGCTAAAATTACCATAATGTTTGTCTGACACACATGAACCTGTCAGACTGTTTTGAGACCATAGCACAGGGTAATCCAACAGCCTCACCAAGACCCTGCGATACAGCTGTGAATTACAATCCAAAACCAACTAATTTTCACTTGCAAGGAGGCACTGGAAAATCCTTCCTCAGAAATTCCTGTAAACTTCTGCCATTTCTTTTGTCTTCTCCCTGTTTCCTTTTCTTACACCCACCTTGATATTTGGGCTTTCCCACAGTCCTGTATCTGTTCCATTAACATGAACGTGGTTCTTTCCCTACCATGCGCCACCCAAATCAATTCGCTCTCTGCCTCAGTAACTGCTCTCTATTTCTGACTTCTCCCTGAACATAATATAATCTTCAGCATTATAACTCTGAATGTCACCCTCTGAACAACAGGAACAACAGCTGTTCCAGTTTCAAGTGCAATTTGAAACTGCCTCATTTGAGGTTGCTCATAACTTCCTAAAGCTTTCACCTTTTGGGCTGACATACGCAAGAATTTGTGCCTGCCTCAAGTATGAACTTTATTTAAAGTTCAAATCAAGACGATTGAGGCCTTTCCTAGTGAGCAGAGAACATATGTTGTTGTTTTCCATTTACAAAGGTAATAAAATTCAGGCATCTCGTTTCAAAATACAGGGCTTAGGAGGGAAAGGCTGAAATGTGAACACTGAAGGAGGTGGCTGGGAGCATTAGCCCCAGCTTGACCGTCACGTTTAAGTGCATAGAAACAGCGTATTCTTTCCTCGAGGCTCATATGGGTTGACTGCTCACTCAGCATGTGAAATTTAATTTAATGCAAAATCCAATGAGTTGCAAAGGAATTTAAGCAAGGCCTCTATGCAGATATCTCTTTTGATCTCACAAGGCAATGAACAACTGGAACAACTCTTGAGTGCTTCACATAGGAGAGAAATCTGTTTCAAATCACTGTAGACCTGAAAGGATTTGCTGGTATTGGACAGCCACGGCTGTGTTTACACCCAAGCAGTGCTAAGAATATGAAGCAAAGGATAACAAGCAGAACCCTGAATCTTTTCTTTCCCACATGGGAAGCTTTCTCCCCTCAAAGGCAGCACACTCAGGTTTTTGGTCAACAAACCATGTTCATAGCATACGGCTGGGATTTTCTAAAGTCTTCAGCATTGCATAATAGGTGCTATTAAAACTGGTAGGAAAACCATCTGGGGTTTCAGCAGAGACTGAGTTAGGCCAACAAGAAGCCTCTTTGAAAGCCTCAGCTTCGATGTCTAAGCAGCAGGTGTTCATCTGTCCTTAGGCTCAGCACCAAGAGCGAAGGCAATTACTTACCAACCACAGAGAACAATGAACATGGGTAACCTTCACATATTGCCACTTTGTCTTGTTCTGCTCTAAACTTTGGCAGCTCTTACTTACTCTATATATTCCATGTAAGTGAAGCCTCCCAAGTTTACTTTCTGCAGTATGCAAAGAAACATAAAACCCTAGAGAAAAGTTTGGACCTAAATTAAGGAGAAAAAGTCATCTATGCCATTATTAGACTATAGAAAATAGGAAGTTAATAAGCCTTTTACTAATTGGTTGTAGTGTTTACCTATAGTATCAACTTAATTTGATAACAGCCATAACTCTGGGAAGTTATTTCATGGGAAGACAGAATTCAATATTTCCTTTTCATTCACGTAATTCTAATGTGCCACCCCTAAAGAGCAACAATTTTCCTGAAAATTTAAAAAATTAAGATTTATGATTTCCTGCTGATTGTTTGAGTAAAGTCTTAAGCATAATGAAATATATTCATAAAGAGTCAAATTAAAAAATATGTTTAATGCTCAGTGAAATACATCAGGAAAAACACAATGAAAATTAGCAATGGTTAATTGTGGCATGTTCATGATTAAAAATAAAGAACAAAGATATTATACCAGCTCTAATGTTAACTTAAAAACTTATACATACAATTTTTAACTATCCCTGCATACACAGAAATATTCTTCTCCTCTGCTTTCATGAGGATGTGACATATACTGTCAACTTCTTAAACACTGTGTAACACAGCAACTCTGCAGAACGTGTGACAAGGTGATCCACTACAGATACACTTCCCCTGCAGGTCCAGTGCACCTGGTATGTATAGGAGCCCTTACAAACCAGGGTCTTGGCCTTCTGATCTTATTCACAAAAAAATCACACTTCTAAGCAGTATCAGAGCTCTGACAGATGTCAGAAGTCTTTTCTGAAGTATTTGCAGATGACCAAGTAGACTGACACAAGGCAGGCTGGGAGTTTACTTGTTAGTGAGGGAATGTCCTGAGCTCACATGGCTTTTGCTTAATGTCTGAAAAAAAATTAGGCAATTTGTTCTACGCCTGCCTTGTTTTTCTGGCTACCACTGTCAACTATAAAGGTGGGAAAACATAACCACAAAACTAAACCAAAATTACCAATCTGAACATGCACCCAAGTAGTCGTAGACTTGCGGAATCCTCTCTAACTTGGAAATATAATCAGTTGCTTATGCTACTGCCATCTAGCAAACCCCTGAGTAATGTAAAATAAAAGCACATTGGACTAGATTATATTATGAAAATCACTCCAACTGAAGAAGGTGGAGGAGGAATTCCTATCTGGCACGAAAGGGGAGGGAAGACACATTAATTGCATTGTGCCATTTTATAATTGCGTTCCAGTGGTAAATCAAGCCTGAGGGCTGACAGCCAGTGCTCAGGAGGGAAGTTGTGGCTGTTTAAACCCATTCCATTCTCTGGTTCATGATTGAGCTAAGAAGCTCCAAGATTTAGAGGAGATAAGAAAGCAAGAAATGTGAATTCAAGTAAAATAAACACTAATCTAACCCCTGTGATTTACGCCCTGGATTAATCTCACTGCAGTGACCCGAATCTTAAAGCAAGGGCAGCCTCAAGCTCAATGCTATGTCTTTCTGGTGGGCATTGCAGATGAAACGCATTTCTTGTGCTCATTTTGTTGTGCTCATTAGCTAAGTAATTGCTTGTGCTCATTAGATAACAACCTTTTAAATTTGGAACTGGATGGGAGCTTTTCAAGAAGACTGTCCTCAGCCATTCCCAAGGCTGCACTCATTTTTATTCCGTCTCTTCAAATCATTCATCAAGAAGCACTTCCTCTGTACACTCAAAATAAACCACAACTGAGCTTAACACCCAAGGCAATTAAACTTACCTCAGTTCTTAGTCCCTTGTAGTAGTTCATAGGTTCAACACACTAAGGGTGAAGTTTTGGACCCACAGAAGCTAATGGTGAAAATTAATGGCAACTAGGATTTCGCCACAGGGTTGCTCTCTGTACAACCCCCATCATCAAAGGATGACTGTAGGGCATGTCAGTCAGGCATGAAATTACACAGAGGAACCCCACTAAATAATTGTCTAAGTTGGATGTTGCTGAGGAGAATAACTCTGAGAGCAAACTGCATGAATAGGTCAGATCTGTGCGCCGTCAAATGAAGATGGGCAGAAATTTGTACTAGGGCTTTTACACTAGAATTTACCAGTAATTTTTTTAAAAGTGGTCAGGCATTTTTAGGTCACATTCAGTCCAGATACAGACATTAGGATAAAGTTACACCAACACTTATACTTGGTGCACCTCCATTTGTTTTGCAATCAGAAGAAGTAAATACAACAAACAAGGCAGAATTCACGCCACAGAGTACAATGCATTAGTAATGGTTTCATGTCACATTATATTTAACTTTTAATACTGTTTTACCTACCTCTGAATGTTGCCATTACTTTAAAACACACTGTAAACTTTGTAAGTTTTAAATTACCAAAATTATTTATAGGTCCTTTTTCCAATTATCTGAAGAGTGCATATTCACCTCTATTCATTCACACTAATTACTGAAGCCCACGGAGCAAGAAGATTTCCGAAGAAGTAGCAATAGGGAAGGACAGACTATACGAGGAATGAAATCCTTGTTGATGGTTACCTACTCTTCATGTGAAGAAGAGACCAAAGGCCTTGAATCTTTACCTCTAATCTATGGTAGGTTTTAGTACTCTACTAGCCATCTCTTGTCACTTGCCCAAGGACCTCACAATGCTCACAGCAGTCATCAGGAGGGAACTATGTCCAGATATTTGGTGACTCACTTAACACACCAGACTGAAATAAAGAGCTGAAAACTGGGCACACACTCCCTTTCACCAGCTCTGCTACGGGAGCAGTAAACACTAGCAGGGCAGTAGGGCAAGTAGCAGCGGGCTGGGATGTTAGAACCAGAGCTCCTCTGGTAGAGACTTGAAAGAGCCTAGAGACAGCAATTCACAAAGAGCAGGAACATGCTCAGGACATAGAAGGGCCTGATAAAAGCTGCATTACAAATATCACTTAATTAACCATTACCTACATTTCCTAACAGTGGGAAACTTAATCTGTATGTGGGGTCAACTTCAAAGGGAGAGGAGGTCTAAGCTGAAGAAATACAAAAGGATGCATAACCAAAAGTCATGGGATTAAAGAAAGGGAAAGCTTAAAACACAACGTGGAAAAAAAATAATTGAGAGAAAACCATCACACTGTCAAGCAGGGTCTTAGTGGAAATGATGGAAGCCCCATGACTCAGAAATTTTAAATTTAGAGTAAACAAAGTATTAGGAGGCTTACACTCCAGGGAGAAGTCCTGCCTCCTCAGGGAGACAGGCTGCACCAACCACCTCTCCCTTCAGTCTCTCCTCTTCTGTAGCACATAATCACACTGCTCTGATGAGCTATTTCGGTCAAACCAAAGATTTCAAAGATACAGCAATTTAGAGATTATCTACGACCTCTGCATCAAGCAGTTCTTCTATTTGCAAATAATTAGCTGGGGGAGCTGCTTGCCACAGAGCTACACTTCAGCCTGGGCAAGATTCGTGAAGGAAGCTGCACTGGTTCTGTGATTTTTAAGAGCAACTCTGGCATTGCAGTAACCTCTTCTGCATCCTGAGCTCACAACTCACTACCCTTTGCAAAGTAATTAATACAGTCTAGAAGGGTCTGGAGCACAAGTCTTATGAGGAGTAGCTGAGGGAACTGGGTTTTTTCAGTCTGGAGACAAGGAGGACGAGGGGAGACCTTATTGCTCTCTACAACTATCTGAAGAGAAGTTGTAGTGAGGTGGGTGTTGGTCTGTTCTCCCAAGTAACAAGCAATAGGATGAGAAGAAATGGCCTCAAGTTTTGCCAGGGGAGGTTTAGATTGGGTATTTGGAAAAAATTCTTCACCGAAAGGGGTGCAAAGCATTGGAATGGGCTGCTGGAGGAAGTGGTTGAGCCACCATCCTTGGAGGTATTTAAAAGATGTGAAGATGTGGCACTTAGGGACATAGTTTAGTGGTGGATTTGGCAGTGTTAGGTTTACTGTTGGACTCCATGATCTTATAGGCCTTTTCCAACCTAAACAATTCCATGATTCTGTCTGATGAAGAAATGCCCAAACAGCTCTTCAATTCACTGATATTTCTGAGACTGAAATTGTCCTTTTCAAATTGTTTGTAAGCTGTGGAGATGTAATGCACAATATGACAAACGGTGTGTTCTCCTCCCAGTAGCACTGACGACCATCGTTATTCCTTTCTATCAATTTCCTCCCTCTTTCCTCTTGACCATTATCATCTTACGGATGTTCAGAGTCATGAGAAAAGGCCTTTTCTCGTTTGTGTCGAGGGCTGTTACATCAGTGGGACCAAGCAATATCCTGTGACTTGGAACGGAGCCACTGTCCTTGATCTACCAAGAAAGCCTGAGCAGCTGGATTATCTTCTTCTACTTTATATTTTCTTCTGGCACACAGTTAATCCAGAACACTTGGGGAAACTAAAATCCTCTTCTGAAACAGTGACACACACCCTTCCAGTCCCTTCTCATTTTGTGATCAACGACTGGCCCATGCTTTGAGATTCATGCAGCTACTGGAAAGTTTATCTCATCTTTCCGTCAGCTGACCGAAGAGGTCAGCTCCCCTTTGCTTTCTGGCAGAGAAACCTTCCTGGTAAGTGCAAATAAAAAAGGGGGAACTCGTGCTCAGGGAATCCTGTGGTTAGCATGCAAGGAATCTGCTCCCTTTTGTACGGTGGCCTCACCCACTGCTGGAAAAACAGCGGGAGATGGTGGCAGCAAAGGTGTCCTGTATCTCGCTTAAAGGACAAAAGGAAATACCACATCAGCAGCACCAATGATTCTTGTCACCAAGGACTGGTTGTCCCGGAGAGTGTTGAAAGAGGCCCAGGCCACAGGTCATGCCTATACTCCTTCCCTAAACTAGCTAATCTTTCTAAGGAGAGGCATGGCTTGGCTCCAGAGCACCTTCTAAGCACAGCTCCTCTTGGAGAAACAAGTCACACAGTAAAATATTGCCCTCTGAAGTGCAGTTTCCTTCTGATTTCAGTACATGTATATATGAAGACAGAAGTTAGCCTACAATGTCTTCGATAAATATCTGGGAGCCGAAACTTTATGGATAAGTACATCTCCAGGGCTTTTTATTTTCCTTCTAAATAAGCTTCGCTCCAGAGATTTCTGTTTTCCTTCCAAACAAGCTGTGGTTTTATTTTCCTGTCAATTCACCAAAATGAGAATATTGCAGGTAATCTGCTGTAAAGTGTGATTTAGTTTTTTGGTAATATGCAATAATTTTAGGCCAACTATTAAACACTCTTACATAGATACCTTAAGTGGTTTGTTGCTGAAAACAAGTGACATCAGGAATATTGATCCAGGAATGAACAGCTGTGGAAAGCTTTATAAGCAAGCTACTCCAAACCTCCTCCTCTTCAGCTGAGCAGCTTCCTTCACATACCAATGTGCCTCCATGTATTTTTGCAGGCACAAGGTGGGCCCTGTGATCTTGGCTAGGAATGACTAGGTTTCTCATTAAATGGATTCACTTACCAGCAGCCACTCATCATTAGGCAGTGTAGGATACCTAACACTCCTATTTCTCCTTCATCTTCTGTGCCAACATTTATGCTTTCATATGAACAAACATACACTGTTGCTGTATCTGTTTAACAGGTTTCTTATTTCCCTGGAGGCAAGAGCTCATGAGATGTTCCCATGACAAGGGAGTGCAAATGTAAGCAGTAGTGTGGCAGATGAGAGAACCACACCACAATATAAGGGAGAGGCTAAAGCAGGTGAGGATGGTCTCTAGCAGATCTCCTTGTAGTAAAAGGTGGCTCCAGATGTTCCTGTGTCTCCCCCTTCTGTGCAGCAACGTAATTTAGTTGCTTCTCCATACTCTTTCACAAAAATCAGACATTGTGCAGACCAAAAATGAGTTTGACCAACTCTATCTGGGTGACATGGGATTACAGAGCAAAAAAAACCTTCAGTGTGAAAACACAATGCACAGACCTACCAAAAAATCTTAAAGCTCATTAAATTATTAGTTTGCATGCTCAGATCAACTGCACAATTGCTCCAAAAGAGTAAAGGTATGTGAGTTATGGGTCATGGAACCAATAGACACAAGACCATGCTTGTGCAGTTCTGCGGCCTCAGGACTCAAGCTAACATCTCTGCATGATCATGCTCTGGTGAAACAGACTTTCTAGTGAGCATACAACTCATGTCTCTGCATAAATTATGCAGTGTGGATAAACAACCTGTTATCTATTGTCAAGCATTTTCAGAAGTATGTCTTTGACATGACAAAATATTCCTTAATATTTAAGAATTTACTTCTTTGGGTGAAAGGTAGACTTTGGTCCTGGTAGCTGATTGTCCTGACCTACAAGCAAGAGAAGAGATCGCTCAGCCACCATAAAGCTACTCCTCATAGACCTCCTCTGTCAATGCAGGACATTTTGCACTGCATGAGTCCCTTTTACCAGAGCCACCAAGACTCCAGATGCTCCTCTTCTCTGTCTTTCATCTATTCCTGCTGACTGAGACAAGGGCATTGTACTCTATTACTTTCCAGTCAGGAATACATCTGCAGGACTCCACAAGAAAAGAGCAGAAGAGCCAATACCAGAACAGACTGTTAATTAGCAGTACCAGTACCCCAAATTAACTTCTATTATTAAGGGATGAGTGGGAATTTTCTACACTTTCATCTTCAAAGTATCTCAAAGATGCTTCATTAATACAGCGCAAACTTCCTTCCTTCCTGCCACATATCTCACGTGACTTGTGCTAACTCTGGGCTCCCCTGTTAAACTGAGTGGAGCAAGGGGAGTAGGGGGAGCTGTTTAAAAACCAAATAATGTCTAGCTTTCAACACAACTTTATTTTGATGTACTGATCTCTCTATATTCGTGTGACTTGATCTAAGAGTTAACAAGAGACCAACCACATCAAAACTGAAATCCCAGTCTGAATGTCTGAATTCTTTGTGCGTTTGGAAATCTCCCACTGAATCTGACATTATGATATTATATTAACAGAAATGTGTAGTTTGGGGTCACTACCTTAATGTCTCTGACACGCTCTCCCAAGTGGTCTGCATTTCATTTCAAACAAAAACAAGTGACTGAAGCAAGGAATCCTGGCAGCCAACCACACAAGGCTGCATTAGTAGTCTCAGTGTAATCAACCCTTTCTTCTCCCTTTTTAACATAGAAACAATGTCCGAACTGGGCATTTACAGGAGAGAGAGCTTTTAAATGGGAATTAACTGTTGCTCAGAGGTTGTGTTTGCAGGGAACAGTATTAATAACTGCCCCTTACACCCCCTCTAGGCCACTCTCCAGAGAAGCAGCAAATTTATACAGTCATGGATTTGATTAGACACAGTGATTTTATATACTTAATTTTGAATGGTTTTGCTTGGCTGACTTTTTCAATTACTGACAATCAGAATACACACACAATTGGGCCTGCCTATAGCAGCCATATAGCTGAGTTTCAAAACCACAAAAATACATACAATTTTCTTGTCTACAGCTTTCCAATTTTCCTACATACATGCATTTCCTACCAGTGTGTTGCAGGCAGCTTGCCATTCAGCTTGCAAAGTTTCTGGCCTGCCCTTCAGAGAGGCCTCACCCCCTCCAGGATTGAGAAAGAGACAAGATTCATCTCTGGCACTTGGACTGATCCTACCCTGGCCAAGCACGGCACACATAGTAGCATCAGAGCTGGATTTGGGGGCACCGAAAAGGCACTGTGGATCTTTTCCAAAGAGACTTGGGAACTTGTCCAAGGCCTCCCAAAAAAATTGTGGCAGAACAGAGAATATAAGCTTCTTCCCAAGCACACCTGCATCCCTAAAAATGGGTGAGTGGTCTCAGTCTCAAACTTACTGTACAAGAGATTTGCTGCAAGGCTGCCTACACAGGACACAATTCTGACACTGATAAATAGGGGAGCCATAATTACAAGCACTGTAAGTATTGGAGGCAAAGCTAATGGGTAACAGCTCTGAGGACATAAGGAGCTAAGCTAGGCAAGTAAGGATTTCTTTTAAATCTCTCCTGCACATAAAACCATGGCATGGAAAGCCAAAGGTTACATCCTCCCTGTTCTCAAGTTCTTCCAGATGCGTTAAGCGGGCCAGACAAGGCTATGCACACAGCTATCAATTATGCTGGTAAGTGAAATGTTTCAAGTAAATTTTGCAGTAAATCAAGAAAAGAAAGAAGGGAAGGCTAGTCTCTGCCAAAATCTTCAGTCCACGTTCTTCCACTCTAAACAACACAACTGCCTCTTTATACTACGAACTCTCATATATGAACTTTATCATACCTGGGAAAACCTTCCACTGATAAGGGCCGTGTCCTCCCACACTATAACTCAAGCATTTGTTGTGCAGTGGAAGTGGTATGAGGGCAATTGCAAATCTGTCAGCTTAAGGGTTACACTACTGGCAAACACCAGCCCTTTGCAATTTCTTGAGAATTTACCACTGACATTTGGAAGCCAAAGCACTCATATCAACTTCTAAAAATGCTGTAAATTTCTCTTAAAAACCCTGGATACAAGAGTGAGAAGTAATGTGGGAAACTCTGGCCTTTAGCCAAATTATAAACAAAATTATTCACTAGCCTTGTAGAAACATTAATCTAGTTCTGCTATAAACTTCTATTATGAGATATGATTCATTCATATCCATAAACACACTGGAATCCTGAAATCTTTGCCTAAAAATTCTCACAGTCCTAAAATCCTGTGTTTGGAAAGACTTGTGCTTACTTCAACATCCAGAGGCAGATCCCATTCATCTCAACAACATCAGCCAAGTCTCGTTTCTAATTTTTCTTGTTCCTACTGACAGTTAAGTAACACTGGCACCTTCTAAATAATCCTTTGATTTGCTGACGTCACATACGTTTGGGAGGATACACATAGTCAACACCCCCTACACAAATGGACAGAGCTGATTAACTACTGATGCTTGGGAGATTACAAGCTTAAGTGATGTATGATCACTTACAGCAGCCTAAGAGCCAAATGAGTCAGAAGGCGTAAAGCCAAAGATTCTCTGTGGGTTTCAAGTTACCAAAGTAAAAGACTCTTGAAATTGGATCAGTTCTGAAGTAAAAAGAGCAACTTCTGAATGTGCTGAAAAAGTTAACCATAGGGAAGGAAAACTAAAAAAAAAATTTAATCTTGTCAAACATAATGTGGCCTTCCAGTGTAATTATGTTTCAACCACATTCCTGAACTATTATTGACTAGAGACGCAGCAAAATTAAGAAATTAATCAGCAAAATCTGATTCATTCCTGTCAGATCTACACAGATGAATTATCCACTAAGATGTGTGAGATGTCAGTGCTCCCATGCTGGGTAGCTTAATACAGATCTATGCAGAACCAGCACAGACAGCTGTTGCCTGGCCAAGGAAAGAAGAAATCTAAAACAAACAGATGCAGTTTAACATGCAATACCTGAAGAGAAGTGCCAACTGAACAGGCAACATCCTCTTTAATTAAAGTTGCATAAGAGTGGGGATAGCGAGAAGGACACATCTGATGACTTGGTACAATTCGGCCATAAAAAGAAGACTGGATGCTGATGGTGGTTCTGTGAGGACATCTCAGAGAGACATATTCTCCATCGCAGGCATGGTCAGTGTAATTCTTTAATACTTGTGATATGTAACCTGGAAAAAAATTACAAAACCCATTATTAATGAAAAGTAGTTAATATTTAGGTGATTTACAGCACTGCAGTCTAACAAACACAACTACCAAGCAATGAATTTATTACTCATCTCACACACATGAAAAAGAGAGAGACAGTGACGTGGTGAGGGGTGGGAGGCCCGGCGATTTGGCCTTCAGCCACATTATCTATCCTTAGTGGAAGCAATATTCAGATGCTCCAAACTCTTAGTCCAACCTTACCACTTACTTGCATTAGCATATCTACCAAGTTTAAAGGAAACGCAGCTGAGACACACTCATCATTTAGACCACAGCTAGATACCACATGGAATTTTTTGCCCCCCAAACACAAGACAAACATCAACAAACTGGAGTGAGCTCAGCAGAGGGCCACCAAAGGGTTGGGAGCTGGAGCTCTTGGCCTGTAAGAAATGGTTTGTTCGGCCTGGAGAAGAGACAGCTTTGGTGGAAACTTAACAGCAGTCTGCTAGTATCTACAGGAAGGTTACTTAGGAGGTGGGAGCCAGGTTCCTCACAGTGGTACATGGTAGGAGAATGAAAAATAGCAGGCACAAAATGAAACCAAAGAGTTTCAGGCCAGGTATCTGAAGCAACTTTCTCACTGTGAGGGCAGTCAACAGTGGAATAGACTGCCCAAAGAAGTTTTGCCTCCACAACCTCACTGGGCAACTTGTGCCAATGCTTAATGGATTTTACAGTGAATTTTTTCATTACATGCAATTGGAATTTTACATGTTATGATTTTGGTTTTGGTCCCTCTGGTTCTTTCATTGTGTATTTCAGAGAAAAGTCTGGTTCTATTTCCTCTATTATCCCTTTAGGTAGTGTAAAACAGTAGTTAGATCCCACTCTCCTTATTCTTTACTTCTCCTAGATGCACAGACCAGCACCCTCTTGTCTTATTATCCATCATATGTTCCCGTGCTCTTGCCTTCTTGGCAGCCAAAGGGACTCTCTCCAGATTCTCAACATCTTTGCTGTACTGAGGTGCCATCTTGATATGCAGTTACCTTTCAAAGCTGAAGGTGCACTGCTTCCTCATATTCATCATCCTGTCCTCCAAGGCATGATAATGCAACACAGGGAAGCACAGTTCATGTGGCTCGACAGAATTCATACAGTTTGCTCAGAATCATTTCAACATCAACTCTACCTATCCTTGCAGACACATCTATAAGATATATTTACTCCACTAAGTCAAACAACCCCAAGGTCTTTTCTCTGTTCCAAAGGTCATATTCAGCAACCTCCTCTTACTCTCCAAAATAGCATGGCCTTGTTCAGAGCTTTTACTGGGAATAGTTCTTCCATACCATCACTCAAATCTAACTTAAGAGTTGCATAAAAGAACACTGGTCCAAACAAATTTCAAGGTGCCTAAAACAACAATAATCATTATCCTTAGAGACACTCAACTTACATAATTCAGCTTTGGCATTAAAACTGCCACTATGAGGGTTGGATTCTCTGATTTCTCCAAATTTTAATCTGCCGTTCTTATTTAGCAGCTCTGTTGCTGCAGTGCCCCAAGGTGTGCACCAAGTAGATATTTACTCAAATTAACATATTAATTTCCAAGTACCCAGGGCATCATTTGCTTATAAAAAAAAAGGTTAAGACACAGTCCCCATAATTAGAATAAATGACAGGGCTGCATCAGATCAGGGAACAGCACTGTTTAATTTAGTGCCTTTACCTCGCTTGTTCAAGAAAACGCTCTGGAAAAAAATTAATTACTGGAGTGCATCTCCTTTCCCAGTCAGTAGAATCCATGCTCCGTGTGATGCTGTACACCTAGTCCTGGAGAGAGCAGCTCTTCTCCCTCAAAAGTAAGGCAATCATAAAAGATGTGCACCAAGGAAAGCAAACTACAAACAAAACCAGAATATAACACAAAACATTAAACACGTTTCCTCATTGTTACTCCAGCACATTAGGACTTTTCTCTGAGGCTGACCTATTAGGGAGCCAGAAGCAAAGTGCAACCAAAGTGCAGTCAAGACTGTACTGGTTCCTCTGAATATTCAATTATTCTGTCAGAACAGCCATCCTTAGAGCATGCCTTTCATACTACCAGTTCAGGGAAGGTTTCAACCCCTGCAATTAGCGCAGATCGCTTGTTGAAACAACACCTTCCTCACCTCTTCCATCAGCAATTGCAAAATAACTTGAGTTCATTCAAGCTCAAGATATTGAAGGGATTGAAAGCACAATGTTTGACATATCTGGCACTGACCACTGTCAGAGAGAAGATACTGGATAAGGCACAGTCCTGACCAGGGATGACGTGATGGTCTTCAAACAGCAAAAGAAGCAAAAGGAAGCAGCTGTAGAGAATTACTGCTCTTTTTTTCCTCTTTAATTTTGCACTACATTCATTTGTCATTCTTTTGAGTGTTAATATTTCTTTACCCATTGATTCACGGTTCAGTAACCCAAAATCTGAACTGTTTCCAGCATCCCTGCTGAATTTTCAGTAACAAGTCTTCAGTGACCTTTTGTACCACTACATGCGGTACCATGGAGGGAACTACCAGGCTCTTTACTGAATGAAATGCATAAACTTATCGCCAATGGCAGGTATTTGAAGATTTCAATGGCACTTGTATATCAAGTTAAAAAGCACTTCATAAGTACACAAGGAATATCTTACAGAACTCATTGACTTTTTCCTGGCAAGCATGAGAAAGTCTCTTTTAGATGGATGCAAGAAACTATTTTAGTTTATTAAAATGATGCAGCAGATCACCATTCAGCTATTTGTAGACCACAGAACATGACAGTCAAGAAACTGAGATGATAAAGATTTCATCAAATGATTGTATCACTCCTTATAGAGTATATTTCTCTGTACTATTACCTGGGATATAAGCTACAGCCTTACATGTGTCCACACCAAACAAAGATAAGGCAGGCTGTTACTAAAGATAGCAAAAGATCTTTGCCACTCCTTTCTTCATCTTCCGAAATGTGAAAACATCATTCACAGATGCAGGACCTGAAGGCAAGCAATTTTTAATGTAAAACATCCCAGCTGTAATGCTACAGTCAAATCTGCTCTGTTTTGTCATGGTTTATCTTGGAGTGGAAGTGACATCAACTGTCATGATTTTATCAGGAAATTATTTGGGGGCTCACTCATTAGGGAAGAAACTGTTAGAGCAGGTGGTAATTTGAGATTTTCTTTAGAAATATATAATTCAGCTTGAAAGCATGCTAAAAGCATAAAAAAAATCTGAAGCATTAAGCCCACCAAACCTTTTCCAAATGCTATATATATGGAAAATCTGGGATAACAAAAAACAACCTCAAAACTTTAAAGTACAGCAAGTCTACTTTTCTAAAGATCATGTCAAGAATATGGAACTTTTGCTCATGGGCATCCATACTCCCAAATTAAAAAAATGTATAGGGGTTAAGTGCTAAACAATATACTTAGAAATAAATGATTTCCCACCATCTGAAACACATGAAGTCAGTGCATCTAATTGTGTTTGTGAATGAAACATTACTTTTTTTCCTACTTGACATAGATTCTTTTATTTTTTCCTGTTTGATGTAGATTATTTTTTTTAACTCTATTTCTATATTGTTTTTTCAGTATCTACTCTTACTTTCTTCTAGTTTCCTCAGCTTCCTTGCAGATTTTTTTAAGACTCTGAATGTGAAACAGAACTGTCTTCCAGGAGAGACCTTAATCAGATACTTTTCTGGAGCTCAGACTACCCTTATTCCACACTTTTTCAGATAGGCTATGGCTGGAGAGTTTCAGCTTATTCTTTACACACCGAACACCGATACCCATAAGATCTCACTGAAACAGCACTAAGCCAGTGGAATAGAATAACAAACCATGAGGACAGGCAAACAGGGCTGAAATGTGACCACAGGCAAGGCCTGAAGCCAGAGCAAGTAACTCAATGAATGCATTTCATAGCAGGCATTACTGATAATCCTGTGATTGCAGTAGTAAAAGCAGCTCTCTCAAATCACAGAACAGCCTCATATGGACAAGTAGGGCTTGTTGTGCTTTGTTACTAATACTGGAGATTAAAACTTGGTATTACAAACCTTCTACAGAGAGATTTGCTTTCATTTCAGATGCTCCCCAACCCTTTCACCTTTCAGATACTATACAGCACTAGGAAAACCTGAACATCTTGTAAGCATATTTGGGAAAATACTTTTATTTTAAGCCTACAGTTCCTTGCCCACTATCTGATCTTCTGTACTGCAGTTGTAGCTCCTAAGAGTACCCAGTGTTAACTTAGAAAAACTGCTTTGAAACAAGAGTGAATTTAAAACTCCAGATGTGTGGCAGCAATTCAGGGCTAAACAGGGAAACATTCTATAAATTCTGAATAGTATTTCATAGGTCTCCTTGGTTTATGTAAGGATGAGCAAGTAGTGGAAATTAGACATAACTCATGTCTGTTGCCTCTTGCCTTTGTATTTTACATTCTGAGAGGAGTCTAGCTTTGTTTTATATATAAACATTTTTAGGAACCAGAAGGAAGCATTTGGATACCCCTTCAGCCTTCTCTTCTCCAACCTCCCCTCCTACACCATGTGCTCCAGCCCCAAACCATCTATGGCTCTCCACTGGATTCCGTCCACTTTGTTAGTATTTCTCTTATAATATCGTACCAGTATTACGATCTGTAATTCAGGGGACTGACTATCCAATTCTTTTAGATTTAAGGATTTTTAAAAAACTCTTTCACTCACTGTATTGTTGCAGAAGGCAGCCAACATGCTAAAGGAAATTTGACAGTATAGAGAATTTGGCTGGAAGGAGCTGTACCAGGACTTCATCAGCTTGCAAACATCTCCTCAGCTGTTCACTCCTGCCTCAATATTTCAGATCAAAGTCCCTTCCATTTCTGTATGTGTAGGGTCTGAGTGCCAGCAAACAGAGTCAGATCACAGGTCAAATTGCCTGTGCATCTGTCCCACCAGCAACCAGAGCAAGCAAGGGTATATGGACTGTGGGTATGCATCTCAGGGAGTGATCACTAATGAATATCAAGCTGAACCAGCTGTCATGTAGATTAAAGAGCCATGGGAGACAGATAGGAAAACAACCACGTCTGGGCCAGATACTGGAGAGACTAAACACTCTGAGAGTTGGCTACAGGAGATACCAGGAGTTTTTACATAGTTTAAATTGCAGGAGAAGCCTGAACCCCAAGGACATTTTTTGCAGCTCTAAATTTCTTAGAACTTTTTGTTAAAATAGTGTTACATCATTATAAATATTAATACACATTAATGTCTTACTTCACATTTTTTACAATTAACCTATCATGCATTAGTATGTATTATATGTCAATTTTAAAGTATATTGCACATAGCACAATCATATTTATAAAACATATCTTATAGCATAATCTAAAGATAATCACCAGGTTGCATTGGGAAGCCTTGGGTTTG
Organism: Dromococcyx pavoninus; assembly: GCA_033558185.1. Classification (NCBI taxonomy): domain Eukaryota; kingdom Metazoa; phylum Chordata; class Aves; order Cuculiformes; family Neomorphidae; genus Dromococcyx; species Dromococcyx pavoninus. The sequence goes on along the minus strand of JAUMJL010000502.1, from coordinate 91,728 downwards.
GTCAGTACTCAGAGTATGAAAGCTGTAATTCTGAGAGATACTTAGTGTATACTTCGTACAGCCCAAAAAGGTCAATTCCATGCACTATAGACAAGCAAGGCACTACTTCATTCTAGAGATAAAGCTATGGTAAGTGTTAAGGTCATCACTTTACAGCTGAAGGCACTATATTGGTGATACTTCCTGAGCAGCTTCAATTGGCTCTTTCTCCTTGGCTCTCAACCAAATCTTTTCCAGAACACAACCATCACACAAATAAATCACTGCTCACTGTGGCCTTGCTATTGCATTCCAAGTAGCAATAAAAAGTTCACACCACAGGGGTCATGTAGCTGTTCTAAAATAAGTTTTAACAGATTTATTTTATTGAAAGAATGACAGCTTTCTCTAGATGTTTTTTAACAGCAAAACTGCAGTGGTAGAATTAGGATGCCATATTGATACCTATATCATTTGTCCAGAGTCACCTGAGGACACACTTGTGTAACTACCAATGCACCTTTCTAGTAAACTTCCTCATGTAGACAGGTTTCACTGCTGTTCATTTTAATTTCCAGTTCCACAATGTCCTGGTTCCAGCTGGGAAAGGGTTAATTTCCTGGGTTTGGCAGGGAAAAAGTTTATTGTCACAAGAAGGTGGGAAGGGACACAGCTGAAGCAGCTGACCAAACTGGCCAATGAGATATTCCATGCCATCAATGTCATGCCCAATACATAAGGGGCTGGCGGTGTGCGGCAGCTGGAGTTCGCGGCGGAGGTTTCACAGTGTGGTTTAGGTGCTTGGCTGCAGAGCACAGTTGCAGATTCCAGGTTGGGAGCACACCATGGGCTGGTTTTCAGTTGACAAGCAATTTGCATCGTGTATCACCCATTTTGCATATTCTTTTATTGTTATTGTTGCTGTGTTTTCTCTTCCTTTGCTGCCCTGTTGGACCGTCCTTATCCCAGCCCACGAGTTTGATCTCCTTTGTTTCCAATTCTCCTCCTCATTCTACAGGGGCAGGATGGGAAGGAGTGGGCAAGCAACTACATGGTTCTTTGTTGCTAGTTCAGGCTAAACCATGCCATTCTTTGGTGCCAGCTTGAGACTAGACCAAATAGCCACATGATTCTTTGTTGCTGATGGGGGCTAAACCACAACACACAATAAAGTCCTTTTTGATCATACTCCTTCCTGTGACAATTCTTATGGAAAATAAATTTGACCTGGGAAATCAAATCATTACAAATCTAACATCCAAATGGAAAGACCCTAACTAAAATAAAAATAATCCCAAAGCTTCGTGTGTTCCAGCAGCCACAGGCAGTACTGCCAGCAGCAAAGTTTAAGAGCTCAAACAGGACCTGTTCCTACGCTCAGGCTGCTCACAGGGAATGGTGAAGCTAAGAAAAAGAGACCACTGGGTCTCATGGCAAGAGATGTTCCTTCTGCAGCTTTTGGCCTAATCTCTAAAATCGCTGAAATGAAATTTGTGCTGTTTCTCAAGGGCCAGGGACCAACTTATCCATGTATTGCTAAAGTCATTACCCAACAGGTAAAGGAGTTGGGAGCTGGATCCATGCACCTCCCTCAGCATGTTGCTTTCAGCTCACTGAACATATCACTACTTATTCAAGAGATGAAGCACATTTTATGGTGATCAACATCTTAGTCCACCTCCACCTAAACTTCCATGGTCTGTGTGGTCAACCTGAAAATAATCACTGTTGCACTTTTTCCACTCCCAGAGGAGAAGCACCTTGTGAGTCTCTGCAAGGCACCACTTTATCTCCACCAAATCCCTTCTTGGTCTCTCCTTAGCCATATTACCCACAGAGAAGTCAAGGCTGGTGAGCACAGTGCCCGACAGCAGTCTTCTGGTGCACCCTCATGCCCAGTGAAGGCACCTTTTTTTTCTTCCTCTAAGATTTTCAAAGTGCAGGGTTTATCAGTTCACCACATATGAAGAAAAATGAATTCCCATATTTCCTCTAGAAACAGGAATCCAGAAATGGGAAATATTCAGCATATGTAATGAAAGCAGCTGCTGTATATCAGGTGTCTGGCAAGGTGAGTGACAGTTCCTTCGTGTCCCCATGCAGTGTGACACTGAGGCACAGAGCATCAAGACAGGAATGCTCAGGACTGGCCAGTTTGACCAAAACACAGACTTTCACCATTGAAACCACACGGCAAAGGGTTTGGTCTGTATTAGAGATAAGCAACAGGGAAAATACAAACCAGTCTCTGCAGAGCTACATTGGAGGAAGTGCCTAAAAGCAGCCTGGCCTTTGGCCATAGCTTTACTGGGAGTAACAGGGAAGTACCATGATATCATCCAAATTAAAAGAGAGCTTTTGCACAGCATATCACTGGGACAAAGAAAACAGTTATTTGACCACACAAGTGACAGACAAGACTTTATGCGCACTGACCAATTCTTTAAGCAAATCAAGAACTAAGCCACGACAATCTGACAAGGGCTAAGAAACATCAACACTAAAGAAACCAGTTCCTGCCCATTCAGGACAACTTATTCTGACAAGGCTATGAGTGCAGAGAGATGGCAGCTATGTTTAGACTAGGGTAAATGGCAGGAGTGAAGACATAACCCTACGGGAGCTGTCGCTAAAGCCATCACAAGTAGATGTGAGTGCTCTGCACACAGTGCCAGAAGCCAGCTCTGGGGCCTTCAGAAAGACCTAAACATCCCTGAAAAAAATTATATTTCAACTGGCAGGTCAAAATGCTGAGCAATTCCTGTTATCCCAGAGAGCAAATCTGAAATCCTGTTACCTTGCATGAAATAATAGAGTGTGACTTACATGTACAAATACCATCTTGGCAGTGAAGAGGTTCTCCTACACAAAAATAGTTCCAACCAGGTTGTAGTCTCTCTCTGGCTTCAGGAAGCACTTAAATGCTCCAACAGTCATTTTTATTAGAAACTTTTTTTATATTGCAAACTGTGATATTCAAGGCCTTCATCATTTGAGGCTGCATAAGAAGGGTAGGGGACAGGTGATTTTCATGCTTAAGTAGGTCAAATCACTCTGGATTACTGTGCCACCTCACAGTTTTTCCACTGAAGAAGCAGGACATTTGGGGGGACAAGGACAAAGGACAGCTGTTGCACAGTGTGAGCTCTGATGAACTACTGTGGAGAATTTGCACTTGTTGTTCCCCTCCAGACTAGAGACCTTGTGCTTAATTCTCCCAGAACTCATAGCCCAAGAAAATTCAAAAATTAGGCAAAAGCTTGTTTCCAACCCTGGGAAACCTCTTCTTCTGCTTTAAATTCCTTATTTTATTTATTTATTCTTATTCAAGGTAGATTTGACAAATTAATGAAAGCAGCAGTGCTGGAATGAGCCTGTATCTTTTTCCCCAGGACCTGCAATAAGCACTATGATGCTGTCCTCTGTATGACCTTCGCCTGTGAAATGCATATTTCTCTTTGCTTTGGCCAGGCATTGGCAGCTTTATGAACTCCAAGAGAGGAAAGGAAATGAGGAGAGACTGAGACAAGATAGAAAAGGCCAAACAGTGAGAGGAAGAAGCAGAGTAGGGGAAAAAGAAGGACATTAAAAAGGGAAAACAAAACTAGACATAGGACAGAGCAGACAGATTTTAAAAAAATCCTCTTTCTCATTTATTAATTGGAAGTGTGGTCAGGGTTGGAAGAGTCAGCTGGAAGCATCGTGGAGGCTGGGCCACTTGAGCAAAGGTAAGAAAACTGGAGAAACAAACAGAGAACAGCCTTAAAATACTGAAAAGGAGAAAAGAGAAAAATTTTGAGCAAGAATATTCATTTGTAAGTGAACTCTCTTTACATTCCCATGTGTTTGGGTTCTGAACCATATCAGCTTGCAGAAAGGTCTGTGTTATCCAGAGAAAAAAAATATCCACGAGAAAAAGGAGCTCAGACTGATTGTAAAAAGAGAAGAAAAATAAGAAGATAAAAAAGTAAGTTTGCATGAGTCTCCCCTAATTTCTGATATTCCCTGCCTCTGATGACTTGGCTACAAGCCTCAGATATTGCCTTAAGAACATGTGCAGTGTGTTGCATTAGCAACAACCAGACAAACCTGCCAGATCAGCATCTTCTGTTTAAGGCATTGACTTCAGTCAAGAGGGAATTTATTATTCACCAGTAACTGGACAACTTAAAGCAACAGTAAAGGATAGCAGGAATGATGATTTCACAGGCGAATTGGGTTTGGTTTTCTTTAGAGTGATATAAGCAGTACTAACAAGAGACAGGCAACCTCAGCATTACCAGTTGGAGTTGTCAGGCTGCCCAACCAGCTAGAAGCCAACTGACCTCAACATGCTCCTCCTGGAAAAGGCATTGCAGGAATGGACAGGAAATTAGCACTTGGGAATAAAGGCAGGATGGTCTTCGTACCTTGGGCTAAGGATCAAGCACTAACGCAGAAGTTTCATTTCTGCCTGTTAAAAAAGCTATTCCTTCCCAGTGCTCAAGTGAAAAACCTTGTCTATCTCAACATATCTCACCAATTTAACTGTAGTTTTATTTTTGCCGAAGAATCATAACACTTAATCAAAGAACTTACAGCATGTTTGTTGAGAACTTTAAAAATTACTGGCTAAATCAGTTTATCCTGGTTTAGGTTCATTATCAAGATCTATCTCTGTCCTCATATTTTTTCATCAGTGGAAAAGTAGCTCTTTTTCCTAGGTAGGAAAAGCCACAGTGTAAGAGAAATCTTTGGCTTAGAAGGCTGCCCCTTGGATTCCATCATCCATGGAATTTAGTTATCATTTAAGCTCTCTCCATACTGTCTATAGAAAGACAAAAGAACTGTGAGGTGTGAAACATTTTATTCTAAAGTAGATGTCTGTAAGAATAGCAGTAGAGGTCAGACAAACCATGTCTGAAACTGCCTCACCCCTCTCTGCTGACTATAAAAGGAGCCCCACCTGACTAGCTCAAACATATTTTCATTATGAGCATGAAAAGAAAGACGAACTGCTCATTGTGCATGACAGCACTGAGCAATGGCTTCGTGACCTTCTGCTAAGGGTTTCCCAAGGTGATGTTCACCTCAGGTAAGGTCAGTACAGTGGCAACTCACTGCACTGATCCCTACAGGGTCCCACAAGTGCATGAGGATTTGCATTACAGCAATGGAGTGGTTGCTACTGCTAGAACATGGTCTTTGGAGAGACTGGTGGTCTTCAGCCTATGCTACTCCTGAAGTCTTGATGTCACCATAATTTTTTCTCTGGAACCTAGCCTTAAATTGATTCCTACATAAATGCAGTCTTTGTTTTGGTTTATGTAGTTAATATAGAGGTTTAACCATGCTAGTTTAGCTTCTCAGGACCAAAAGGCTATCCACAAACACTTCTACCTCTTCCCTTGTGTAATCAAGAAAGGTTGGCTCCGGCCATCAGACACAGGGTCAGAGAAGAGTTCCCAGCACATTCCATCCGGTACCACCCCTGCATCTCAGATTCCCAAATATCAGCTGAAGATAGTCCCATTTCCATACACATGGGCAGACCAAGAAAAAAATAAGGATCTGTAAATGTGAAGTAACATGACCCACAGAAGGAGTGAGGATAAAAACTGGTATAAACACATAGTGATTTTTAATCAGGAGCACTCAGTAGCAAACCAGGACATGACAAAGTGGATCAAAGGATACACAAAGGGAGGGAACTGTCCAGCTCAGAATATAAGTTAATAATAATAATGAAGACATCTGACTAACAGAGAAAAGACAAAACAGCCCCGTTCTACTACATCACCACAATCATCTCTAAAAAGGCAATAAGTGAAAACACAAAAGGTATTTTTCCACAGGGTCCCTCTTCTCCCCCACCTCTCACTGAGGCCATTCCCCATATTTGCAGCTTCTTTCAAGGACAGAAATAATATTTGGCTTCCTTGACAACGAAGAACAAAGAGACAATAGAAATCCAACAGTGGAATTTATTAAGCCACATACTACACTAACCCCTTGTATAGGGACAGCAATCAGGAGACCAGAGTGGCCCCAGCGTAACAGCAACTAGAAAAGCTTTCTGGCTAAAAGCTATTTGCGCTGTGCTTTGACACAGAGCAGTTGTTTTGACTAATAGGCTGGAGAAGGGGATTTCTTTTGCAGAGTAACACTTTGAAGGGCTCTTTACCTCACAGCTGTAACAGCAACTATATCCACAGCACACGTTTTCATCCTACCTATTGTATTACATACCAAAACACTTCAGAGGCCAAAACAGTTTCAGAGTCGGCTGCTGCTAAACTCAGTGAAAATTACACTCATTTATGGGCAGCATTACAGTTAAAGCCTGTGATTAAACTACAAAACATGGGAGCACTTCCCAGTCTCTGGATCTGAGTGCACATCCCAACCCTACACTGGAACCAGGAACACCATCCCTCCCTAGAAAAAGTGATTTTTTTATTCTTTTTTTTTAATCTTCTGACAGTTCAGATTGTTTAATATCCCTTCCTGCATTATCTCGGTTTGGGACAGGACTGGGACTTGCACCCAGCTATTCTGCTGCTAATTCTAATATTATGTTTTTCCATTATACTAAGGAACAGTTCTGAACCTGTTTATGTCATCTGCGTATTTTGCAGATGATACAGAACTGGAAGGAGCAGTTGATAGACCGTATGTTTGTTCCATCATCCAGATGGACCTTGACAATCTACAGAAATGAGCAAACAGGAATCTCATGAATTTTAACTAAATGAAAATGCCAAGTCCTGCTCATGAAGAAGAGTATTCCCATGCCCCACGACGGGGACAACAGGGAGGAAAGTAGCTTTGTAGAAAAGGACCAGGGTGTCCTTGTGGACACCAAGTTGACCATGAGCCAGTGAGTGAACAAGAGGCAATGGGCACAAACTGGAATACAGGAAATTCCACTTAAACATATACATTATAACTAAGGAGTTGGGAAAACACTGGAATGGGTTACCCAGAGAGGCTGTGGAGTCTCTGTCCTTGTAGGTATTAAAAATCCAGCTGAACAAGACCCTGAGCAACTTGCTGTAAGTGGTCCTACTCTAAGCAGACAGGTTGGTCTAGATGATCTCAGGAGTATCTTCCAACCTCAGCCGTTCTGTAATATCAAATCACTTCTCAGGATGCACTGACAAGTCCCAATCTCCTTTAAAACAGCCTGGAAAAACACCTTTATTCAAAATTGGAGTTCTGTTTGTCATGACCCCAGGTAGCATTTCAGCATCATCTCGGCTCTGTTCACATAGAGATGCCTATTAGTCAGACTTGGACTGTCCTACAACAGAGTTCAGGGAAGCAAGAAACGGCTCTCCTGGACAAGCAGCATCTCCGACCTTTATAAACAACGTTATCAATTAAGCAAACTGCTGCTCCAGACAATGGAGATGGCACTTGCCACTCTGCATCTGCTAAGTAAGCGCTGTAGCAAGATCACCTTTTAGGATTTGTTTAGGCTTCCCATTCATGTTTATTAATCAGACTTACTCTAATGTAAACATGGAGAGTGCTACACAAACACAGTTTTAGACAATGACATTTGAAAAATTTATGATCTTATATAATGACTTAGTGCTCCGATTTTACATTATAAGTATCATTCCCTTGCAGCCTACCTGTTTACTCCATCTGAAATCTGTTCTCCAAATCTCAACAAATGCCTCCCCAGAAAATCACAAGCAATGTCTCAACAAAGAGGAAACAATCACTTGACAGGTGAAGAGATGATGAGACATAGTCTCTGGAAGCCAGCTGCTATTCCCAGCAGAAACACCATCCTCCACAGAGAGAGCTCCTGTGTCCAGGGGAGAAGGCCATGACATGGTGAAAAATGCACCAGCCGATGCAAGCCACCCTGACCTCTGTTTTTCCCCCCTGAAGGCAGTGGCAAAAGGAAGGACAACCTATTTGTGAGCACATCTGTGCTGGCAGCAAACTTTAAGGTCTATCCTCATGCACTGTCCAGCAAAAGGGCTCCATAGGTGAGTAACACGTTCAGCCTCCCCCTTAGAGCTAGTCAAGAGTATTTCTGTAATATATTATGCTAAACCATACAATTAAACCAGATTTGAAGTGTCACACACTACAAGTAGTGCAGAGCATAATGTAGGGCAAATAGCAGAAAGATTGTCTGATTCTGAGAAGTCTGGTAATAAGTTGCAGATAAAAGTCAAAGTAAATAAATGCAAAGTGATTTTTCTGGGAAATTATAAAAATCAATATTCACTAATAACCCAGGGAAAAAGAAAGAAGAAATACTAGGAATTGTTGAGAAAGAAAAAGAAAGCAATTCAGAAACCATCATGGTGTCACTGAATCATCATTCCAGGACTCATATCCAGAAAACTGTCTGCATTCCTGAGTCCTCCTCCCATCTACCTCCTCACTCAGAAATCACGCAGTGGACTTAGAGAAGATTAAGAGAAAGGTGTTAAGTTGCAACTGGCACTCTTCTGCCTGGAAGACAAACAACTGACAGGTGCAATAGAGTACATAGAAACTGGAAGGGATGTAAAAGGACTGGAAGTGTCGTTTCTTTCAATAAAAAAAGGTTGGTGTAGGGGCACCAAATTAGGTAAAAAGAGGCATTTCCTTACCTTCTGCAAAACTGAGCTGTGGCACTTACTGCCACTGCCCTTCTGAAGGTCTCAAACATTTACATGGAGTAAAAACATCACAACATCAATGAATAGAAGAAAAATGCATCTAGAACTAGTGAACTCACACACAACTCTTGATTTCAGAGGTCCTTGAACTGTGAGGGTCATCGAACAGTAGAACAGGTTGTTCAAAGTGGTTATGCATCCCCCCTTTAGTTCAAGCTGGTATAACTGCTATAACTGCTCTTGCATGAAGTTTGAAGCCCCTACACCTCTGCAGATCCTATACAGAGACCCAAGAACGAGTATATCTAATATATAGATCTGTATGGTAGTCTCAGAAGTTTGGACAGAGTACTAAGCCTTACTTGGTACTGGGTTTTGCTCTCAAGCCCCCCAGGCTATTAGAAGATAAAAGAGCACCAATAATAATATTATTTGAATTCTCTGGAAACAATCTGTAGCACCTTTAGTCAACATATTAGTACAACAGGAAAGTCAGTAGGCTACTCTTGTCAGCAGATAAAGAAACAGTGGAAGGGGAGGTGTCAAAGTCACATGAAGACTGGCCTTTGCAGAGAGCACAGCCTTCAGCACTGGGTGGCACTGGGTGGCATGTTTATTAGCTGAGCCTATCACTCTGCTTACAGTATCTGTCCCTGTTTCCATAGCCTGAAGCTGGTACTGAGGAGGATTGTATAAAGACAAAGGAAGGATAAAAGTGAAACAGGAGAATGCTGGAGAGCATGGAGATGAAAGACACACAGGAAGGCATTGGATTAATGGACAAGCATTTATGTTATGATCATCTAATGCACAAAGATTAGCGTGCAAGGTATTTTGTGGAAAAAAAAAATGTCCTGTCAGCCACAAAGTGATGTACAAAAGACAAAATAGCCAAATGTCTAGGAAGCTGTAACTCCATCTTCCCTTCACTGTCTCTTATCCTCGAGGTGGGAGGGGTTAAGCCAGGAGAAAGGTCAGGAGATAAAAACAAGAGTGGGGAATTGGCAGAATGCCTCGGGTTCTGCGGAGCAGAACTGTCCCTCCCAGAGCACAAACCAAGGGCACAAAGCTTGGGTTTCTACAACCTGCATCTTACCAAGGAGAGAAACTTTTTGGATACAATTTCAGTTGTATTCTTTTATTATTACTTTCTGTAATTACTTTCCCTGCATTGAGAAATAACTGAACTGTTATATCTTGGGTAAGCAGTGGGAAACACCACCAAAACTCTCTCACGTATTGGTTTTAAAGTTATAGGAGTCAAGGAAAATTATTCTCCAAAGAAAAACAGACCATTCAGGTAAGATGGAAATCTTCCTCAGGACTGGAGAGAGTAGGACAGGAAGGAATAACTCCCAAAACCGGGAAGCAGCTTTCAGAGCTTAGTGACTCTAAGATCTCATGAGACTGAAACAATTTCTCCCAACACTTCTTGTTCCCCATAGAAAAACGCAAAACTGGGAGGCTCCTGGGATACTTAACTCATCCATCTGGGACCCATAGCTAGAAGAGAATGATCTACTGCTCAGACCCTCATATGCAGATCATTGATCCAAGGATTTCCAAAATCAAGAGTTTTGAAGAGTCCTTCAACAACCCATCCATCCCCAGGCAGAAGGACTGATTGGAAGAATTTGTGTATTTGTTTCTTTCTGCCAAGGCACTGGACCTAACAATGGTGTGATGAATACTTTGTTCATGCTTGACACAGCCTAGGTATTAAGCCATTTTTCATATGACACAAAGGACAGGATCATTAACATTCAAGTACAAATAGCTTTTGGCAGTCTCACCATAGCTCGTGCACAGACAGGACACATGGCTGTATTCAGGTGCTCATGATCACGCCAAACCCTCACTTAGTTTTCAAGCAAAATCACACAGGAAGATTGAAGGGCACAGTCTTCTCCAAGACTGCTGGAGGCAGATGATCCACAGCAACCCTTCCTAAGGCAGAAGGAAGGCTTATGGTGGCTGGATCATTTTGAAGTGCTTGACTAGTATGCCCATCACTGAAAAGAGTAATACTGACTTTTTCCCACCAGTACCAATGTGAATCAAGGGAGAGATGGACAAGGTATTAACAAAATCCCCACTCAACATAGAGTGGGATTGATTGTATTGATATTTCAGATCCCTGAACCCCTGATGTGAGTTGGGGGAAATCTCATTGAAGCTGCTGGCTTAAGAGGGACAAAAGCCATAGAATGAGGTGGTCTTTGTCTCAGAAACCACCATATGCATTTTGTAAACATAGTAAAAAACTTTCTTGTTCAACATATGCTGTGTTCAAGGAAGAACAGTTACCTATATGATTAAAATGGCACCAAAAGAGAGTTGGCTCCCTGGGGAATGTCACTTCTAACAAAACCAACACCCCAAAACTTTGACCAACCAGTCTCCTCAAAACAATGTAGCTGTCTTTTTGCTCTCTTTACCCTAAATTCAACCCAGAAGCTGAGAGAGGTTTATAATTCAAACTCTGTTTTATGTTTTCAGGTGACCTTGAGCTTTAAAAAACACAAAAATCCCCAATTCAGCACAATGTCACGCTCCTCAAAATCACCTCTGAAAAAATTTTAGTCAGCTGGCAAAACATCCATACATCTGAAAAATGGTGTTCTTCAGAGTTAAGTACAGGAAATGGGAATTTATCCAGTTCTAATGTGGGTGGAACAAAGTTTACCCACCTCTTCCTTCCCTACTTTGAATACTCAACATATTTACCACTGTAATACTCATACAACATCCTAATCCAAACCCGAACTTCTACACCAGATGAGAGCATATCTGATCTATGCTGTTGACACCTGGCCACTCACGCCTACAGTAGCAGCTCTGAGACAGCCTATTTGTGTAAGGATTTATCTGGTAGGTATCCACCTGATATTAGGACATTTAAATTAACACCAAAATCTGAACTGTCAATATCTGCATCTCTTTAAAGCCAATACCGAGAAACAGGCACATACCAAGGAGAATTTGTGGGCTGTCCCAGATCCTTTTAAGACGACATTGTGTAATCTCTGTTCTCAGTGATACTCAAAATTCAGCTGAAGACCCTGAACAACTTCAAAACTGTTGCAGTCATAACTTTGTTCCAGATCCAGGAAAGCACTTAGAGATACTTTAAGCACGTGCTGAAATCCTTCTCATTTCAGTAGCCAAGGGACTGGTGACTTCTATCTACCCAGCACTCATGTAAATCCCAGTTGAGAAGCTGGAAAGAGTTCACCAAGAGGACCCCCAAGATGATGAGAGGGCTGGAACACATAATGTTTGTTTAGCCTGGCAAAGATTAAGTGGAGGACCTAATTGCAGACTTACATTTCCTGATGGGGTTGGTTATTGAGAAGAAAGCCAGATCATTCCCAGAAGTGCACAGAGAAAGAACAAGAGGGAAAGGTCACAAGTTGCAACAAGAGAAAACCCAGACAAACTTAACAAAACAATTTTTCATCACCAGAGAGGTTAAGTCCTAGAGTATCTTGCCCAGGAGCCTGTGGAACCTCCATCTTTGTGATATTTTCAGGTTCAATGAGGCAAGGTCACAAGCACCTTAACGCAACTTTGAGGTCCACATTGTTTTAAGCAGGGGTTTGAACTAGAAGAACTTCAATGGGTCCTTCCACCCTAATCCATTTATGATACTATGATTGCATTCCAGCCCCTTGGTCCCCCTTGAAAGTGTTTAATTTTCAAGTACAGGCATAGCCACACAGAACATCTGCTGCCCACGGGACAGGTATCATTTCCTGAGTTAGAGATGTGTTCCTCTACCTTCTCTTTCTCCAGCCAGTTTTGATCACAGTGGGTTTTTTGCCAAAAGATAAAATGTTTTACTAATTGTGTTTTGAATAAGTTGAAGAATTAAAGCTTGTAATACCAGACTAATTTCTCCATCCTACAAAACGTAATGTTCTATCTCCTGCTCATCTTCAGGCAGCTCATGAGACTTTCATAACTATCATAGTCTGCTCTGTTGAACTGCTTGGAATTATTTTTAATCTATGATCTTTAAAATTGTACTTTATATTGCACCTTGTACTTCTTTGAGGAAGGAGGCATACAGCATGTTACAATGGAACCAGCTCAGTGGCAACAATAGGTGCTTTTGTATGGGTAATCACATCTTGCCTGGGATTGGGCCAGAACAACAAATTGATACGACAGGCTTTGCCTGCTCCGGAAACATTAAATCTCAGCTGATATTGGAACTATCACCTTTCTCTGAAAAGCACAGTGATCTGAGCTAGGCTGCCCTTTAGCCATAAAATGTATTAATAAATGACCCACGGACCCACGGACACAAGGAGAAACCGCTGTAAGTCCCATTTAGCCTAGAGGATGGGACAAGCACTTCCTAGACAGCTCCTAAAATTAAGCTTAACAATATGCAACTTTCCCAGTCAGTGAGACCAATAGGTCACTGGAGCAGTGAAGCACAGAGAATTATGCTCAGAAACACGGGTCCTCTCAAGAAGCCTTTTCTTCCACATCAGTACACTGAAGTCAGTTCCCTCATTAAAGCTAATGCCAGGACTCATTCACTTTAGGGCAGTCAACCTATATCAATGCACACTTCACAAAAGAGTAAGGGCTGGTAGATTCAGCTAGGGCAGCAAAAGCCAGTAATCTAGATAGTCCTCAAGGACACCAAAGTCAGCATTGGGACCCTCTCTTTTCACACAGCTGAGCTATTTGGATTAGTTCACACTCTGGACACATCCTGATGCCCACACTTGGCCCCTCTGACATGAGACAGTTTGGCAACAAGGAGCAGCAGTGGCAACTCCAGCCTAGAAACCAGCACCTTTACACCTGCAAGCAAGTTGGGGCATGGATCCTTCATCCATGGTCCAGAGGACCTACTAGCACCAGACAGTTTGCAATCTAGGACTTAATGCTCACTTCAGATTAAGGAGAGGTACTTTTCAGGCATTTGCATAGCATCTCTAAAAACAGCACTGCAGACCTGATCAGACCCAATTTGTTTACAGCAAATTCATTCAAGGTGACCCGCTGAGCTATGTAGGAGCACCACCACCCCAGGATCCCTCTGCCATCCATGGAGGTGGAGGGGCACTCCAGCAGGGAAATTCAGCCAACATGGGATACAAATTGGCCTGGAGGTGCCTGGGTCCCTCCACAGATCACAAGGTGTGCCTGGGACACACACAACACAGACATCACTTTTACATATAGGAATACAGCTGGTAACATTCCTTAGTGCTGTTTAAACTTCTGACAGTCGTGAATCTTTCTAAGGATAAGAAACAACACCTTGTTAGTGTCTGAATAACAGCTTTACTGAGCTGAGCTGTGACTGTTTTAAATCCTGTCTAGGTATTCCAAAGCAGCTGCCATTGATCTAGGACCTAGCTAGGGACAAGCCACCATATCCCTGCTCCTCAGAGCTGTGTGTGCTGAATTGGGTGAGGTGTAGCTCATGGAGGAGGACTATCAAACAACTCTGTCACAAGATATGGAAGATCCCAAAGTATTGATGAGGCTTCAAAAATTTGCCACTTCATCAGAAGCGCACAGTGAAAAGGGGATTGATCCAGTTTGGGATTTCAAAAAAAGAAAAAAAAAAAGAACACTAGCAACTTTGTCAAAACATTCAAGGTTCATTTATCTCCTAACTCTTTGGCTTCAATCCTTTTTCAGGATAGAATTCATTCAAGCTAATTAGTCCAAAAGTTTATGAAGGAAGAAAGTAAAAGAGACAGCAGAGACTATTCCTGAAATCCATAGACATACAAGGGAAGCTTCACTTAGCATGAGACCATAAATTTCCCCAAACCCTCCTCTCTCCTTTTTATTGCTGAGACTAGCTACTTCCCTCAAGTTCTTGGTTACAATGGCAACAAAGTAATGAGTACATGCAGTGCCTTTAATTAGCATATATATATATATTCAAAGTATATCAATACCTACCAAGCTGTCATGATAAATAATTGTCCGTTTCACCCTGGCCTAGGTGTGCCCCATCTGACCCCTGTGGCAAAGAAAGGAAGAGGCAACAGCAGAGGAAGAGTGGGCACTACTCGTCCCACTCACTGCAGAGTCTTTCATCCAGACTTTTCCTAGGATGAAAACTGGAACAGCAAACAGAAATGAGAACTAAGAGATAAAGGAGGGATGTGACAAGACAGGAAACTGACCCATTTATTTCCAAAAAAAGCCATAAGTCTCATCAGAAATGAGCAGACTGTCCACTGTAGGTAAAGAACAGGAACATTTAGTTTTCTCTCTAATATCTCTCTCCCCTCCCCATAAAGATGAAGGAGGGTTCATGGCAGAGGCTTCCACCTTCTTTAACTCCCATCTGTACTTGGGACATGCAGCCTGTGAGCTACAATTCGGACAGGCTAACTCACTGCCCTATCTACAGTCAAGAGCACAAGGAGCTGATCTGGGCAATCAGGCTCTGGTTCCTTGCACAGAACACAAAAAGAAGTAGAGCCTGTCACTCAGATCAGCAGAAGCAAGTGCCAAATATATCAGTTGTTGCAACTTCCCTCCACTGGCTAAAGGAGGCAGCAATGACAAGTGATCCCAGCACACCCTCTGGTATCCAACACCACCAGCCAACAGTGGGAGCTGTTGCAGAGAAAGGCTTCTCCCAGAAAATGGGCAGCTTGCAAGAGAGGCAAGAAACAAGGCTTATATCTATAACATAGGGGACAAGACTGGTGTCTGCAACACTAGAGCTCTTCTCCCAGTCTGTTCAGCACGTTAATAACCCCACCCACACATTAAGGGGTTTGTGGTTTCAGAGATTCACTGTCCTTATATTGTACCACACTGCAGATACAACATTTACAGGCTTTAGGAAAAATCACCCTAACAGCAGCGCTGGTCTTTTTGGAAGCTCTCACCAATAAGGGAGGCTCACAAAGAGTCTTAGGAAGGGGGATTTGCAGGGGATTAGGATTAAGCCAGTTTCAGTTACTGAAAAGTGAACTTCTGCCCAGGGAATTAGGGCTGGGATAGCTAATTATTTGGCTTTTTTTTTTTCTCATATCTTTCACTACTTAACCTCAGAGCATGCTACAGAGACAGAAGAAAGAAGCCAGACCTTCTGCAGCCAACAAGGCCGCACGCTGCCTGAATGAGTGTAAAATGGGTGGAAAAAAAAACCCTCTGGGAATGTCCCCATGCAGCCATCTAGGCAGGAATCCAAGGAGCAGAGAATAGTTCTGAATCACTTTCAGGGCAAGAACGTTTTGACACTGGGAAAAATGAAGATTTACCTCCACCACCTGTGTGCAAAGATCTGCACAAGGTCCCTTGAACATGGTCATCAAAGATACCACTATAGCACTATAGTTTCACTTGGGACACATCTCACTCCACATCATATCACACATATTGCCTTTGTGTTATACGAAATACAATGACTGCAACCTTAAATAAACATGAATGTGCCAAATATTGGCCATTGTCTAATGGACAAAGTACTATACTGGGTTTCTGGGGCTGCAGCCAAGTCACTGAACTGCTTTGTGGTGTCCTGGAAGTCTTCTTCATTTGCTTCATTGTGTCCTCTCCCTTGATGACACAGATTTTGTCCCTGAAATTCTCTCAGTCACCAGAATTATTATGTAGATTTTCAAAAATGCATGAGCTAGGCAAGTGACCCAGAGAAACCCAGTCTCTCACTATCCATCCACTCTTTGCAGGAAGGCTGTGCCAGGCATTGCCTTTTTAGCAAAGGCTTTATAGCCAGGGATAAAAGAATTCCTACTTCAATTCCCAAGTCCAACAAAAAAGGTCCCTTGGTTTCAATAACCTTGCCTTGCTTTTCTGTGCTGGTACAGTTACCCATTATTCATCTGTGACTTATTCACTTGCAAGACTTTCTTTCAAAACGTCAAAGATGGTCTCTTCTGCTGTAGGTACAGCAAAAGGGCTTATTTAGGTGAAATTAACCCAAAGAAATTCATTGCACTCTTGTAAAACAGCTTATCATGATAAAGTGAAAGCTTAACCCATGAAGTTTTCTAATCTCACAAACCACAAGCTTCTAACGAGGGAAGAATCAAGAGACTTTCATAATCCAGCTCTTTGCAAGAACAGTCACTAGACTACATCAGGCCCCCTGAATCACACTGGGAGAACAAAACCATAGCACAGCAGTTCAAGGATCTAAAACTTAACAGAACTATTCACTTCCAGAGCCCTGTAAATACTAATTACTGGACTAGAGGGACATTCAACGATTGATCGAGTGTTAATTTCAAGACCTGCTGTTGTTCCTGACATTGGATACCAACCTCAGTCAGGACCTAGTGCTATGAGCTTGTTTAGGTCTCAACCCAGACAAACATTTTATGTATTTGACCTTCAACTCAGGCAAGATACATGGAAATATTAACCCGCTGTTAAAAAACTGAGCATGTATTCACTCATATTTCAGTAGTCTAGAGTCTTGGTCTGTGCAGATCTGGGTCACCAAATTACCATCTCTGCCACGCTAAGCAAGGTGAACTCTGCTGCTTTCATTGCCCAGAAGGGTCCATGCAGATAGACCTGCTACCTGTCTCAGTGTAAGAATGGCCATGCATGACACCAGCATTTTAATTCCACAAGAGTGGAACTAATCACCACCACCACACAAATGTCAAACCTTCTAACCACCTGCTTAGTACTAATCTTACACATCATTTCATAACAAACTTTAGGAGCTTGGCTCCAGAACCTGCTCTTCACCAAAAATGCCACTTCTTTATTACAAAACTGGCAAAGTTTTCCATAGTCAAACATAACTCCACTTCAGCATCTTCCTCCATCCAAATTTCATGCTAACATCATCTGACTGATGACATTCACCATTCCTCTCACCCTTCCACAGTAAGGAGTTCAAGGCTACCTGGGGAGACCATGGAACCTGACCAAGAAGGAGAAAGAAAGGAAAAAGAGAACAGGATTTTACAAGACAAATCCAAAACCATACTAGGCACAGACAAATAAGGAACGTGCACCTCCTCCCATGATTAAACTTACGGCATGAATCTTCTGCTAATTACAAGTGTATTCAAAACTGAGGTATGAAATGGGATCAAGGCCAGACACCTAATACACTGAGTATTCTCTTCCATGTATGAAGAGGAGGAAAGCCAGCACAGCTGTCTTGCTTATCTTACCACACAGGTAAAATCTCCCTGACTGAATGTCAGCAGTCTCTCCCCGTACTGGCCTCCTCCAGTGTTTATTCCCACCTTCAGGCTCTGTGTTTTGTCTAACAAAGAGCAGGTGAGATTGGCTGTGTGGTCTCACAAAGCATAGTAATCTTTAGCCCAAACTTGCCTGCTTGATCCTTCTGCCTAACAAAAAAACAACTCAGCTTTTCGGTTTTGTTTACATGGGTGCTTGGAAGCATCTCAGTTCAGACAGCAGCAGCTCAAGTGCCCCTCGCAAGCAGATGTGCTGCCCTAACTGCCACAAAACGTGAGCTCTGACACAGTCTAACTGGGGAGCCATCCCCATGCAGCCCTTCAGCTGTTCCCTTGTTTCACCATGGTATTCCATGTGGACTGAACAGCAGCCACAGTGTAGGGCACATGCAAAATATTGGGATAGTTTATGTGGCAGACCTGCCTAGCTATGGGTTGAAAGATCTAGAACACATTTTAAAAGAACAAAGTTATTTCTTTGAGTAAGGATCCAAAGAAAAAATCAGTATTTCCACACTTCCAAATTTGTTCTTGTTCTAATTTCATTTGGATGGGGATGTTTCCTAACTCTCAAAGAAAGACACTAAAGCAGCTACAAACTTAGGACAGATAAATGAGCTGATAGGGAAGTCCCTGGGCTGTCCTATAGGGACGGGTTCTTGTCCATGAATTCTCTGTCTCAAGCAATTGCCATAACTATTGCATTCTTACAGTGAAGATCACCTAACATCTCATTCACCAAAGGAATATACTACAGGATGGAACAGCTTCAAATGAGGTGATTCAAAGAGAAATGGACTCTGTAGATTGGTCCTTTAGGCACTTGAATGAGACTCCCAGCACTCAAGAGTGTATCCAAAAAAAACCTGTATTCTAGAAAAAGGAATAAGGAGAAAGAGCTAGTTTCTCTGATTATGGGAAAAAAAAGCTGCTGTTCAAAGCTAAAAACCTCAAAATATTTCATGATATACAGATCTGTCTTCTGTCCATCCCTATCCAAGGCACCCTATATTCCTTGTTTCCTTTGAAATACCAGCCTTAACTTTCATGAGCCACTGTTTTCCATACATCAAATTAAATCAAGATAATTAACTGAAGAACAGTGAACAAATAGCTGCTTAGATTGATACTGTTCTTTTCCTTATACAGAGAGGTTAAGATAGCCCAATGTGAATGACCTCATCTATCACTAGCTAGTTGTTTCACATTTACTGGAGACTCAACCATGGGTGGCTAAGTGGCTCGTTCAAAATGAGGATGGCACTAATTTGTAAGTGGAAGAAAGATCGAGATCTCCATTAGTATTCCTCCCACCTGGCTGCACTGATTCCCAACCAAAAGGGAAGGAGGATTTTCTCTCTATTTGTTCACCCCCCTGTCACAACAACAGTTTTAGCAAGACTTCAAGTAATGTTTGGATGCAAACCAGATGTCACTTCCTCCCTGCATACCCCTGAAGGAATTTGGTGCTGTTTTCATGTGTGCTGTCTCCCTGGATTCTGGGGATATCCAATTTCCCATTCAAATGCAGGCAATAGAAAAAGCTGAAAGGCAGATTTTTGTGGATTTCTCTTCTGTCCCATGCCCAAACCTGTAACATGAATGAGGCTTTTGGTAGCTTTGTCCTTCCTTTTTAATAACTACTTCATTTACCTCTTACAAAAGCCAGTTTTCTTTCCTCATTGCAACCTCCTAATAAGATTCCCCCCACACCACTGAAGCTTAATTGTTCTTAGAGGCTGAGTTATTCAGTAAACAAGAAAGTCTGGATTACACAGCTATTCCTGCTGGCATTCAAAGGCACTGTATCCCTCCACACAAAGCTCAGATCTTCAGCAGGGAGAGATCCTCCAGCCAGTACCACTTCCAGAGAGGTGGGACAGACTGAACAGTTACGTGCTTTCCCTCCCTTCCCAGTTTACACCTTGTATATCCGTGGTGGGAAAGGGAAATCACTTAAGTGAGGAGGTAAAATTCTGCCAAGCCAATATAACCCTTCTCTGTTTGCATATCCCCACTGTCCTGTTGAATCTCACAGCTGCCAATCACTCTGTGGAGGTGCAGAGTCTCCTTGAATCACAGTCAGGCCTGGGGTGCTTCCACAGGGAAGTTAATCAATGTGAATTAATCAATGCGAGTTAATCAATGGCAGCAACAAGGGTTTCAGGCTGCTCTGAACAACTTTCTAGAAACTGATAAGTCCGGTCTACCGTAGATCTTTGAAACGTTAAGCATGTCATCCTGGCACAAGTCCTTTTTTCAAGCATTTCCACACGAAGTTAGAAAATCACAGCATTGCTGAGTCCATGCGGATCCGTCATCCCCCTCAGTTGCTTTGGCCTTAACCTGCCCACTCCCTGATCCCACCGTACAGTGGTCAACGGGCACTTCAGCCTCGGCATCCAAGGACATGGAGCAGGCTGATTTCTTTGAAAAGTGGTGTCTTTCCCCTTCTGTTCCAGGTTCCATTTTAAGTCATGGAGTCACTTTAGCTGGATTTTTGAGTGCTGCCCCCCTCCCTCTTTTTTTTTAGCAAAAGTGGCCTCCTTTTTCCCCCATCCACATGCATTAGATAAAACAGAGGGATTTTTTACTCCTCTAAGTACAGGTTCTAGTTCAGTCCTACTATCTGGCTCAGAGCAGACAATAAAGGCAAAGAAAAAGCGGAAGAGGAAAGACACAGACAGATAAAACCCACAGTCACACTGCAATTCGGTGAAAGTACCAGGGAACAGAAGCCCAGCCCTGTGCCCTATTGCTACTGCTCTACTCACCTAACCCTCAAGACCACAAAACCACTCTTTTTACATGGCTGAGAAAAATTCAACAACTCTAAGCAGTAATAAAAGTGTGGGAATAATCCACTGGAGTATCCTAATTACAGGTTTTGTCTTTGGGCTTCTTACCGCAATGGCAATAGCTGTGGCCGGGTCACAGCATCTCTGACACTGGGTCACACATGGACGTTAGTAACAACAAGCTCACTTCAACCCACTTATGTCAGCTTTGATGTATTCTTACCCCCAAAAAATTAATCAGGGAAGGGAGGAGAGCAGCATTTGGCTGCTCTACATTTTGGCTGCTTTGATTCTGGCTGCTCAGTGCAACCCTGACAGCTTTATTATAAACACAGTAAATGTTTTGGAATGACAGGCAGGGCTTAGCAGTCATTTCCTTGGTCTGGGGCTGTTCTATTTCCATTTATCACACTCACGCAAAGCAAGGTGTGTAGACAATAGAGGGCAGGGAGACAACTTCAAAGAAAATTCCTCTCTGCAATGGAGTATGAGGTTCCCTCAGAAAGGAGTTGTTCCACTTGTCAGGCCAATTAGCAGCACCTTTGCAACTTTGGTGAGAGAAGTAGGGGAGAGGGTCAAAACCCCTGCCTGAGACATTGAATCAGCCCTGAAACATCCCAGGAAAATCTGCATGCAGAAACATCTCTTATTTCCTGCAGTCATAGTCAGCCCACCTAAGGAGGCTGCCAAGAAATACTAAGTGCATAGAAAGCCCAGTTCTTCACTCCACATTCACAAGCAGAGAGGGACCTGCATGCTCATCTAGAATTTGCCATGGGAAATGAGGGAGAAATACAATGCACTTCAATCACTTTTTCCAGACCCTCAAGCCTGTGGCAGGTGCCAACAATAATAAACAATGTTGACCAGTGATTCTCAAGAAGCCAAGCACTCGCACACTAAATAAGACAGGCAAAGCAAACCACCATCTTGCCAACCATGAAAACAGCAAAAGTAAAAGCTGCTACTTGCAAGCATTTGCACCATGGGATTAGGGTGAAAATTAGGACCCTACTATTAGGACCTCTGACTCTCCAGAGACACCTGCTCCACGCTTTTGTGTGGCACCGAGTTGTTCCACGAGCAGTTTGGTTCTGTGAATAAGTGACACTGTTAGAGGATGTTTCCTCTCCAGACTGCCCTTAGTTCATGAGAAAAGAGCCAGAAGAATCATGGAAAGGACAAGCACATCAGAGCTGATGGCTACATAAAGCTAACCTAAGCCTTCCGTTCCTGAAGAGAACCTCTTAGTGGTCATTAAAATGATATCAATGACAGTGTGCACATCGTTACACAAGGAATAGAATCATAGAATCATCTGGTTGGAAGAGACCATCAAGTCCAACCGTACCTGTCAACTTACTAAACTATGTCCCTCAGAAACTCATTTATCTGTCTTTCAAGCACCTCCAGGGTGGGGCGATTCAACCACATCCCTGGGCAGCTTCTGCCAGTGCCTGACCACCCTTACAGTGAAAAAATTTTTCCTAAAGTCTTGTCTGAACCTCCCCTGGCACAACTTATGGTCATTTCCTCTTGTCCTATCACCTGTCACTTGTGAAAAAAGATCAACACTCGCTCTGCCACAGCCTCCTTCCAGGTAGTTGTAGACAGTAATAAAGTCTCCCTTCAGCTTCTCCTTTTCTAAGCTAAACTCCAGTTCCCTCAGCCACTCCTTATAGGACTTGTTCTCCAGCCCCTTCACCAGCCTCGCTGCTCTTCTCTGGACACTCTCCAGCACCTCAATGTCCTTCTTGTAGCGAGGGGCCCAAAAATGAACACAGTATTCAAGGTGCGGCCTCACCAGTGCTGAGTACAGGGGCACAATCACTTCCCTTGGTGCTGTGCTTGAGGCCAGATCTGAGGCAGTCCACAGAACTTCATTCTCTGCAATGGCAGTACCAGAGGAGCTGGTGCCATTCGAGGCACCCGCAAGAGGATCCAAAATTTTACATCATGCATCTTGTCGTATGATAAGAGGGGATGACCTGATCACCAGTTTTTCTTGTACATCCTCAAAAATAATAACTAGCCGTAGGTCCTGTTCTCTTGCCCTGGGGACAACTGGCATGCCCTGGCCTTGGCTGTATGGTTAATCCTCTCTAGCCTCTAAACTGGTACTGCTGGACACCACATGCCCGTCCACAAATTGCACACAAGGCTTCGGGAAGTGCTGGGAGACCAGTCTGAGAGTATGACAGAGTATCAAAACACCCTGGCACTATGAATGCAATGCATTTCTTCAATAAATCACAAGGTAAAAGAAGCCAGAGAGAGGATATAACTCATACCAAAATCTGTGGCCCAGAAGGAGTCTCTTGGGCACATTCCTCCGCCGTTACTGTACTCCCATGCAGAGACTAAAAGTGGTGGGACCATATCATTCCCCAAAAAATCTATGCCAAATAATAAAATCCAGGGAGAGCTACAGCTTACAAAGACAGAACTCAGCACTTCAAAGCATCACCTACACACTAAAGCATTCCCACGGGTCAGGAAATAACATTAAAAACCAGTGATATTGGCATTCACAAAATCCCACCATGATAGCAAGTCTCTGTTTCTTTGTCTGAGGGTACGTCTTGATTTCTGCTTTTCTCATCTTCTGAAACAGCATTTCCAACAGCACGAAGCTGTGTGTTAATTTGATTTCATTCCATAGATGGATTATTATTGGGGTAGATGGTTGGTCTAAACTCATAAAAACAATTTCAGGGCTCTGGCTGGGTATATGTGAACACTTCTGCCTACACAAGAGACTGTTATTTCTCAGACTGAAGTGCCACCTTTTATAAAATCTGCACTGTTGATTTTAGCATTGGCTAAAAACCTCCTAGAAAACTCAAAAGGCCCCTACATGTCTAAGATTATTAAAAATTAAAGGAATGAAATAACACAATTGTGTGCCTAACTATTGATTTTTCACTTATTTTCTTTCCCAAATTAAAAAAAAAAACAAACTTTTGAGCAAAAGTTTTTGTATTGCTTTTTCTTTGAAAACTCTCATAGTATTTGGCATTTTCAGATTTAAAAACTGGGAAAAAAGATCTCATAGAGAAAAGAACCTGTAGAACTTATTTAAAATAAAAATGAAATAAAAACCTGTGATTTTTACTTGGTGTTATGTTTTAAAACGAAGTGATTTGCCCCCCACCACAATAATAATTGACACTTTAGCTGTTTGCTAAATAGCTTTGAACCCTTTGGTATCTTGTTAAGGCTGAGATGAAGTCATGGTTCCTCTCAAAAAGCAAAATCTTTCATTAATCCATTTGCAAAGAAGTCCAGCACTGAATAGGCTGAATTTCTCCCCTTCAAAGTTCATCCCAGGATCCACTATCCTGCATACATGCACAGCCAGCTTCCCATCAAGAAAAAGAGCACTTTTCAGGCAAATGCCTGCTTTCCCAAACACCACAGGACAGCACATCCAGGTCGACCAGGGAAAGAGGAGAAGGAGCCCAGGCAAGGGGAACAGCAGGACACAAGGGCTCTGCTGCTGATGGATCAGGGGTTTCACCTCTTTCAGGACTTTCTTTTTCAAGCTGTTAGAGCCAAAAGAGAGTGGTCTATTCAAGTTCCAAATGCATAGGGTCGCTTTGGTATAAATTTTCTTAATCAGTAAAGACCAAATCCTAGCCTCATACCCATGTGTGAAACCCAATTACTGAGATTTCAAAGCTGAGCAGCGCTATTAAGCCTGTTTAGTGAGACCTTCACCATAACACAGGTCTTAGGTGTTCACACGAGACCTTTCACTAAAGCTCAATAACTTCAAAAAGAAGTATTCACCAAATAAAGCCCTGCATTTTGTATCGAAAAAGCTCTGAGCAAGCAAAAATCTGTGGCATATCTTTATAAGCTACACTAATAGCTAATTACCCTCCTTGTTAGTGTTCATGTCTTGTTTCCAGCAAGCATTACTCACAACTGGATACAGGCCCAGGCTCTCTCAAGCTGAGGTAAAAGAACATATTTTTCTCCTCTCAATTCCTTTCACCACACTTCTGGAATACAAAATGAGATTCACTGATGGCAATTGAGCTGTTGACAAGTCTTCCCAGCCAGGGACCTAGAATTAGTGTTGCTAACCTTCAGAATTTAAATTACAAACTCAACAGTAATTAGTGTTTTTCTTGGAGCTCCATCTCCTGGAGATTGGTGATTATGGGCGAATTCCTAATTTACCTACTTTAAATGTGCATTTTAAACACTGTTGAAAAATCTAGAAGTGCCTTGACTATCTCTAACAGATGTATGGGTAAAACCAAAGATTGATCAAATTAACTCTAACTTTACTTATTTCTAATAAAAATTAATTATTATTGTTACAACAGATGCCATGATTTGCACCTGTTGAATGTTTGGAGGCAGAAAGACTCCTGAGTTACCTCTGAGACAAATAAAGGCTAAGAATATCAAAAGAAACCACAAAGTCCCTCTTCTGGGGCTGAGAGGAAAACAGATGACAAAAAGAGTTTGGGAGAGTCACCACTGCAAGAAATCATGCAGGCACCAAGGGCACTGGCTGTGCTGGTAACAGCACCAACTTTCACCACTGCATAACTCAGATTTTGTTTCTTTGCCAATGGAAATCTTCTCTGGCCAAGCAGACCTAAAAAGATACCCACACGCAATATGAAGCGAGCCACTGAAAAATCAGGATGCTCCTGATCTGAACACTTCAAGGTAAATGCACCTCCTGCAGTCATCTTGACATAAAAACCCAAGTGTTTGCCCCAGTCATGCAAATCCTACGCAGCAACTGAGAAATGGTATAAACTGAGACTGCTATAAACTATCGCTACTACTTTAGTGATGATCCATTAATTGAAGAGGACTTCTGTTATTATTTTAATATCTTAATTTATTATTTGAATTGAACCAGTATGTTTAACTGAAGACAACAGAGATGTAATTGAAGTTTCCCTGCAGGTTGATCCTTGTGTATTCTGAAAGCCAAGACAAACATCTTTTACAACAACACAGAAGGACCTCCTTAATTTAATAAAAGGCAGCACCACACTAATCTGCAAGAGCATACAGGATGTTCAGCTTTCACATTCCCCACATGTTTTCCTTCTCCTGAATCTGCACTGTCAATGTTTGTCTCCAAGTTCAATTTGCCTTAAGGGTAATAGAACAGTACCCAGGTTGTCAAACCACACGGGCTAATTCAACTGGTCCCCTACTGAGCTCAAACAAACAAGACCCCATATCCACATGCAGGGGGGAATCCACGACTCTGAAAATGACTCTCTAGTATTAGTAGCAGTTGAGATCCTCTTCTACCAAGAGAAAGAAGTTTTCTGGTATCTGTAGTAACCGTAGAAGATATTTTCTCTGGGAATTCAACCTCCCTTGCTCAGTTAAAGATCTTCATTCACAAACAGCAATTTTCTGCTTAATTTTTGAATATTGAATGAAAATTTCTATTCACTCAAGGCCTGGTAAGCAGATTATTGGGTACTCTTTTACTGGAGTTAGTGCTCTGCAGAGACCAGTTGATAGATAAGCTCTTCCTTAGACGTGGTGTTCAGGAGACAACTTAGGAGGTCTCCTCTGAGTAAATGCTGCTGTTCAACACTGTAAATGCTTAACCCTTTTTGTTTGTTTTTGCTTTCAGTGTGCGGTAGGCAGGAAGATAATCCCTCAGATGGGTGACAATGCATAATCTTATTATGCATTTATGTGATTTCCCCATTTACTTACGTGCTGCATGAAGTCCCACCTTGCCTGCTGAAACCTCATCATCCCCTGACTCTTCACTCAACTGATTATCCTCTTTATAGTCTTTGGTTTTCAGATAGCATAGTCTAAAATGCGTATCTATATAAAGGTTTACTTATCCTCAATTTATTAACTCTGATTTCCCTTTATCTCAAAATACAGTGCGGTGCAGGGAAAAATAGCAAACTCCCACCTAGAGTGCTACTTCAGCAATGGCATCAAATAAGAGTATGCAATAAATCTCTAACTTACAAGTGCATTTTAAAAGCTCTACTTAGTCTTGTTAGAAGTTTAAAAAGAAGTTAATATTTAACTTTATATCTACATGTTTTAAAAGTTTATTCTCCTTTGATTTTTTGTTCCAAAAGCGATATTTGTATGTGAACAATTTACAAGAAATGCTTTCAAAGAGGGGAATTCCATTTGATTTGGCTGAGCTACTGCTTTGTTCTTCATAAAATCATAGTCCTTAAAAAAAAAAACAAAACAGGTACACACCAAAACTGGACATTTCCAGAGAATCATTAAATGTTTTTTGAGACTCAGACTCTTTTACAATGGAAATGAACACCATAAATACCTCAAAATAGACAGAGATATAAACAAGGAATCCAGGATTACTTTTGGAAGTGAAATTAAAAAAATGTATCCTCCTCCTAGAACTGTCAGATGCTATCAACATCTGGCTACATCTGCCTGAGTTTATAAGTGGGAAATGATAGTGCAGAACGACAATCTCTAGCTGCACCTGACCAAGATGGTATTTTAAACTGTGACAGCTGAGAACACAGCAGAATTGATGGAAAGGCAACCTTTAAAAAGGCAAGTGCAGAAGCATTAGGCACCTGTTTGCTTTATTGACAGGGCAGGCTTTGTTTAAGAAGAATAGCAAGTATATTTAATCTTCATGTCAAAAGACACAGTGGCCTTAAAGGGTAGAGAGTTACCTAAGGGACAAAACTACAGTCTTTAATCATCCCGATATTCATTGTTTTGGACACTGGATCTTGATTCAATAACTTCACCCTTGTGTCCTTACTCCCTATTTCCACTGCGCTGACTTCGAAAGGTCTGGGATTCTAGACCTCGTTTTAAAGGTTGTAATTACACAAAACTGGCAACACCAACAGGTTCTGGTTCCAGGTCAAATAACACCAGAGAATAAGAAGGAGATATTAATTATAGAGAGTGGATAATTGCTTCCTTAGTGGCTAATCCTCCCATTTATCCATCCAAAGGGTCAGATCCAGAAACCCAACACCCTTTCAAAGTACAGTGAACAATTTGTCCCTGTGGCCCTATGCCAGAACTCTCGGCTATGCGCTAATCTGGACTACTTAGGGGTAAAGAGCCTGCGCCAACCATTTAAAGAAAATGTAAACACGCATTTTTCTTCCTGGCCACTTGAAATAAGCACCTTAAACCAGTCAGAAACAGGCACAAATGCAATTCATCACAACCAGTTTCTGTTGTTTAGCCAAGACAAGTAATACTTTGGTGCCTCATTATGCAAAGACAAGGCAAAACACAAGGGTTGCAAGTCTGTCTTCACTCAAACTGGTATGAAGCATGACTGTAGTCATGTAAAGATCTGCCAGGTTAAGCACTAAGGCATTCTTCTCCTTCCCTTGAGGAGAAATGGTAGCTTTTATCAGACCTGCCAATACTAAGCTCACAACCAGCGCTGCCAACACGCATCATCTCTGAGCAGACACACTCCCATGCTTCCAGTCAAAGCCATCTGGAGTCAGATAGCCAAGTGAATAGTAGGGCAGCAGGTCAGTGGCCTCTGACTAATCAGACCAAACAAAATAGTAAAGTTAACGTTATTTTCCTATGATGAATCCTATTGATCAATCACCTTGCACACATGATGAGTGCAGAAAGTCACAGTGAGATTTTTCAAGTAAAATATGCCTCTTTTCTCTTTGAAGAACCCCTAGCACCCACCAAACAAGCAGACCCTTGCCTCGCTATCGCTAGCTCGCACCTCCAAACCATCTCCTCTACTTTACTTTGGTCCCTATGCATAGGAATTTTTTACATGGCAGGCAGAGCGACCACAAGGCAAGTGGTCGGTAAAAAGCCATCATGCCAAGCAACAACTGGAAACTGCTCTCTGCTGCCATCCCTTCCACAACTCCTGTATGCATTTTCCCCCATCTCTACTGCAGAACAAGACCGTACTTCCAATTGAATATAAAATTAAACCCATCAGACTCTGTTTTAACAACTTTGAACCAGCAGAGGAAGTTCTTGCATTACAATATTACAGCACTTTTAATTGCAAAAGCCCTAATGGCAGATTTCCTTTTTGGTAAGATTAGACTCCCACAGTGAAGTTTTGTTCCATTAGTTATTCCAAAGGAGAATCCCGCCACTTTAAGTGACATGGGCTCAGATTCAGATTCAACACAATATTTAGCTTTTGAGTCCTGCTTGAAATCCGTACTTCCCACCAAAAATCAACCAAGAAGCCAGGAGTCCCAGCTGCAGCTAAGACCCTAGTTTGTTAAGATCCTACTTAAGTCACGATGTTTGATGTTTCAAGGACCGAGGAGTTCTGGAGCTGCATCTCCCTCCTTGTTGCCCATTAAGGGAACAGTAACAACACTGACTATGGAAGGAGCTAAACTCCAGTCCCTCAGGTAAGGAAGGATCATTACAAAGCTGACTTTTCACACAAGCAACTTCCTCAGACCAGGGCAGAGCAAAACATTTTACTTTATTTCTTGTAATATCTAGACAATTTAAACAAGCCTTGACAGCTTCTTTTACAAAATTGGAGAAATAAAATAATGAGGCTCACAAAAAAGAGCTGAATGAATGCATCAGGCAGATGAAGGGATGCTCTCCAAGACATTTAAAAATTATATGATATCTTCTATTTCATCCATCATCAATGACTCTCGTGTATTTTCTTTCTTGATGGCACCTTTTGCTTCCCACACAGACCAGAACTGCAATTTGTTACAGGACAACAGAACCTTTTTGCTTTTGATATTTAATATCAGCAATTTACTTGGCATGCACAGGGAGTATTTTAAGGCCATATTTCCCAGGCATTGCTCCACTTTCCAATCGGAAAGTGATTCTGGAGAGCGGGAAAAGCTGATGCCTCAGCAGCAGCTGGCAGAGACACAGTCTACACTTCCCTCTTTATTTATGTCTATGCTGCCATGAAAAGAACGAGCAGGCAAGAGATTTGGGTAGAACTTGATCTTCCCTTCAACACACAAAACATCATATAATCAAACTCTGCTAATCAAGCCTAAGTCAGTTTTGAGCAACAATCCTGTGGCAAAGACTTATTTATCTGAAGAGTGCAAACTTTGTGTTTGAACTACACATTTGGGTTTTTACCTCCAGGTTTGGGACTTTTTTTTCCCTTTCTCCCAGCCTGCTTGCGAGTCTGTCTCTGCCTGCAACATTCCTCGGCGAAATGCCTTTGTTTCCTTTCCTGTGAGGAAAACGCTTGCCATAGAGCAGGCACCGTCACAGCCTAGTAAGTTGGCGCTTTGTTATGCTTTTCCACTCCAACAGCTCTCTGCAGCCATCAGCTGCAAAGCAACCTACAGAGGCTGCCAATTAATTTACTGGGCCATTAATCAATGTATTCTATACCGGTAACTTTCAAACAGATAAAAGCCATGCAGGACCAGAGCAGAGATGCCAGATTGCCCATGCTTGGCTGAGCCATACTTGGTTCAGCTTCTCCTCTGTGTAAGGGTAGAAGAGGAGGGAGAGGTTGGAAAGCAGTTGGGAGGGCCCCGACGGATGTATGGTGGTACATTAAAATCAGATGGCTGAAGCTGTTTTCCTGCCCACTCTTCTTTGATGGAAACATCAAATTCACACAGAAATTGGCTCCTGAACTGCCAGTTCTTACTTTGGTTAGTTGAAGAGGTGCCCAGCCTTTGGCTACGGCAAGTCACACAGGCTCCTCATTTCAAACAGCTTTATTTAAGTATGAGCACAAACCAGATGCAGGACAGGATATGGAAGTCATCTCTGATTCCCAATACCCATGTTTCTGTCATGGATATAAATGTGACAGAGTCATTTTTATTATAAGATGCTTGGACAAGTACCCATCAAGTTACATGGGACCCACATAGTCCCTCTGAAACACCATGACAGCAAGCAGGTCACAACAGTTCAGATGGCCAGAAGCTGTTCCCTCTCCACTTGCTGGGGTGACTCTGGAAAGTGGATACCTTGGAGCAAAGAAGGTCAGTTTTTCTGGCAGAGACTTCCACCACTGGGAACTCAAGAGACCTTGAAATGACTGTCTCCTGACTGTGGGTCCCCACACAGTGTATGCACATCTCACTTCCAGCTGAGCCACTGGGGCTGCCAAACCCTTATGCCGGGTTATTGGGGTACCTGTGGCACAGAAATGAAATATGGAAACCCTCGTCTGCCCAGGTACTGGCAGGACCCTGCTTAGGCTGCAAGGGTGCAGGGATGAATGGTGGTGCACCGCTTCAGGCATAATTTCGAGCACATGCTTGGCAACAACCACCCTCCAACACATCCCATCACTCATAAGGGGAACCAAGGCACTGGAGCATCATCCCTGGACCACCAATATAACATGTATGGGGGCTAACTCCAGTTAATATTTATGTGGGGTTTTAACCTGCCCCCTTCCTCCAGTCATTTACTACCAGCCCAGTCTTAATTTCCACTGTTCATTGACACAAATGTTTCCAGAGAGAGGACCACTGAATGTCTCCAAGCCCACTTAACCTCCACCTCCCAAGGTACAGGGGTGGGTCCTGTATAAACAGGGGTTTTGTTTGAGGGCCTCTGACAAAGCAGAGCCTGACCTTTCCCCTTCAGCGGAACAGCAGGCTTCAATCAAACTTTACTGAGGGTTGGGGCTATTTTCCCCTCTCACAGGTCAGGGTGATGCTTGAACTCTCCTTGCCTCAGCTCCCCCACCTACCCCATCAATCTCCCCCATACCCTGCGCAACATCTGGGGCCACTGTGATTTATAATGGCCTCCTCCACAGCTGCATCTCCTCTGGGGTTTTCTCAGCCACTGGTGAGTGCCTCTGGTCGCTGGACTGCGTGGCAGTTGGGTCCCCTTCCAGCAGCAGAACCTCGACTCTTTGCAGGAGTAGGATGACACTTGCCAGATCAATGTTTTCACATGATATTCTACTTCAGCACACGGTGCTCTCTTAGGAAGACATTAGGTTGGAAGAGGCTGAGTCCTATATATTGTTTCAAAGTGCGGCAGTGTTTAAGGCATTTAGGGGTAAAAGCATGTTGGTTCTGACCTATGATAATGTAAATAGGACTATAAATGAGAGCTAAGAAATTAGAACCTATATTACTCTATAGGGATTGTAAAGGATCGTAGGGGAATGGTTCAGCTGTGTTTAATTTCAGCTACTCTCAGGTTGCATACAGGCCATTATCACGGCAGCATCGCTGCCATCAAACCAATGTCATGGTACACTCGCTGAAAGTCTAGCACATTGAGCTCTCATAACAATAAACACACTAAATTACTATGAAAATGTTTCTCCTTTCCCTTCTGCCAGGAGACACAGAGCGCTGACTGGCTGCATCCCAGTTACAAGCACACTTTTCAGTAAGTCTTCTTATCGTAAACAGACTTTTCACTATTTTGCAGCCAGATGAGGTCTGGCTACTATTCTGGACACTGCTTTATAGACTAACAGCTATTATCAGACTGTTTCAAGCTTGGGCACTCATGAGTAGGGCTGCCACAATGGCCCAGAGCCCAGGACAAACCTTTGCCTGCAGTGGATGCTTGCTAAAAGAAAATAGCACCAGGGTGCTGCCAGGTGAGGTGGCCAGAGCATGCAATTAGATTTCCTGGGCTCTTGTTTTAGGCAATCGAGCCAAGCTCAGCAAACCCTGCTTATTGTTTGTTTCCTGGAAAAATATTGGTGTGGGTAGGTGAAAAAAGTAAGGAACAAATGCTTGCGTTGAGCATGGAGCAAATCAGAAAGTAGGACCTTACCCAACCTCTTCCCACTTACATCTGGGGTATCTCTTGGCCCACATCCCTGCAGAGAAACCCAGGATGGGAAGTGCCTCAGCATGTGCTGATGCATGAGTGTGTGCTGGTGCTGAGCACACTAAAAATTCATAGAAATGAAAGGAGCAGCAGATTCTCTGTGAAAGCAAAATCTGATGACAAGGTCTTAGCTGGGGCCAAGCCAGAAAAAGAGGTGTCTCTATCTCAGAGGTCACTCTTGAAAACTGCAACATTGTTTTTTCGTTTATTTTTTAGCCTCCAAACCACTATTTCCTGCCTACTCCAGTGGAGATGAAAGGATCCAAGAAAATGAAGAGCTGAGCCTAAAGAAAGTATTATGCTGAGAAGAGTCTACAATCTCATCTCAGAAATAGATATCAGGATTTCTGAATCTTGTCATATATTTGTGGATAAGGGGACACCGTAAACACAACCTTCCCTACAGAACAAAGATATTTATCAGCCCCTTCCAAAAGAATGAGATACCAGGATTATTTCTTCTTGCTGAGCACTGATCATAACATCACAGCAACACACTGCCAGTGCCTCATTAACTTTTACTGGACGCCTGTCTCTTATTACCCAAAAGCCATCCAAAAAGGCCAAAAAAGACAACTGGCCTAGATGGATCCCGCAGGCCTGCATTCAACAAAGACATCACATAAACAGGGTTTTAGAGGAATCACATGCCGCCTCTTGCTACAGCTTTTCTTCTTCAAAGCTACTATTGGCTCTCCTTCCTTCCAAATTAATTGGAATCAGAATGCCAGGCCATCTGGCACATCAAAATTCATCTTCAGATTTCATTATCCAGCCCACTGACCCCAGTGTTTCCTCCCATTGACTAATGAGATTAGCCCATCACCTCCTAATTGCAGCATTTATACCTAGTCTGTTTTACAACACCCAAGAAAACAAATCCCCAGGTTGTTTCAGAGTGAATGAACGTCATTCTGCTTTTAGAAAAAGCACAGCATTTCTAAGAGTAAGAGACAGCACATTCATCAAAACAATTAATTAACGTCCTTAGGCTGGAAAGTGAAAACCAGAAAATATAAACACAAACACAGTTACCTCACTCTTTGGGCTTGTTTAGTTCTATCAGAGCAGTACAAGGGGTATTACCTAGCATTCCTCACAGTAAGGCAGCAACTACAAGGTCAGTAATCCACTCCGTAGATATTACTTGTAATGACACTAACAGAGGGTGGTATTCCCATTCTGTACCTCACCATCCTAATAGGAAGTTTCCTGCAAAAAGAGTCCTAAAAAGACAGAAAGAAGGAGTAACAGAAACACTTTATATCTGTAACAGCAAAGCTCCAAGAACGAAAAAAGGCACAGGAGATGGGCTAGAAGTCCAGATGTCACCTCTACTGCTCTCCACTTTAGTGTTTTTGAGGATCCATCTAGTCTAAGCTAGCTGTCTGGACCTTCTTTGGGTACATGGAGAGGAACCAGCTGTCATGGGATGCCAGTGATCTCTAGATGTAGACACACTGCAGGTCAAATGATGCATTCCCTGTAAGTCCAAAGAAACAGCTTAGGTTAGATGAATATGTCTTTGGAACTGTTTAGGAAGACAGAATCCCATTTTTGATGGCACAATCTGTGCCTCAGTTTCTCCATCTACAATTGCTATTTATTCTCTATGGTAAAAGGCCTCTACAGCCATGAATGATCAATGCTACGTAACTGAATTACTCAATAGATTTATTGAGTATACTTGAACATGTTACTTGGAGACTGCTGGAAATTCAGAACTAGAGGGAAAAGAGGGAGAAAACATTACGAGTTTCAAGTAAAGCTAGAAAATCTGAAGTTGTCACAAACAAAAAGCACCTGGCCTGCCTTGTCTTGGAGACAAACCAAGCCTCCAAGGTGTTTACCTGTAACCTTACCTTACTACTACAGGTTTTAAAGTTTCCAGAACACTCCTAGAAGCCTTATTAGAAACACCGATAAAGATTTTTCACTGAAGCACTAGCAAGAACAAGCCATCAGAATGAGAATAAAACAGCCTTCACCACAACACTCAAAACACTCTAAGCTTTGCTCGTGCCTGAGCACCAGGAGTGCTGGATGCTCCTCTCACATGGCCAGACAAGACTCAGGTGGACAACAGCCTGGAAGAGTAAATTTCCACTTCTGTCCACAAATTTCCTGCATGCTCTCTGTCTAAATACACTATCATATGGACATTTCCCTACCCCTCCTTATCATATTTTTCTGTTAAGAGTGTTTTCCACATGCCTAATGCCTATAAAAACGTCTTACCCTCAATGCACATCCCACAGCGGCTGGAGCACAGCTGAGCTCTGCTGTCACATGAGCCAGGCACCATTTACATGACAGCTTCTCTGCAATGCAAATCAGACTCATTGTCACCAATGGAAAAAGCCCTAAATGAAAAGTTATTGCCTCTTGATAGCCACTCCTTCGAGAACAGAAAAAGGGTATTGACCTCACCCTCACCCCACCACCACCAGGCAAAGTATTCAGGGAAAAGCCTGGTCTCCCTCTACAACCATCAGCATTGCAGTTTGGCCAATAACATAGAGCTGGGATGGAGGCAGCTGAGACTCCTCCAGAAAACCATGCTAGGAAATGTGCCAGAAATGCCATGAAGTAAGGGATCAAGCATCTAGCCAGCCTCCCTCCCCATCCAGCATTCCATAGCTTGAGCCACTTTGGCCAGCAGACCCAGAACTGCAGCTCTGTACTAACATTAAGAAATCTGAGATGAGCTTAAAAGGCAGTCCTGCATCCAACAGGCATGGATACTAGGGTAACATCCTATCCAGGGCAACATCCATCCCATTACCATACTAACAGCGTTCTGAAGCCCTCATTAACCCCACAGCAGAAGAGCAGTATTCAACTATTATAAGACTTCTGCAAAAAAGGGACAGGTCTGTGTTTCAAGATGATTCCAAAATCTGTGATCAAAGTGGGTGAGGCCAATTTGGCCCTTTGTAAAACATGTAAAGCTTGGACCAAGTGAATTTTGATACTGCACTGAGGAGCAGAGGGGGCTCAGCTAAACAGCAGTGCCAGTGGTGAAGAAAGCAATAGAAGTGGTTCATTTTCTATCACCTCTGCAAGAGAGGCACAGGGACACTAGAGGAGATATCAGAGTTCACTGTTGTCAGGCCGAGGCAGCAAAGAAATGCTTCCACCAGGTGCAGCTGCACATCTGTCTTTCTCCAGGTCTGTTGTTTGGCTTAGGCAGGCAGCCACCATTGGTCTTACAAGCTAGTGACTTGCTGAAGCGGTGTATCACCAAGAGAATATGTTGGCAAACTTCACAGATATGGGTAAAGCCTCTGTATGTTCCTTTGGAATTCATTCCAATGCTTTGGACTGCTGAAGTACAAATAAAGGCATTCTTACCAGGAGTAACTTCATCTGACTAATCACAGACAGGATTAAACAAAAACACTCATTTGAAAGCAGTAGGTAGACAGGATCACATATCTAACCATCTGCTCAGAGTTATCTATCTACTTCAGGTGACCTTTCTATGTCAGAAATTCTTCAGAGAGGCAGCACTACTAATGGGCAGTACATGTACCCTTCAACTTCCCAGCCCCAGAACTATTTAGAAGTCCCCACAACCCAGGTAACTATGGGATCTGAGCTCAAAAAAACCTAGCAAGGAATCGAGCTACAGTAAAAGATACAAAGACACTCAGGAAACATGTAATTGAAAGAGACAGGCAGGGAAACAGTGGCTGACTCCCACAAACCCCTGGCTCTTGTGGTGAGCTTTGGGATTGTGTAGGCAGGGGCACACGGGAGGTCTGTGACAGTCTCTTAAATCACAGGCTTCCCTCACGCTTGAGCCAGGCTCGGGGTTATAGTCCCAGACTTCAGGAGACCCAAGGGTTAGGCCTCCAATTGGCCTGACAATATTTTATTTCACTGAATGTGATTTCTTTCCCATGTGCGTCATTCTCCCTCATGCATATAAAGGATGGAAGCCTCTGAAAAAGCACTGAAAGACATTCAGGGTGGGCATTAGTTATTATTTTTGACAGCACTAAAACAACATATGAAAAGGGTTTCTTTGTTGCTTTGCTTTCTATTTTTTTTTTACCCCTGAGAAACAGAAGACAATGTCGCATCCAATCCCTGCCTGATCTAGCAACAGAAGCTGGCTCTGTCACAGCACTGCAGAAGTTGTGCTTTTGAGGGAGTATTGTTTTTATTTCAGGAGAAAAAAAGGAAATGAGCAATCCCAGAAGGAAAGAGTTGAATGCTTGCTCAGGCTGTGCCATGAAGAAAAGAGATTGCCATTGTCAAAGGGTGTTACATTGTCCTGGTCTTTCCCAGAAAGCTTAAAATATCAAAAAATGTAAGAAGAACAGAAAATAGATCTGTTTCTTTGGCTGTCTATTTGCAGTCTGGCTAATGAGAGAGACGATAGCTTAGCAGTGTTAATTACCCTGGTTAACCTTTGTTCTTGCTAATGACATTTATTTAAAAAGCCATCAAGAGCAGGCATAAAGAGAGGCCAACTCTCCCCCATGTGAATAGCCCACTGCTTTAAATTGAATTAAGAAGTCAGGACTCTTCACCACTTAAGCATTCACTTCCAGGCTAATCAATAGCAACAAATTACTACAATAGCTGTCCAGGCTCATTCTTTCATTGGTGCCACTTTCAAAGATTGTTCACAGTCTGCCCCCCTTGCTAGATTGCTTCGAGCATAAACTTCCAGGCAGGAGTCAAGCTCCAGGTAATACATCCAAGATCAGTCAGAGAAACAGGGCACAGGAGAGATATAAGCACATAAGAATACACTTAAGGATCAGAAAATGGCTCTAAACCCAGGAAGCTGTGGGATTCACCCCTCTTAGCAACTTTACGCTGGTCCCATCTTATGGAGGCAGCTACAATCAGCCAGGACTGTATCTAATCTCCCAGAGATGAGGGGGCTCAGAAAGAGGAAGAATTACAGATAATACAAATAAGTAGATAAGTAGACAGACAGAATGACAGACATACAGACAGGGTAGATCCCAAAAGCAGAACATAATGATGCAAAGGGAAGCCAAAGAATGACATCAGCAGCATGTACAACACCAGCACTGAGATGGGGCCACCACGAGCATGCACATAAGCATCTCCAGAAGCAGCAACATCACTGCTCAACACTGCTCCTGAGCCACAACATTGCTCCAAAAGCCTGCTGCAGACATAGTCATGCTGCTCTCATGCTGGCACCCATGTGCACCAAGCCATCTCAAGGCTCGTGATCCCAACTGCTTAATAAAGCAGCTTGGACAAACTATGCCCAACTCATCAAGAGCTGATAATCACCACCAAGAAAGACAGACCAAACCAACACAGATGAAAAGGTTTGTCTTTCTTTTCCTCAACAGAAAGAGCTTCCTGTGTCCAGATGTTGGAGAGCCTGGTATAAATAGGTCCAGATTTTCTGATCTGTAGAAGAGAGTAATGCTGAAAGACAGAAGAGGATTGTCTTCTGTCTCTCAGGTCAAACCAATGAAGAGAGGCTGTTAATCTCCAATACCCTGCAACAGGCATCTTAATCAGTCTCACACTCCAATGACTTAAATCAATGGAAACATTTAAAAATCACTTTATCATTCATATTGTGATATCACACTGGTCAATCAACTTCCTTTTCACCCCCAGCAGGCTTTCCCCGAGCAGAAATAATCACCACCAGCTCCATCACAGAGATGTACAAGCGATGGGAAAATGTAGAGGAGGCTGGAGTGAACAAAAGGCACTCCAGGCCTGCTGGGGTCAGAATGCGTATCTGTAGGGTAGGCTGGATTCTTCACTAATCCAGCTCTGTTTCTAATGAGATTGGTTCCCATTACAGCAAAAGGAGGTCCATGGCTTAATTTGCCAAGGGGACCATTGTCATGCAGCTTAGGGAAGCAAAATAATCTTATCAGTTTGAACTTGAACCCTGCCCTCCAATTATATGGACAATGTTTAAGAAAAGAGAGATAAAGAAAAAGTGATTTTAATTTAGCCAGCCAGAAAAATGGATTGTCTAACACCAAGCATTCAGCTTCCTGCAGCTGCTGATAGACCTTTACACTCAAGCCACTGGTTATACCACTACTAAAATGTTCTAACTACTATCTGTGCATGCTAACACTGAACCATACTCAAGCCAAACAGCATCAACCACACTAACAGCACACCTTATGAGTATAGCAGAGTCTCTGCTCTCGCAGTATAGTGGAAGCCTGGGGCTGTCAGCTAAAGACAAACAAACCCAAAGGGCAGAAAGAATCATAAAATTTTTGCCCCCTCTTGCTGAAAATCTCTCTCTGCTTCCCTATTCAATCTGCCAGCTCCCCTTGGCTGCTATAGAGACTGTCCTCTTCTGGGAGTTCTGCATCCCACATAACGCAGCTAAAACAAAGAACATTTTAGCAAATGACAGCCAGCTTCATCTATTCTTTTTTTCTATACAATTCATTCCATCAAAGTTGTTTAGCCGAACAAAAACCAGTGCTATCCGTTATTGTGAGGCTAACAATAAACTAACATGTGAGCACAGCGTGGGTCACAGATGTGTGCGCTTCATCATCAGCTGTGGAGCCACTTCCCTGCTCAACTCACTTTTATAAAGCTTTAAACTCTTTGAGCTGGAATTCAGCCTGAGCACATAAACCAGGAAGCAAACAGTATTAACACAACAGAAGCGGCCCCTGTACAAAAGATACATGAAGAGACAAACGTGCTTTGGAAACGGTCAGATCAACAACCTCAGTTTCCAAGGGGTTACCCACACCATAAAAATCCAGAGAGAAACTAAACTGGACAGATGCCAGGAGGTATATTTTTAGTGATATCACTTGTATCAGAGGATTTTATTTGTGGCTTTGAATAGACGTGTACTTTTTTTTATGAAAAGACAGAAAGAAACAAATCAAAATTTGGAGGGGAAAATGTATTCCAAACTCATTTTTAAGGATCTCTTGGAATACATTTCAAGGACTGACTGTAAATTTGTAACCCAATTTTAAGTACACTTATCCCAAATAAAGAAACCGTCAAAGTATGCCTGTTCTAAGAAATAGAAAGCTATGCAAAACCATACCCTTCTTACAACTGCACTTCATGGGCTCAGATCTTATCTGCTAACTGAAAGCTTGCTGTCATATCCACCTCTAGCTTGTATTACACATAAAATACAGGTGTAATATTGCCCTTTCCTTAGCATTCTGGATCTGGCTGTGATGAAGCTGGCTTTCTTCATGGCAGCTGGTGTAGTGCTGTGCTTCAAACCTGTGACCAAAACACTACTGATCACATGTAAACGTTTTAGCTATTGCTGAACAGTGTTCTCACAGCATCAGTGTTTTCTGTTTCTCA
The DNA here is from genome assembly GCA_033558185.1 of Dromococcyx pavoninus. Lineage (NCBI taxonomy): Eukaryota > Metazoa > Chordata > Aves > Cuculiformes > Neomorphidae > Dromococcyx > Dromococcyx pavoninus. Next base: position 52,041 of record JAUMJL010000502.1, on the reverse strand, counting down.
CTTTGCCTCCCCAGTGAATATACTGGGGGGTGCACAAGAGGTTGAGAGGGGACACAACCAGGTAGATGACCCCAATGAACCAAAGAGACGTTCCATGCCATATAACATCATGTTCAGCAATGAACTCCAGTGTGGTTTAAGTAAAGACAGTCATCTTTTCCTTGGGAACTGATTGGGCATTGGTCTGCCTCTGGCAGGCACATCACTTCTTTTGTTTTCTTTCTTTTTGCTTCCATTTTTCCTTCAACAGTTACAAAACTATTTTTATCTTGAACCAAGAGTTTTCTTGCTTTTACTCTTCCTCATATCTCCCTATGTCCTACTGGGGGTCAGACGGAGAGGTAAGCCAGCGGCTGTGTAGTGCTTAGCTGCCTACAGAGATTCATCCGCAACAGTTCAGTGCACTTGACTTTGCAACTGTAATGGTCATTTTAACCCATGCAGCCTATCTGCATATATGCATTACAGTATTGGAGAAGAAATTGTGTATCAGGCACCACATATTTCTTCCTGCCTACCACAGTTTGAGAGGCTGGTTAAGGGGCTACTCCTGAAGAAAAAGGTAGATACTGAACAACTTCCGAAACACTGGGCAGTTAAAGCTGCTGATGCTTTAATATTTCTGCCTCGGATTCTCATCTGCACAATGCAGGTAACGCTCCAGACTCTCCTTCTAGAAGGGTAAGTATATCCCTGTTTGTAAGACACTCATAACAAGCAGAACAGGGTTTAAATAACACATGGTAAATAACGCCCTAGGGCCATAATGAAGCAGAGGGATAAAGAAAATGTTAGTGAGGCAGTTGTCTCATGCACTGCACAATAAATACAGGAGTCCCAAGGAGGTGGAGAAAGTGCAGCAGTGCACTCACAAGCCCCACACACAATACAGATGTAAGAGATTTTCCAAAGACTGGGGCCCAAAATTGAGCGTAATCCAGCTATAGCAGCTCAAGTTACCACCTATCAGTCTAATTACACTAAGTGTCTGCACTCTTGGCCCAGCACAGCTCCAAGGGAAAACAGTGAGCCAAAAGCCTTTGCAAATTACAACAAACATGGGAAATGAACGCCAGGAATAGCATCTGCCATAGAGCAATCTTAATATCAATGCAGACAAGCAAGCAAGAAAGGATCATAGCCAAGCCCACAGATCCTAGGCACAGGATGTAGGTCATCCCGATCCACAGAGTGATACAAAAATCACAGAGGAAAGAGCCACAGAAAATTCCCCACTGCTGTGCTTGGTTTTGTATTTACTTGTTGGACTAACGGTCCATATTAAACCCTTGAGGCTAATGCAATCATGTTGATAAAATCATAGCAGTAAAACCACATGTCTGATAGCAGATGAAAATAAAACACCACCATCATATAGGGTGTCTCAGAGTACGTGGTCTGAATGGTCCTTTCTTGACAAGAAGCACCAGCAGGTTCCCAGTCTATCAAGAATTTAGTATAACTTAGGTGAAGACAATCCTCTCGCACAGCCTGGCAGTTCTGCTGCTTTTATGGGCTGTTGAAGGTGTGACAAGTGTCTCTGCTGGCAACCTGTGTGTTGATAGAAGCTCAAAACATGACACACAACAGTATATCATGAAGTTCTTTGGTTGTAGGTGGCTGATAAAACTAATTGTACACTTCTAGGCCTTCTTCTCTTAATATAACATTAAAAAACAGAATCTTTTTTTACATCTTTCTTCCTCTGTTGTTAATGATGTGGGATATTTTTCCAGCGCACGAATGTGACCTCCCCTACCCACCACAACTAAAGTGCTTGGACAAGATCTGCTGCAGATTCTTCAACAGTATGCTACATGCATCTATTAATTCAAATACACTTCTGAAACCTGCCCACTAGGAGTGTTTGCTCAAACTGCAGGTCTCATACACACCGTTCCATCTTCATGGAAGGATCCAGACAGATTCAAGAGTGAATATTGTACAGCATGACTTAACACCCAAAATCAACACCCACATCAACATTGATACCACAGTATCTACCAACATGGTTCAAGAGCACATGGTATATTTGAAGAGACTCGGCCAAGATTTATTTTACTCTGCAACTCAGAACTGCCAAACTATCATTTTCTCTCTGACATGAAAAGACATGCACTGGGTTCCAGGCAGCCAAGCATTAAGCATCCCCAAAAGAGCAGACATACATACTTTAATTACTACAAATGAGCTCATATACTCAGTTAGTGAACTGAGCCAGGTATACCTGGATCAGCCCAAACCCAGACTCAAACACTACTCACCATCTTTTCTCAGGCAAAAGGAGTATCTAGGTAAATAATAATAACAACAACAACAACTCTTCAGGTCATTTTCTTCAAAATGTTCACAGTTATTACTTCTGTATCAGATTTAATCAGCAAGAATAGGAGCTGGGATGCTGAAATTAAGTTCTGTTCTTCTGTGCATCCTATAAAGTCTTTGGCAAGCCAGCAAAGTTGCCTTGTACCAAACCTCCCTGACCAAAAAACCTCTGAACTACTTCAAGGAATACATTGGGTCTGCTCCTGCAGGTAGCCACCTGCCTTTCAAGGGACAATAACAGACTGAATATGTGAAGGTCTTGGGTATCTAGATAAAAAGGAATGACAAAAGACAAAAAAAACACAGGGGTAGCCGCTTCAAATGGTCCCCCGACAGGGATTGTTATCTTGGAATGGAAAGCAGAAGGTTCAATCCATACATGCTCAAACATGCAAAGCACAAGCAGCCAATCCCAAATACAACATGTAAACAGTTCTGGTGTTAGCCACCTGAATCACTGCACATCCACCCAAATGCAGCACAGCCCAATTTTCAGCTCTGAACACCAAGCACTTTGAGAGATCAAGCCATGTTTATACTAACATCAACAAGCAGATCAGCAAAAGTGCCAAGTGTAAATACACAGTTTTCCCCTCATACCACACATACACTTAAGTTACGATTTTAGCATCTAAGTATCTTGGTTGAGAAAGGATACATTAAAATCCACAGTATTTTTAATTGACCAAAGTATTTGTTATATAAAATCTGCTTACATAAAATCTGCAGAGTCTTAAATTAGGGTACAATGTTTACCTGTGGACATAAACAGTTGCTTTCTTTAATCCTGCAGTATTTGTGTCCCTAACAACACACAGACATAGGGAGAATGCCGCAAGGACATTTTCTTCAGACTGTGCATCCAGTGGGTACTGATAACCTGGGATACTTTGACAGGAGAATTACCAGAGTGGATGTGGGGGTTTTGGTTACTAATACTAATTAAATAAAGTGTACCTAGTACTAACACAAGTTTGGATTAGTGGATAAGTTTCCAGGCCACAGCAATTAATAGATATTATGTAAATATTGCCAATCATCATGCAGACTTTGGGATCTCTGGGGTTTCTTGGCTCTTGCTGACAGCTCTGATGGCTAAACCAGAGGATTTCCACATGACATGAGCCAGATGCATATATATGGCTCAAGCACAGCACACCACTGTTTTAGTCACTGCCTATGCAAGGTTTCACACGAACTCCTCACAAGACATCCTGGCACCCACAGCAACCCCATTCATCCCTCCCTGATGGTGTCTCCTTTCCCTGGGACCACAAATCCAGACCTGCAGCTTTTTTTTTGCAGCAGTAACAGAAGTGCCTCTGGTCACAGCCCAGAACCACAAACATAGAATTAGAAACACGTGTTTCTCTTCCTGAAGCTCAGTTTGGTTCCCTCAGCTGTCTATAAGAGTAAACTCTGAACATTTTAAGAGTAGGCAAGCACTTAGTCCTCCCTCACAACATTATCATCACAACTGTTGGGAAATCTGCAATGTTTTCTGGAGCAGGCCTTGGCATGAGAATGCAGAGACACTTCCATCTTTGCTTAATGTAGTATATTGATGCCCACAAAGCTTCATCCCTGCTGACAAACAACCCTCCAAGACACCAAAATACCCCCAGAATTTGTGCTGCTTCTCCTTCTCTTTCAAAACCACCTGAACTGACACTTGATATCCCTTCATTGATTTCCTCCTACAACACCTCTCAGAGGTCTTTACACTACTTCCCAACAACAGATAGAGATATGTGACACAAAAACAAATGCAGCTCGTGGCCCTGCTCAGGCACAGCTGCCAGACCCAGCCATCCCCTTTCGCTCACCGTGCAGCCACATCTCCAGAACATTACCAGAAGAGGCCAAAGCTGATCTTTGATGAAGTTTTGGACTTAGTCCCCGCTGCAAAGAAGAAATTCTCTACCCCAGCACAGACCTCCCTCAGTAAGCCAAACTGCAGCCCACACAGCTGTGATGGATGGGTTGGCACAAACAACCTTCAGCTGAGGAGGAAAACATTGCCTGGGGCAATGACCTCTTCAAGCAGTAACCTGAGGTCCATCCAACCTCATCACTCAGAGCCTTTCACCAAGAAAAGGCATGGAGGTGGCCTGCCTTTGGCCTCGTCTTTAAAGGAAGTCTAAAGTATGTCTGTTTTCCCCTGAGGACAAAATCACAAACCTCACTACTGCATTACACCTCTGCACTGGAAAAGAAATTGTATCTGCCTTTCTCTTGAAAAACCCTTTTGCAGCCTGCAGCTTTCAACACATGGAAATCCTGGACCCCCCTTGACACCATCGACCCATTCAGGGCTCCAAAACCAATATCAAAGTCTGACTAGAGCCATTCAGAAGCTGTTAGCATGTAGATTTTGGTGATAATTTGGTGAATGGACTTGTCAAACAAATTGCCTTTATTATGGACTGATTAAACGCAATCAGGGAGAAGTGCCTTTTCCCTCCCAACTCCAGCCCTCATCAGCTCAAACAAACACACTGAGCCAATTAGCAGGGAGGTGGCAAAAAGCAGCTTTCACTTGAAACCTGCCATTCTCAGAGAAATGGAAAAAAACCCCAACAACAAGAAAATTTCTTTGTGTTCTCAAAGCCAGGAAGCGCCTCCAGGGAGAGCTCCCAAAGCTACCCAGGGCTCACCTGCAGGGTGTGGATGGGAGTTGCCACTATTCATCTGGCTCCAAGCCCAATCATCTCCCTTAAGCAAAGTGTTGCTCACATCCAGCTTGTGCCAAATAGAACACAAATATTAAAGCAGGCCATGGGGAGGAGCAATACTGGGGCTGTTATTCCTCCAGCTTTATGTCCTGCAGCTGAGTTCTCCTGTGTCAGAAAAGCATGAGCTCCTAAAGCTACTTCTATGCCTAGAAACGTAGGTCCCTGAAGTAGATTCTCTGATGTCTGCAAATGGTTGAGTTCACTTGACAGCCTTTTCTGTACTGCAGCAGTAGCGAAGTGATTTCTCTGCTAACATGAAACTTGTAGCCATTAAATATCTGATGCCACTACCTTTCTCTCCAGCATGCCTGAAATTAGTAAATGAATGGGAAAGTTATTGAGGGAGGGGATAGCATTGGAACACAGCATCATAATCACATAAGCCTAGTTCCCTGCAGGTATGCAGCTGGAAATTAAATGGTCGCCCTGGCTGGCAGCGGGCAAAGCAGAATTCAACATGTGTTTGCACGAAACATCTTCAGAGACAGGAATTCCATGGCTGGAGCTAGAGAGCAATAGCTGTTGACTAAGCTTTTGACTTAGCTTTCAATGTCTGCAATTTTAGGTTAGCACCAAAGGCTAATTTTGGCCCCATTTTCACTAACCTCGTTCCTCTAAGGAGAAAGCTCTGTGCACTGCACGTGAATCAATGCATCCCAGAGCCTACACAGAGGAGCTATGCCATAGCTTCCCCTGGCACCACAAGCCGTTGCTTTGTCTTGGAATCTCACCACAAATAGAAAAGGGCTAAAATAAAGGTGAAGTTTTATCAACCAGAGGAATTTCAGAGAGTTCATTGCCAGGACTGCGATTAGGATTAAGGGTTTACAGTTAAAACACAGAGACTCAAAAGACCAGCCTCATCACAGTCTTCAAGTGTCACCTTAAACATAAGGGGTATGTGACACATCATGACACTTGGTCCTGAGCCTTCAAACAGCCCTGAGCACAAGAACTGGTCACAGAATGAGATTAGATCCAGAGCCGTACTACAAGCAGCCACAGCGGAAAAAGTCCAGGCCTGCTTAAGAAGTGGCTGTAAAGTGCCTGATAACTCCTCTCTCTCCCCAAGAACCTGCTTCCTACTCCCACACCCTCCTGCAAACATCAATGTCTAAAGAACTATTAAAGAAAACAACTTCAAAACTCTTCACATAGTTCAAATACTTCACTTAAAAGGAATTTTAATTCTTACATCTCAGATTGCACCAGTCCCCAGCAGGACATGCACTCATCACGTTCACGTTGTGGCATTTGAGCTGTTCAAACAGAAGGGATGGAGCCACAGTGTCAGACCACGCACACAGGGGTCTGGGAGCTGAGATGATGAATATTCTCACCAGCTCTACCTGTGCTTTGCCATGAGTGCCACTCTGAGCCTCTCCTTACACTCTCAGGGTACCTTCCCCACGACCTATGAAAAGAGGAGATCTTCCAGCAGCCAAGACACACACCTTGAAGACCCAGCCAGTGCAAGAGCAGTACTGTGAGCAGTGGGACATGGGGGCGTGTACAATTCTTGGTAAGTCTTTCAGCCAGTTCTGTTGCACATCTGTACTGTGTGAGTCGGATCACTGCTGCTTGTGATCTGCTTAGAGCTCAAGACTGGCCATCTCCAAGCTGTTTCTTTCCAGATCTGGATCTACTCATTCTGTCTGGGCAATCACAAAAACACCATGACTATTATTAACAGTAGCACTTCCCTGGTAGTGCCAAGTTGAACCAAGCTGAGAAGCCAGAGAAGCTTTGCTGCTAAACAAAGTCTACAGGATTGAGTTCAAAATACATTCTTCTCCAAAGATCATCAGCTGTGCTCTGTGAACAATATTGCTATTTGCAACCTGGAAAAGCCCTTACATCCCACTGAGCTGTTAACTCTCTCCAGCATGCAGGCAGCAGTCGAATTGCTGCATAAACCTCTCATGGGAACCCAGCTAGCTTTGCATTCCTCAGCACCAATAATCAATACAAATCCATTCATCTACCTGGCATGCAGAAAATTCATGTTTTGGATGCACCACCTCTAGCCAGGATGGCATATGGTAAGGCTATAAGGCTTCCCCAAAGATGTTTACGTGCTCAATTCCAGCTATGCTGGAGAAGAATCCAGAATACCCCTAAGTACAGAAAAAGTATGTATGTAGCCAGAAACCAGCATGGTCAAAGTATGTTAAAAGGCTACCTCCCCTTCTATTCCTCATGCCAGCTGACCACTCATATATAGGGGTAACAGTGACAAACAAGGTGCTCCATCAGGTAGGAAGAGTTATCTGGACCACTGCTTCTTCACAGAGGCACAGGGAGTGTGCCCTCAGGGAGCCAAATGGGGTCTTTGCAAAATGTACTGGGGAAGCATAAGGAGTGATTAGGGAAATGCTGTGCCTTTTCCTACCTCCTTTCATCTTGTGGCTACCCAGTCCCTGAACTCATAAAACTGTATTTGAGCTGCTACATGCTGGGTACAGCCCTTTCCTGCAGCAAAACATGCTTCCTGTCCTGCAAGGTACAGTCAGTCCAACAAGACTGGGGATACTTGCCAAGCCTGCTATCAGAAAATATAGCTGGGATCTGCTGAAAGATTTGAACAGTTTAGGAAACACACAGGAGGTTGTGCTCTGGGATTACAGACCTTGCTTCAGAGTAAAGCCTTTCCATGCACGTACACAGGATTTTAAGCCACCCCTCTTCTCCTAAAGTGTGACAGAAACATTATTTTGTTATCAGCAAATTTCTTATCCATTTTTTTAAAAGGACAGGTTCAGCCCACCCTGCCAGTATCACCAAAGCCTACTGAATTTGCTTCCATTGCTCTGGCTATGTTGTAAACCCACAGTGTAAAGTACCCTTGGTCTGGGACACTTCTGCACCTTTTAATGCTTGCTGATTTGGCCTGGTTGAGGCAAACTTTATCAGAAGGACCAGCAGTTTCCCTATTGCAGCTTTAGCTCCTGTCCTGCCCACTCCATGCAACCTTTCTGCATTAACTTGCTCCCAACGAGGAGCACAGAGAAAACTCAAAGCCAAGAAAGCAGGAGATAAAAACACACTAGAAACAGGAAAGTGCTTCAGCCCTTTCCATTCAGAAGCAGATCTGCCTTGAATGGCAGCCCCCCAGGACTGATCTGCCCTCAAAGGAGACTGAATCAAAAGCAAGCCAGCTCCCTTCAATTCACATTAAGGCTTCAAGCTACTGTGTATATTCTCCCCCCTTTCACCACAACTCCTCCTTTCTAACACAAATCTCTCACAGCACACAGACACAAGCACTCCCAGGCAGTGAGCAGCAATGCTGGGATGCGTTGAAACCAGAGCCCGGGGAGATTCAGCTCTTGCAAATGACATTTTACATCAGCAAACTCTAATTGGCAGCCCTTCTCCACTACAAGAGTTTTGCAACACAGACCTAAAGAATATACCAGACTAGATCTTCATACCAAAATTAGAGCTGGTATCCCTAAAGCTAAGTGACTCTCACTAGCCATTCCTGAGCACCCGTAAAATGAGATCGGTTACATTTTCTCTAATCCACATGCACACCCACAAAGAACAGAAGCAGAAAGGTAATTTTAAAGCGACTAATGCAGCTGTACATAGTTATAAAACTTATATGGGACTCCATGCCTTCAAAGCACTGTGTATTTACCTGCTGTGCACAACTCAAACCACGTGCTATAAACACTTTTAGATTCAGAAATTATTTAGAAATTTCTTCTCCGGGTTTAAGTAAACAGTCTCAGAATATAATTCATTCTGTTCATGTAACACCTCCTTTATCTGAGCTCAGGGGGCTTTTGCAACAATCAGGAACTGTATATTAAAAGGAGGGGAATCTGGCCCATTATAAAAGAATTGGCTTTAATTTATGTCCTAGACCTTCTTACTCTCCTCCTAGCCCTTTTCACTCCTCAAACATAGCACAAAACCTGCCACAAACTAACTTACTCAAGTAAACAGTATTCCTTTCCTTGTTCCCAAAGTTACTCAGAACTAACTCTGCTGGATTAATTTTGCTAAGAGTTACCAAGAAAGGCTTTTAACAGACTCAAAATCCTCTTACAAAAGATGCTTTCCATCGGCTTATTTTAAAAAGATTAAAATTACTCCCTGCATAACTATCCCAGATCTGCTTACATCCACTTTCCCCGAGCTGCTCCTGAGCACTCTATTATTAAGAGTTCCAGCCATCCAGCTTTAGGAAAGGATCAGTGCTTCTCCCCTACCTGAGAAGTCTGCAGAAGTCTTAGCAAAGTTGCTGAAAGCTGTCAAGCACATGAGTCCTATGAGGAAGGCAGAGGTGGGAGACACATCTGGGCAGCACATCCTTAAGTATCCTCACAGTTTGCTTTCTTCCAGAGAAAAGGAAAGCCCTTTCTGCCCCAGTCCAGTACTCCTCATCGCCCGGAGAACAGTGTTAGTTCCATCGCTTGGAAGGATCACAGCGAGCAGCGGGGAAGGAAAAGCACTCGGCACACACACACACACACATCCCTGGGAGTGAATGAATCCCGGCTGAGGGAGGCTGACGAATGAGACAGACCTACCTGAGCCTTGGCGGAGGGCCCAGGGTCCTAAAAGCCGTCACTTTGCCCCAATTTAATACAGACCATTACTGTACAGCAGCGGCCCTGCAAGCTGTTGTGGAGCACAGCTGGGGGGTGCCCGGGGGGGGACTGGTTTGGAGAAGCCTGGTTGCTACTGGTTTAGATACCCTGGGATCTTGTCTCTCTCCGGTGCAGACAGATGGAAGGATGGGCAGTATTTTCCAAGGAGGGAGCCCAAAACAAATCACCTGAATTCACACGGATTTTGGGAGTCATGGGTATTTGTAGCTGCGGCTGAAATCAGCGTGAGCAGTCATGTCCTGCCATACAGGACAATTCTTCAGCTGTGTCCACTGTTCAGAGATGACCCTGCAACAAAGGAGACTTTGCAAAGGCCCAGGGAACAAATCCTCCCGGGACTCATTGCAAGACTGGGACTGGTGTCAGACCACATATCCAAAATCCTCCTTCCATTTGACAGAAGCCAGCCATGCCAGACTCCCTTGATCCCATTGGACTCCTGTCCCTTCCATCAAGCTCAACAGAGGGTTTTCAAGCAGATTGTGCCATGGAGAGAGGCTCTTTATCAGGGAGTGTAGTGATAGGATGAGGGGTTATGGTTTTAAGCTGAAAGAGGGGAGTTTTAGCTTATACGTTAGGAAGAAATTTTTTTACTGTGACAGCAGTGAGGCACAGGCACAGGTTGCCCAGAGAAGTTGTGAAAGCCCCATCCCTAAGAGGTGTTCAAGGCCAGGATGGATAAGGCTTTGAGAAACCTGATCCAGTGGAAGGTGTCCCTACCCATGGCAGAGAGGTTGGAACTGGATGGTCTTTAAGGTCACTTTCAACCTAAACCATCTCATGATCCTAACCTGAGGTGTTCAGACCCAGGGGACCTGTCTCCTTCCCCAGTGATTACTTTAACCTTCCACTAGCACAGCCTTAGCTGCTAGCTCTGGCATTGCTCACCCTGCAGAGTTAAAGCAAGGCTCTAGGCACATCCAATACTTCATCCTGCCCGATCTTCATCCACATTCTAGTAGCATTGAACCAGCCATGCTAACTTAGAAGAGCTGAGCTGGGCTCTGGGGACAGATGTGGACTGGACTGGTGGATCCTGTTTTCTGTAGGTGCATGAAGGAGATCCCAGGTTTAGTCATCGGTATTAGCTGCAGCTCAGGCATAGGTTTACATATAAATAATGAACATAACCAACTTATTTGCTGCTAAAGTAGAGGCTGAGTGTCAGTGCAGAGAGCAGGGTATAGTTTCCACAGGCAAAGCTAACACTAGCCATTTAGTAGCCTGTGTGTATACTTACACAAACCTATGGAGCAGCGCTGTGTAGGGATGCCAGGGAAGGGGAGAGGGAGCCTGGCACACAAACAGCTTCTGAGCAAAGCTGCAGCTTCCCTCCAGCAAAAGTAACCTGAGTGAGAACATCTAAGGAAAAACCCAACTGGTTTTTATTCCTCTGTCCTGTTCATTCAGATAGCATTAAGCAAAACTTTCCAAAAACATTCATCGTAGAACTGAAAACAAGCATGAGAGACTTCAGCCCTGTTGGTTTCTTTTCAGAGCTGAGCACACTTGTGAAGAGTTTCTTATGCTGAAATTTCTAACAGTGTTTTTCAGCTGTTCTCAGACAAAAATCAGACTGGCTGTCAGATTATATGTGAAAGACACTTTCAAGAGTGCTGCCATGAACACCACAGTCATTGTTTCCACCAGAAATCCGTCCTGGGATGATCTGAGAGCTAGAAGCAGATCTCAAGGGGAGCTGTAAGTCCTGTGGCCCCGTTTGCTTTCTGTCCATAGTACCACTTGCTCAGGTTCCAAACAGCCATGCTAAGGATGAGAGTAGTGTGGGAAATCTTGAGTTTGAGCTTGAATCCTACCTGTGACCCATCCACCCAGACCATGAGAACAAGAGGTTGCTCTGGCACCTAAGAAACCCTCCTTCCCACAAACAGCTCTTCATGCGCTGAGGATCTACAGTGAAGGTGCAGATGAGTCACCCCTCAAGGACAGTGGTGGCTCTGGGTTGACTTGACAGCCCAGGCAAACCCTGACGTTCAGCAAGCTCTGTACAATCCAGGCCCAGACAATCCTGCCATTCTACCTTTTCACAGAGTGCTGCTTAAGCAAGAGCAAAGACCAGAAACTTCTATGGGCTGCCTTACTTTTTATTTCACCTGAGACTTTAATCCCACATGTCAGACCTCTCTGACCCATACTTTCCAGAGTTGACCTAAGTTTAAAGAGAAAACATGAGGACACTGGCTCCTAGAACATATACATAATTGCTGCCTCACCTAGTTCAGCTGCCCTTGCTAAGAGGAAGATTCACCCATATTGCATGAGATAACCATACCCATAAACAGATTATCAGTCAAAGCTCCTCATCAGCAGGACAAAACAATAATAAGGCCCCGGGAAATTTATCAGCACTCTGGAAAAGGAAAGCACTATTTGCTGAAAAGAGCCCACCCTGTTAGCAGGTGTTGATTTTACTGATTAAAGGGTAATTAGGCTTGGCTGACTCAGTATAGGGGAAAGGAAAAAAACCCTGGTTACAAGTGTTTAAAGCTAAACATGGGAAGTGTGTTTGAGCAGCCCTTTAGGTTATTGTTCATAAAGTCAAACCAGAGGGGAGGAAGTTTGCATCAGTGTCATATGAGGGTTTTTTTTTAAGCAAGGTTGTAAAGATGCCTTCCAAAAGGAAATCAGAAAGCAGCTGTTGCTGTTTTCTAAAGGAGAGGGAGAGGGAGAGGGAGAGGGAGAGGGAGAGGGAGAGGGAGAGGGAGAGGGAGAGGGAGAGGGAGAGGGAGAGGGAGAGGGAGAGGGGAGAAAATGGGCCTTTGAGAAACAAACAATTCAGCTAAAGCCCATCTCCTTAAAGCACTTATTCCCTAGGGCATGTGGGAACATCAGCTGTGTGTTTCAAAGGGAAAGAGGCCACCTGTCCCAACCACAGCACAGACAAAGGATGGTCCCCCTGTTATGGACAATCTCATGGGGCAAACATGAATCAAGGGGACACCAATATGCATCTTTATTTTTAGGAGTAGCAGCCCTTGAAATCCAGCCATGCCTTCAAATATATCTCCTGGGAATAGACAATAATGCATATAATGATACACAGTCTCTTGGGTCCCTTGTCTCCCAAGCCACCCAGAAGTGGGAATAGACTGATACTGATACAGTTCAGCATTATATCTTAGCTTGGATGAATAATTATTTACTCTCTTTCTCTTCATAGAGTAATTATGGAGAATGACTGCTTTTAGGTACAATGTTTATACTTAAAACACACTTCCAACCTCTAGAAAACACAGAGCATTGTGCCTGAGCTGGGTTTTAGTACCTTCCTGGTCATGGCAAAAGGCACAGGGGTCTATGTGTCCAACTTAAGAAGAAAAGAAGTCCATAGCACCCAGTTACATACAGAGCCTGGGCTCAGCACTTCTCAGCTTCCCCTGCAGTAACCAGTGCTGTGACCACTTAGTCACCTGAATCCCAGCATGGCTTTAGTTTAGGATGCTTAACAATTGTACCTTAGTCCTCCTTTTTGACCATGATGCTTAAGTGCATTGTTCTTTCTCCTTCCATATTCCTCTCTCTTGCAGGTCCCCTCCTTCTTCTGCTACAGGTAAACTGTAATGTATGAAACTCCCTCAAAAATTCCCAAAGTGCTTTAAAAGCAATCAATCAGGTATAACTGCAACTGGGGAAACTGAGGCACTGAGAAGTGAAGCAATTTTCCATCCAATTTTGTCATCCCAACATCACTTAGTTTATAAATGGTTATCGGGAATAGACCCAGTTAGGATGATTCCTCGTTTATTGTATGTGCTGATCTTGCTGACTTCTAGGGCTGATTTTTGGTAATGCTTTCCTATTTTTTACTAACTCATCACTACTAATGTTTACCTTGCTGACTAAACCATTAACAGCTTGAAGATGGGCTGGTCACTAGAACAGCTGGACCAGGATTAGCTTTGTGCTACAGAACCATGTGTTGAAGCCAAGTTTGTTTGCATAGTCAAAAGCAGATTTATTTGCACAAATGTGCTTGAACTAGTCTTACTTTCCAAACCCTAATAACACTATTTATTTCTTACTGTATTTTCCCTAAGGTCTCAAAGCACTCTCCAAAAGACCACCACTGCACTCTGCCATTACACACAGACAAAACACAGTCACACATTTGGGGTCACTCCTTTTTAAAGATCAGCCAGGGGAAACTGTCAGAGATGAGATTAAATACTTTTAATCTTCAAGTTCAGTTAGAGCTTCTTCCACATGGCCACATTTCCTTCTTATAAGTAAATGCAAATTAGTGACAAATAGATGTGCATTTATACCTATAGAAGTACTACTAAACTGGGTGGACAGAGTTTCAAATATAAAATTGAAAAACTTCCCAGCATAGTACAGCTCTTTGTTCTTTTTTTTTTGATCTTTCCCCTAATTGTGTCTTATGGAAACAGATGGGGTTACTCAGGGAACTAAATGCTGTTTGCTGTCATCAATTTGAAGGCACAGGACTTCACATAATGCAGTTTTGCAATACAACACCGAGTATCTCACAAGTAAAATCCTCTCGTATCCATATTCGAAGTTAAACAACAGCTGTGCAGAATATTCAAACTGATAAGCCCTTGAGGTTTTCACATTTTGTGTCACTCAATCACTCCAGTTTACAAAACAAATACAAAACCTGCGGAGCTCCGTTCTGGGACAAGTTTGGAGTGGGGGTGTTGCTTTGACATAATTCTGTGTAAAGGCCCCAAGCAATGCACTTATCTCACTAAAACATTGGGAAACTTTATACAGAGTGATGAAAACTCCTCTAGTGGGTAAAACCATCAAAAATATAATATTCAGAGACTACAAAGTGATCCACAATAAAGCTGAAAACTTTATCCTCATGTCTGCACCAAGTAACTGATGTTGAAACCTCTCTCAGCTGGCAAACTCCTTAGTATAGTGATGCCATATTCTGTGTCAGAGGCTATTGCACAGTCTGGTGCTTCATCTGGGACCAGCATATCTGATTTGGTTTGGTCAGTGCCTTGTGTACAGGATGTTCTTGGGTTAATCACTGTATTGGAATTACAGATCTTCATACTTTATCTCTGCAAGTCATATAAGGACTTCAAGAGACAAGAATTTCAAGAATCAGAGTCCTTCAACTGTGAATTGGATCCTTCCTTTTCTCTGTGTTTCACCTGTCCTGCCTGTTTGGATGTTGTTCCCTGAGATTTTTTGCTATGTGGGCACATAGCACCCAGCTGAGACCCTGAAGTTCACTGAGACCTTAAGGACTTGCACTGTCTTTTTATAGCCGTAAAGTGAAATTATTCTCCCAGTTGATCTGACTCATTAGTACTCTCCTGACGGTTTTTGTGGGAAGATTTCCCCATCATTTGGATGATGGTATGCACTGGTGCTTTATTTTGTCACTGCTGTCTTCCCTTTAGCATATTCTATAGCTCTCTGGGGGTGCTTGTTAGATAAGAGGCTGAATTTTACACCTGAAGATATCTGTCTCTGAAGAGCAAAGACATCCCAGCTGGTTCAATGTGAGCAGCAGTGTGTTTTTTCTACTATCTCACCTATGGTAACCAAGGGTTGTCTCTATCCTCCTGCTACATAGGTGTGAGTCACTTCAGGTTACAGATCCTTTTTAATCTTGATGTCCACTATGTTTTTCCATTCTGTTTCCTGCTTTACCACCAACCCTCACAGATAACTTACACAGCCAATCAGTTCCAATGGAAACAGAATTCTTCCTGAGATTTACTTTTCTGGAATTTCTCTTGTCCTGTGGGAGAAACATGCCATGATGCAATTTGATACAAACAGGGCATCACCTCAGCATTCATCCTTAAATGACACTTAAGATGATCCCAAACCTCATGAATACTGTGGATTCTGCCTTGAGGGCATGCAAGTGCAGTAGCAGTGGCATGAAGGACAACTAAAGATCCCTTCAGCACTCCCCCAGATCCTCCTGTCCCTAATGGGCACACATTCTACACACACAAACACAAAACACATCCCATCCTTATCGCTACTACTCATCTAACTTACACTGGATACT
Source organism: Dromococcyx pavoninus (assembly GCA_033558185.1). Classification (NCBI taxonomy): domain Eukaryota; kingdom Metazoa; phylum Chordata; class Aves; order Cuculiformes; family Neomorphidae; genus Dromococcyx; species Dromococcyx pavoninus. Next base: position 36,331 of record JAUMJL010000502.1, on the reverse strand, counting down.
TGCACTGGGAAAGCCATTTTCATTGCTAGAGCCCTTCTTTCCCACAGCACTGGCTGTTTCCAAGGATAGCCAGGAAGCCTTTACACAACATCCACATCAACAGTAATACACTGAACCAAGCAAGGGTCTGGACACAGGCACAGCAACTCATCTGGCTGCAGTTCCCTGTTGGACAAGTCCTTGGCACATTTTTGACACAGGCTACCTGGCATCCAGGCAATTCTCGAGCACAGCTTGGGAGTCAGCAGTGACTTTTGCAATTCTCAACAGGCAGGAAGGAATCCTGCTTTGGAGTTTGATAGCATGAACATGGCCAGATGATGTGTGCTTTTGGTAGCATGAACATGGCCAGATGATGTGTTCTAAAAGACCCACCCGTGTTTTAGGTGGTCTTAATAGCTGTGGTGAAGATGCAGTGGCACGGGCTAAGAACTGAATAAATATCCCTGGAGCCAGGGCAGACTTGTTACTGCCTGCCAGTGTCAAAGAATCTTCTCCAACCTGCTGCCTAGGAAGGCCTGATTAGAGCTGCCCAGGAATGACAATGCATCCTGTAGTCCCATCTCTAGACTCCAGCATAGCTACAGCCCAGGCTGCTACCTCCCATGTTCCCACCTATTTACAGCAGTTAGTAGGATAGAACATCCCTACAGGAGTGTTCAGCATAGGCTGGGCTCTCAAGTTTCAGCTGATGAAGTCAATTAAATACATCTTATTGACTTCCATGGTTCAGGGCCAGGACTGTCTTCTCCTGTAAACGTGAACCAACAACACAGCTCTTTAAGTCCCTCACATCCTCACCTCTTTGATCACGGATGGATTTGAGCAGTTCTAGATTGCAGGAAGTAGTTTCACTGAAGCTTAACATTTTCTGATGTTCTCTTTATTACAGGACAGGTCTAATGGAAGGCAGAGCTGAAGAACCTGTGAGCAACTTACAGTGAGCGAATCTCTTCCCAGCATAACTTGGACAGATCAGCTTTCGCCTCAGGCTTACCACTGCCTGGGGGCACAGGGTATTTCTTTCATTTTTGTAAAGACAGCAAATTACACAAAAGTATCTCTGGCTCACAGATCACAAACTGGTAAGAAATCAAAGGGAATCAGAGGAAATGTCTTTCTGCTGAATGGGTAAAATTAATCCCAAGTGTAATTTCACTGGCATCAGTGCAAAACCAACATTCAACTAGGTCTGCCATCTGAAAGAAGAATAGGTTTATGTTCTCCTTTCACGTGTACTTAAAAATACATATTCTTTTCTGATTTTTAATCTTTTCTATTTGAAAGGATTATTTCCAGAGTGACTGTATGCTTCTACTGCATCAAAGTACTCAGGACAACAATATTGCCAGTTATTTGTTTTAACAATTGTCTCAACTACCAGTGACAAAGTCCAGGTGTGCTGGGCTGACTATGTCATCTAAAACAGCCTAAGAAACTTACAATGCTATTGAAGTTCCAGCCATTCAAACATTTGCACTCTGTAGCCACAACACTGGCCTTACAGAATTCCAGCGAACTTGCTTATACGGCAAGAGACACTTCCCAATTCAGAAACCTGAAACTGAAATTCTGCTGCATTCACTGTCTCTGACTTAGTGCCAAACCCAGCCTCCAACCTCTTTTCAGTTTTTGCTGGACCAGCCCTTTGTGACAGATTGACAAGCTAGCATCACCCTCCCAGCCTTCCCCTGCATACCACTCCAGCGCTTGCTCTCTGCCCTGTTCTGCAGTTATCCCCTGGGTGATATTTCCTGCACAGCCCTTCCCTAGCTGTTTTCAACCCAAGATGCTGCTCCCCATGGAGAATCTTTTCTATTTATCACCACACTGCTGCTAATTTCTTGCTTCATGTGCCAACCCAAACTTGGACATATATTACTATCTAAACCACCTTCTTCCTTCTGCAGCGACAGGTAAAATCATTTATTTTCAGTTCACCAAATCTACCTGAACACTGCAGCCCAGCAAACATCTACATAACCCTTCCTTTGCAAAATGTACCTTCTGATATTAAAAGGCATCCCAGTGCTAAGTGCTGATTTCAGGCAGTCTGGTTTTAACCAAAGAAGATTCCCACAAATAGCATTATGAATACCTAGGAGAGCTGAGGGCTTCTTCAGCTGGTCTAGGAAACCAGTGTCCATAACTGCTGCTGCTTTTGTGGAGGAGGAGGCAGAGATGCAAAGCTTGTGAAGCCCAGTTCTCAGGTGAAAGCCTTGCGTGAACACAGAGGAAGCTGAGTGAGACGTAAGACAAAGAAGCATTTTCTCTCTCCCATCCATCTTCCTGCAATATTACTGCACACAGCTGAACCAGTACAGTGGAAAATAATGTTACGATTTCTAAAGAGATTTTGCAAAATAAAGGATATTGGATCACATTTTTTCCTCAGTTTAGTCACTATTCGCACAGTAATGAAGAGCAGAAGTTGGCTTGTTTTGTTTGAAATAATGAGAAGCTGTGACTTTGAGCAATTTGATCATAAATTTTTGTCCTGCATTTTCTCTTGCATGAGCAGATTGTGATAGTAGGTATAATTTACTGTGACAAACCACTAGCATTAATGCATTAATCAAGAAAAACAAATGGTCTCTCTTTGAAATCTCCTGCCCACCTAGAGAGAGTAATGGGGTTATAAATGGAGAAAGAACAAATATTGACTCTATGAAATGTAAAGGTACCTGGGAGTTCACCCATCAGTCTTTAGATTACACTTGCCTTTCAAGATGAATTGGATTTCTTTCATAACCCATTTTAATTTTTTTTTTTTAAGTATCACATCAGGAAACAGGACGGGGACATTCAGCTCAGTGCTCTCTTTACGTTTTGAAGATGTTCCAGACTGTTTCTGAAGGACAGTACCTCTGATTTCTAGAATGAAGTAGATGCTCCCAACCCAAGAGTTGCCTTATGCTAGTTTGACATAAGTACTGAAGGGGTTGCCTGGAGTGGTCAATGAGTTATTTGTTTGATGGTGTTTCCGGGGTGGCTTTCTGTAAGATGGTTCCAGAAACTCATCATCTTACTTACACTATTGAAACTCAAGGACTTAGACAGCTCTTGACATCTGGACTTATACAGGACTCAAGAAGACCCAAGAATTTAATGCATAAGAGAAAGGCCTCTGGCACCATTTGTGGAACTTAATCTTCCTTTGCCACATGCTCTGCAATCCCCCTCCAAACTCACATTATCTCACTCATTTAACCTCTGAAGCAATGCTATACCTGTCTTCTATACAGACTGTTGGTGTATACTTTAGATTCATTTCAACCTTGGCTTCCACATTACATTCAATTCCTCTTAAGGACATCTTATTGAATAAAAAACTTAGGAAAATCAAGTATTTCATGAATGCTGAGATAAGCCAGTGTTGCTGTCCCATATGTAACATATAAAGTTGCTGGGCATCCTCCAGGGAACTCGGTACTGAGTGGGGACAAAAACAAAATGAGTCAAAGCCCCAAGAGAAGCTGCAAATTAAATTCTCAATGATCTGAAAACATGAGATTCCAAGAAGAATTTAAAGACACTTCTGACTCTGAATATAGGGCCAGTATCTACCAAGGCACTAGCAAAGCTGCCAACCAAGCAGTTCACATTTCATATATCACCTGCACTCTGATCATTGGCACCTGTTTTTTTTCTTCTCCCATAAAGGTTATACAATAATAATATATCCTTCAGGGCTGGAACACAACAAAAAGAAAAGGAAGTGGAAGAAAATAGGTGTGCATGAACGCACGGGTGATGTGCCGTGAAAGCCATGCCCACTGCCAGAGGCCCTCCAGAAGCCTCGGACTCAGGGGAGCAGATGTAATCACTTCTCCAGCAACTGCATGAGAAGGAGAGAGCATGCAGGTGGTCTGGCAGGGTTAACTGCACGTGGCTCCAACAGGATGTTTGCTCCAAAACAACCAAGGCCTGGGAGTGTTTTGACAGAACAAGCTGAAGATTTTCCAGTTCATTGCTTCTCCAAGCTCAGTGCTAGGACACTGTGTCTGAAGAACAGTCCTCCCTCTCCTCTTTGCTTGTCTCTACAGTGAGATAAAAAATATAATCGTGGACACTTGATATCCACCTTAATGAACTGCTGCTCAATCCAGAAGGGTCTGACACCTTAGGTTATTATTAGCCACATTTTGGTATATCTGATTATTAAGATTCAGGAAGGTCAACTCACCTTAAGCCAACCAAGAACTCATGTCTCATTAAAGAGAAGCTTCCAGAAATATTAGAGCTGCCATCAAACCATTTAAATATTCTAATAAAACCCACTGTACTCAAACCTTTGTAGAGTAGTTTAAAGAGCTGGTTTGACACCAGGGATAAACAGGACATGCCTTGTAACCCATGCTGACATGGTTTTGCAAGAGAGCCTGAAGGACTCAGATACTCCTGGACTATGTGATATACACGACCCCTTGGTCTGAAGGGGGCTACGTCTGCTCCACCAGCCACTGGTAAGGCTACAGCGACTGTGAATGACTTGACGGTTGCTCTGGAAAGGGCAGGATTTATCTAGGACAAAAGCAGATTCTGAGCCACTTTTCTTAGGAAGACATCACCATGCAAACCACAGAGCAGTGGAGATACTCTACACAACAGAATCTATCCTCATCCTTCCATTTAGCCTCCTGCAGCCTCCATTTCTCCACTGGGAAAGCAGCTCAGGAGATCCTCAGAAGTGCCAGATAACAGCCTAACATCTCCTAGAATAAAGGGCATATTGAATGCCTGAGGGTATTCACCCTTTAACCTTTCTTCCTCCCACTCTGATATTTAGGTGATGCCTCTGTGAGCAGAGATTACTTCCAGGCTCTGTACCTGGTGTTACGATTGTACAAACCAATGAAACAGATGAGAGGACAAGAGACTCATTTGTGCTGCACTATTGCATAAACGTCAGGGGAAGCTTTAGTCCTGAGGTAACAAATGCCAAAGTAAGGTTTTAAAAATGAACTATCAAAAGCAATGTTTCCATTTTCAAATCCAACCAAAACCAAACTGTGGCAAGCCTTGAGGTCTGTACTGAGCCAGTGCTCATTCCCATATGTGAAGGAGATACCCACAAGTGTTTTCCGCATACCCTGCAAAGCTGAGGTGGGGAAGGGTCTCCATAAGCCATCCCCATTTCTTTTGAAATCTGGGGACAGCCTCTGAATGCACAACAAACCACATCTCCAGAGTCACTCAGCCTGCTAAAGACATCTCTTTCTGTTTAGGGACATAATAACAACAACAGCAGGTGTTACCACCTTTTGGCTGTGTTTCCTCTAAAAAGACGTCCAAGTTCCCTTGGGCAACATGAAAATTTACTCCCTTCTCACCCTCTGATACTCCACAGACAGCTGTGTTGGGGCTGCTGCAACATGACCTCAGGTGTTTAGAGAAATCTTTAGGATCAGACTGCAAAGCAGACTGTTTCAGGCGACATCCTGGTACTGCAGAGACCGGTGAACACATCTACGCTGGGATCAAAGCACTGTGTCCTTGGCCTCACTGGGACATGAGCAGATTAAATCCAGGCAGTGTGCAGGTTGTCAGGTCAGTTTAAGCCAGGAAACAGACTCCCAGTGCTCATACAACTCAGATTAAGAGCCCTGCCTCAATGCTGCTAACATGTTTGGGGTTTCTTAATTCACATTCAGTGTCATATAAACCAAGGTGTGTCCTGGACCTCAACTAGATGTCTCTGAACTCATTCTGAGCCAACACTGGTACAGCCCGTTGAGCATCTCCACATTGGAAACATATATACCCCTTTCCCTATCTGGCCAAAAGCAGCATATGGTCTGAGAAACTCTGTTCTTTGGGCTTTGCTTACAACAAAGTTGAGCTAAAGCACAGAAAACAAAAATGAATGGCTCAGAGTCAGAAAGAAAGGCGTGCCAAAACACAAGGCAGATTTTCTTCATCCCAGGGTACTCCCTAAACATCTGCCTTTTTTTCCACTAATGAGCAGAACCATCATTCAGTGAAATCTTTAGCAAGGAAGTAGGTCCAAGAGGAATCAGTTATATTGGTGGCCTAAGAAAGAATACATTGTCATTCTTGATACATTTGCAAGGACACAAACATCAGAGGAGAAAGAAAAGTCACTTAAATGCTCATGTCAAAAGAGATTTGCTTTTGAAATAGGCTGGAGGAGGGAGCATGTCCAGCTGGATAACTGACAGAACCCAACCTTTCAATGCAGTGAAGTGGCCTCAGTACTGGATGTAAACACAGCTGAAGACTGGGAGCTATCATGATCTCCATATGTGGGATGACTCTTCACACTACTGAACTGCCATGTTCAGTTTTGAAACAAGCACTTCAAGAAGGATATTGAGCTATTGGAAGAGACTTCAAAGACAGTAAGATGAAAGATGACATTTAAAGGAAGACCTTAGCCTCATCCTAATTGCATAAATGAGAGGGGATCAGGCTAAGCATTATTTTTTTTCTACCTATCCAAGTTTTCTTCCCATGGAAACTCAGATGCTTAAATAGGGAATTGCAATGCATTCAGCGGGGATCAAAAAAGTCCAGCAGGGCACAGCATCCCTAGACTGAGTCACACCTGCCTAGGCATCATGGAAACACACCTACAGTGTGTTCCATGGGATGTCCCTGCTCCTCCATGAGAGATTTGGTCAAAATTTCTTATCAAAAAACATTTGAAGAGTAACTTGACCATGAGGAAGACACACACTTACTTATAAGGGTTTGTAATTCAAGCTGGGCGAGCAGCCACCAATTAATTTTGAACAACAGCAGTAAGGAAACACAGGTGAGCTTGCCCAGGACCTGATGGGAGAACTATAATAGAAATATGCTCAAATCAAATAAAATTAATTCAGAGAAGTGCCAAAGTCTGTTTAATCTTTGCCAGATCACCTGAGCACAGTGACGCCTTTATGAATTTCATTGTACATCTAGAAGCATTTTACAGAAATGATTAACTCATGCAACTATAAAGTGATCAATATTTTCATAGATTTTGTTATGAAAAATAGGAAGCAGCCCTTCTTCTACTCTGTCTGACCTGGTCAGTGAAGAAATTCCAGCTGAGTCCCTCGTACCTGTATTTTGGACTCAGGAAACTATCTTTGAAAAAGGAGACCCAAGAACAGGGGATCCACCTTGTAACAAGCTCACACAGTACAACCGACAAACCCATGGGAACAGATATCTGCAAGTCAACCTTGATAATGTGCACTTGTGCTCCTTAAAAGTGGAAAGCTGGGGCACACCTGACTGGCTTAGTCAAGCAAAGCCTTGATGTCAGGGTGCCACAACAGGCCACACAGGAATTAGACACAGGGTATGGGACCCTGTAGGGCACCGCAAGTGAAGTGATGTGAGTTTCTTCTGCCACAACTTGGGAATCCCCGAGTCTACGTGGTACCAGGCTGTTGAGTTGGTCTTGTTAGGCTGCAATCAACAGTGGTCAGAAAAGGAGTTAGAAATGACTCCCTTACACTGAAGCATCCAATTCTCTTGTTTAAAGGCAGCTGTGAGCCACAAATCTGCAGTTTTTCAACTCAAGGTTCACACACTTCCCAACAGCTGTTTTGGGATCTCTTTGATCACCATTATTAGAATTACCCCTATATGCTCTGTTCCCCACTCCCTGAGATATATTCTTCTGAGTTTTTAATAGAGCTTAGGTAGTGACAAGAACTTAAAAAAAGCTTAATCTTGCGAAGGCATCTTGGCTTCAAGTGGTGCGCTCAGTGTTGCTGGAGCTTTTTTTTGCATTTTAAAGGTCAGAGTGCCCTCTTCTGTCCCAGCCGTGCCTGATTATTAACTCACTTCTCTGTTAGATCAGCACATTATCGAGAAGTACTGTGACTTGCCTTCTGCACACCCTATCATCTTGTAAACAACAGTTAAGAAACCAAACAGCTGATCACAAACTAGAAAATAACTCTTGTTAATGCGAAGGCTCAGGCACGTTACAAAGTCATCTGCCACTGATAAAAGGGTATGGGGAACACGACAGGCAACACGATCGATCTAATTAGTTGATGAGGTCAGGAATATTTTGAAGTGAACATCTACTAAGTTTAAACAGTCATGTGTTAATTAATAGGTCCACACTCTACATTAATTTAAAATTTACTTCTCCCCTGCCTCTCCAGCTGCTAGTTGTATCCAGACAGTTGCTGACATCTGAGGAAATCTGACTGAAACAAACATATTTAAAGTAGCTCAATAATACCAATGTGTACAACCATTTCTAAACTAAATATGGCAAAATCACTTGGACTGCAAGTTACCTGAATCATGGACAGAGGTAACAATAATCCACACAAATTTATTAGCAGGTGCTTTCTATCATGAACACACCCAGGAGCATGGCTCTGGAAACCATGTAATCACTTCGGTGCAGCAAAACCCAGGTTGCCCCATCCCTGAAAGTGTTCAAGGTCAGGTGAGAGGTGTCACTGCCCATGGCAGGGGAGTTGGAACTGGATGATCCTTAAGGTCCCTTCCAAAATAAAACATTCTATGATTCTATGAAAGCCAGTGTTAACAAACCATGGTGGATCCCCTCAGTGTCTCAAGGAGCTACTGTAAGGGTGCTCGAGTTGTGTTTCCACCACTGCTGATGAGCCCAACAACTTTTGAGCCCAAAAATACTCTGTAAAAATGAAATAATTTAAAACCCCATGTTTTCACACTGAATTGCCCCCAACAGTTCTGCAGGCTGAGATCCCAACCCCCCAAAGGATGTCAGGGGCACCCCCGTCTGGGCAAACTGGAAGCTCCAGCTTCATGGCCCAGTGCCATCTGCCCCTCTCTACTTCATGCCTGCTTTAGGGCCAGGGGTTGTTGTCTGGTTCTCTTTTTGTGTCCTTCTCCTCCACCCAAAATCTGCTTGAGTGATGGGGGTGAGAGAAGCTGCTGTGTTTCCTCTCACACTTGAAGGGACACCTGGTACCAGCTCCAGCATGAACCCAGCCTCAACCACAGCAGCAAACCAATCCAACCCCAGCCCCAGCCCAAGTAGCAATCTAACCCCAGCACCAACCCAACTCGACCCGACCCCAGCAGCACCAGCCCAATCTGACCCCAGCACCAATCCAACCCGAGCCAACCCCAGCACCAGCACCACGCCAACCCCTCTTATTCCCATGCACCACCCTGTGTCAGCCACCATTTCATTTACTCATAGTATCATAGAATCCTTTGGTTTGAAAAGACCTTTGAGATTGAGTCCAACCATACCTGTCCACTACTAAACCACATCCCTGAGCACCTCATCTACCCATCTTTTAAACACCTCAACCACCTCCCTGGGCAGGTGTGCCAGTGCCTGACAACCCTTTCAGTGAAGAAGTTTTTCCTTATGTCTAATCTAAACCTCCCCTGGTGCAACTTGAGACCTTTTCTTCTCATCCCATCACCTGTCACTTGGGAGAACAGACCAACAATCACCTCACCATAACCCCCTTTCAGGTGTAGACAGTGATAAAGTCTCCCCTCATCATCCTCTTTTCCAGCTAAACAGCCCCAGTTCCCTCAGCTGCTCCTCATAACACACGTTCTCCAGCCCCTTCACCAGCCTCGTTGCCCTTTCGGTGCGGGAAAGCCCCGCAGGAGCCGGGGGTGGAGAACTGGCGCCCCCCGCAGGCACGGAATGGAAGCACCGCTCGCTCCGCTCCGCGCTCGGGGCTGGTTTGGCCCCGTGCGGCCGCCGTAGCGCACCGCGCGTACGCGCCCGTGGGCCGGAAGCAGCTGGAGTCGCCATGGCGGCCGCTTGCGCCAGGGTGGTGCAGCGGAGCGCCGGGGCGGCCGTGGGACTCGGAGCCGGGCGGTCCGGCAGTGAGAATCGCCCGTACCCTTTGTCCCCTCCTGTCCCCTCCTGTCCCCTTTATCCTCTTCTGCTCCTCCTTATTTTCTCTTGTCCCCCCTTGTCCTTCCCGCCTTTCCTGTCTCCTCTTATCCCCTCTGTCCCCACCTGCCCTCTCTTATCTCCTGCTGCCCCTTTATCTCTCCCTGCCCTGCTTGTCCCCCTTTGCACCTCCTTTATCCTTGCCTGCCCCCATCCACCTCTCTTGTCCCGCTCTTGCCCACCTTTGTATTCTCCTGTCCCCTTTATCTCTTACTGTCACCCTTATCCTTTCCCGCCCCCCCTTTGTTCCCTCCTGCCCCCTCCTTGTCCCCCCTTGCCCCCCATCCTCACCCACCTTCCTTGTCCTCTTCTTTCTTCCTTATCTCCTCCTGTCCCCCTTATGTCGTCTTATCCCCCTTTATCCCTGCCTGCCCCACTTGTCCCCACCTACCCTCCCTCCCCAAGCCACCTCCTTTATCCCCTCATGCCCCCTCCCCATATCCCTTGATGTCCCTTCTTGTCCCCTCCTGCCCCCTTTGTCCTGTTCTGCCCCTTATCCACCTCTGCCTGCTGCCCTCCTCATGCCTCTGGCCTGCGCCTTTCTCTCAGCGCACCCTGGTGGGGGGGAGAGAGGGAGAAGATCCCAGGGATGGGATCTTGGCCTGCGCAGTGGATGGGGGCAGTTCCACGTGAAAACATGGGGGTTTTTTAAATTATTCAATTTTTACAGGGTATTTTTCTTGCTCGGGATGTCGAACTAGCAGTGATGGAAAGCCAACAGAATTCCAGCCACCTCCAAAGCCCGTCATCATTGACAAGCTGAAGCAGATAGAGGAGAGGAGGTAGAGTGTCCCAGTGCTTATCCCAGTGGGCTTGTGTTCAGATAGTCAGACAGATGGTTGCATCAGCACCTCTTAAAAGCTCCAAAGCATTGTTCCAAAAAAAAAAATGTTTTGCAAAGATAGTTTGTTGAAATATGTTGTTTAATATCTTTAATGTCCTCGAGTTGTGCCAGGGGAGGTTTAGATCGGATATTTAGGAGAAATTTGTTTACTGAAAGAGTAGTGAATCATTGGAACAGGCTGCCTAGGAAGTGGAGGAGTCCCCTTCCCTCGAGGTATTCAAAGGCACATAGATATGGCACTTTAAGTCATGGTTTAGTGGGCACGGTGGTGTTGGGCTCATGGTTCAACCTGATGATCTTGGAGGTCTTTTCCAGTTTTAACAATTCTAAGTTTCTCATGTTTATCTGCTTAAAAACAATTAAAATACTGTGTTTTAGAGTTCCTGAAAGCAGTGAAACAAGAAAAAAATGTGTAACAGTAAAAATTTTTGCAAATTTCGGGTTTATGTGTGAAGTTTTTGTCTGTTAAAGGCTGCACCCCTTCAGGATGTGCAAGGTGACGGGGGCATGGGCTCCGGTGTGTGCCCTTAACTTAGACCTTGAGGTCAGCTGTAAGAACATAAATTAATGTTTGTGAAGTGGAGCTGCAAGATGCTTTTCTTTTACACTAACCAAAATTTGGATTTTCTTACAGGTTCTTGAGTCCTGAATTCGTACCTCCCAGAGGGAGAACAGATCCTCTTAAATTCTACATAGAAAGAAAGGATATGATACAGAGACGAAAAGTCTTCAACATCCCAGAGTTCTATGTTGGTCAGTAACAGTGTTAGAACTTTCATCATTTCATCAATATTTTTTCTTGGTTGGGATGGTAAAAAGTGGGGTTGAGTGCTATAGAATGTCACAGCATCAGGTGTGTTACATCAGCCAGTGTATGTACAACTTTGAATTTTAATTTCATGTTTACATCCAGTTTCCATTAAAAGTATCATGCTAATGTGTTTCTTCAATCCTTGTGCTTCAGCATATGGTTTACCCATGAAACTTCAGAAGCGAAAATACATTTGATTATTTGTATTCAGTTTGGATAACAAAGAGTAAAAGATAAAGGTGAGGAAGCTTCATAATTAACCTGCAGAATCACTTTTAACATGTATTAATTTGAGGCGTGTTTGGAGATTATTCTGTTCCCAGCACTGTCATGGAAAATAAAACATTTCAAAATGTACGTAAATACGCGCACTTTGTGGCTCCTTCCCCACATTTTGGTACATGTTCACTTGACTAGTCTGTTTATTTTGGTTATTACTTGGCAGGCAGTATACTCGCCGTGACTACTGCAGATCTTTATGCTAAGGACAAAGTCAACCGGTTTGTAGGCATCTGCATTCAAAGAGGAGGAAAAGGACTTGGCGCTACGTTTGTCCTTCGGAATGTTATAGAAGACCAAGGTGGGTTTTTTACTGTGGTGATTACGCTAGAAATGGTAAGCAGAAAGTGTTGGAAGTTGTACATGAAAGGTTATCTGGCGTAGAAATGAAGTCTGTGGAGAGGGTGACAATGGATTAGAGTGAAATCATGAATCTGCCTGCTAGGGGATACTGCAGGTGTAAAACTATATACATAGAGATGCTGACATGCCAGATGTTTGAACCGCGTAGTAGTTGGATGTTGTCTATATACATCTGTGAGTTTTAGGCCTTTTGTTTTGAGGAGACTGAATGTGATGCAGCATTGTTGTGCTCATGGCTGAGCCTGGTGGTCACTGCCAGCCATGTTTGACAACTGGGTGTTTGCAAGAACTGGAACCGTGTGCATGAATTGCTTAATGAGCAAAGAATGAGCAGAGTTTTCTAATAGGTTCACCTTTATGCAAAGTGGGGGAGATGTTCTGAGGAGTGGGGGTCTCTTTATGTACACGGCATGTACAGGGAGGCAGAGAGAGAAACAGCCGTTGAAACCAAAACAGAGTAAAGTTAAAATTCCAAGTTCATCTTCCCTAAATTGAAGCCCCTTAATGTCTCTTAAGCCATTCTGTTATCAAGACATGACTTACAAAAACAGTCTGCGTTTGGCTGTGCAGGCACGGTGCAGGTGCACAGTCACACGTGCACACAGCACTGCGTAGTGCAGTTCTCTGACAAGCAGTTCTTGAATAACACAGGGATGTCCCAACACTGAAGAAATACTAATTTGGTGTTGCTGTTTCTGACTGATTTGGTTCCTTAAACCAGACTTTCTCTCTCTAAGGTGTTGAAATATGTTATGAACTGTACAATCCTCGAATCCAGGCGATTGAGGTTCTGAAGCTGGAAAAGAGGCTGGATGACCACCTGATGTACCTGCGAGATGCCCTCCCTGAATATAGTACTATCGATGTGAACATGAAACCTGAGATTCGTTTAGACAATGAAGAAGTTCCTGTAAACAAGGTAGGAGCCACATGTTTCAGAGGGATGGTGGGGGATTACTTAGGTAACTTTTGATCTGATTAATGTTCTGGAAGGCTGTTAAAACTCTCCATTGCATTAGTTACCAGGGTGACAAAGTGTGCAGAATAAGGTATGCCTTTATGCCATTTCTGTAGTGAAAGAGTGATGAGAACATAAATATTTGCCATCCTCAGCAGTTAATTCTGAAGACAGGCAAGAAGCAGCGGCCTTCATATGTCTCTGTGTAGCACTCTGCAGAGAGGAAAGCTTTACTTACAGAAATAGCGTTGTTAATGTTGTTACTGAGTTGGGAGAGATGTGTGTTGGAAACAAAGGTCAGAGTGGAAGAGTCAGCAAAAATCCACATCTCTGAGAAGATCCAGAAGCCAGCAGACCCTGTCACAGAGTGGTGTCTAGTAACTCTAACTTACAGTGATCGTTCCTGCTTTTCCTTGTCATGCTACTTTTCCTTAATAAGAAACAGCAGAATTACAAAAGATGAGTTAACGTCACTGTATGTGTCAATTTAAGGACTGTGTAATAAATCAAGTCAGCGTTAATTAAAGTTATACAAGACACTATGACAAGAGTCACGAGGACACAAAAAAATTCCTTTTCTCCTAAAAGTGTAATGTAGTAGTTCCTTAACCTACTAACAAATGGGGCTGTTTCCCTTTCCTTCTCTTAGAGCTGTTCTCTCATGTTTTGCTAAGCTCACAGTCAAAATTTGGATTACTTTTGGATTACTTTATACCATTTTTTTTAACCCCAGCTGCAGGTACGAATGAAGCCTAAACCGTGGTCAAAACGGTGGGAAAGGCCAAAATACAATATAAAAGGAATCAAGTTTGAGCTACCTGAAAAAATAATGAAAGAAGCACAGAAGTGGAGACAGCCATGGCTGAAGTTTGATATGCTGCGAGAATATGATACATCAAAAATAGAGGAGAAAATTTGGAAAGAAGTGAATGAAGAGCTTAAAAAATAAATGGGTTTGCAGTCTAGGGATTACTGAGAAAATTTTGTATGTATATAGGCAAAATACAAAAATGTAGTTAACCCTTCCATAAGATTTCAAAGTGTACAAGTTGTTGTGATCGAACATGAAATTCCTTTTTCTGAGGAGTGTAATACTGTGTCCACACCTTCACCAGAAATGAGAAGCCTCCTTTTTGAAATGGCAGTTAAGAAGAGGGGTCTGCGTTTGCCCTTCAAGTTAGTTGCCATTTCCAAATACTTGTGATCTTCTCTCTTAACTGCTGGGTAGTCGCCAGTTGTAAAACTGTTTGACTCATTACCCTCAGAAATGGGCTGTAGCAGGGAAGGAGACGTGTCTGAACCAACCACACGCTCGGAGCGAGTACTCTTTAGTTTTGCCATTAAAATGCTATTTGATATGAATCTGCCGCCAGAGCAGCAAACACAAAAGCTCCAAAATGTTTCAAAGAACTAAGCCAGTTTTAGCCAAATCATGTGAATTAGTGTAAGGTTTATAATGAAATGCTCACGAAGTGTCAGAATAGGTTCTCAGTACTGGGACAGCAGGTTCCACAAAACCGTATTTCCACAGTATTTGCACACTGGGTTTCTAAGCGCAAGTGTTAACAGCCTTCCTGTGCTTACAAGTTACCTTTTTTCCAGAAACTAACAGCTACAGAGCTAAGTTGTGATAGAACATCCAATATATTTTTATAATAGCAAAAGGCTGGTGGCTGCAGAGGAGACCTTCAACTGCAATGAAACAAAAGACAAGAGAAAATGAGGTCATGAGCTTGTGATGATGCTGATGTATTGCATTTTTGCTGGCATTCTGAGAGGAAGAGGAACAGAACTTCACCATTATTAGCAGGTTTACCTGAAGGTAATGAAGGCTAACTTGTCCAAGGTTTTTTTGTATTTCTAATAACATTTTAAAGAATTGAACTGTAGAAGTCATTAACAAAGCAGAATACTTTATTTTCAAAATAAAAGTTATTTTAAAAGTCATCTTTTGTCTGTAACACTGATCAAAACTATTTACAATTAAAATATTTTACAAAAATATATTTTAACTTAAAAAATATAAAAGACGGGACATGGATTAAGTCTGCAACAGTTCTAGTCCCAGAAGAGATGAGAGAAATGCAACCATGCATACACATCGAAAGTCCACGATGCACTGCAGTTTCTACAGTAAAGCATCCTGGCTATTCTATAACAATACTTTTAGCAAATATACAAAGTTAAAAAAAATTAGAAATTTAATAGGGGTACAATGAAATAAGGGTCAGTAGATTTTACCAGGGAGCAAAGAGAAAGAATTTAACAGTTTCAGTTACCAGAAAGTGAAGTTGTCCTTGTGCTTGTCATCATCAAGATGTCTTATTAAAAGCCTGATGAAGCAAGGCAACAACTCCAGCTCTGTGCACACAAGTTCTGTATCATCCAAGTACTAAACTCCTACGCACAGATGCTATTGTGACTAAACGTCTACTCCTCCCCAGGCATTCTCCTGTGCAGCTCTTACCTCGCTGAACCCACATTTACCATCAATAAACATTTGTCAGTAGAAGTCCTTACCTGCCCACCAACTTCTCATTTCTGTATCAGGGTCAAAACCCCTACAATATTATGAATTCTTTTTCACTAGAGGTGGCTTAACAATAACCCTTCCAAAAACCACTGCGCTCCATAAGTTAGAAGAGCTTGATGACTCCCCAGTCAGTGATATTTAGCTATTAATACTGAAAATACTTATAAAGCTGTCTACTTGCTCGCAGTGATAAACTTTACAGGCACTTCCTATCTTTCAAGGAATCCTTCCAAAAATGGTAAAGCAATAAAGCATTGTCATATGTTTCAAAACTCCTGAACCACCACTCTATACAGACAACTAACCCAAGATGACAGTAAAAGACATTTGGATCAAAAACTTCAAGTATTTAATAAGAAGGCAATGGTTCCCATTGTAACTTTATGTAGTCAGGATCCACTAATTAAACTGCATATTCAAATTGTTGTAGTCTGAATATCAGGCTCATTTCAGAAATACAACAAATGTTGGCTCAAAAAATTTTTATTTCCCAATTATCGATTTAAGGTGTTCAAGTTTGTGCTCTTCAATGAAGTCTTCAACAACATGCAGAGCTTTGACTTTCACCAGCAGGAGAAGAACTTCTTTTGTTTCATTACTATAAAAGAAAAAGAAGAATTTGATATAGCAAGACATTTAAGTAGCTGACTTAGGTGCACTTTATTAATTTTAAAACAAGTCAGGTATCCCCCCTTGGCCGCTTGTCATCAGGTGACCACTGATCACTACAGTGACCAACGTCCAGCGCCTCAAATTGCCACAGTAAACTAGAACTGCAGCAGCACTCCTTTACATTGGGACTCTACCTTTTATTTTATATATATGTTCTATGTGTATATGTGATGAGAACATCCTTGAAAGTGTCAAAAATCCAAGACTTAAGGAACTTAAGAAATGAGGAGGTGCTTGAATCCCAAGGAAAGCCTTATCAATTACCTGTGGTTATTCTTGTGCAGCGTACGCACACACTGCAGCAAGTGCTGGCTGAAGTTCAGTAACTCAGGGAGAGTTGATCCACTTTTTAGATCTTGGAACCATCTTTCTGGGAGGCACGCAACCACCTGTTCACCCAAAGAATAGTTGGAAGAGGTTAAAAAGAGGTCTTTCAATATAACCAAGTGACATCACTTCTGACAGGGACTTTTTGGCAGGTTTAGTCATTATTCATAGTGTGTTTTTTCTTTACAACCAAGATTGATTATCCCTGCAAGCAGTTACACTTAAGAACCTATGGATGAATATTTGCTGTAAAATGCTTTTATGCACCAAGGTCATAAAAAACCCTAAATTTTTTACAAAATTTTAAATGTTAGCTTAAATTTCAGGTTTTTTAAATACTCCAGCTTCACATTAGAAACTTCTTCATGGGAAAAAAGCTTTTAGCACACACCCTCTTTCAATACACGTGGTATCTGTTACCTTATTACACTTTTCTATATTATCTGGCCCTGGTGGTGTGTTTATGAGGTTCAGAAGAAGGTAACGATTGAGCAGCTTGCTCAATCCCAAATCACGGACTGTATCTTCTTGTACAATCCCATCCCAAAGTAGAACATTGGAGAGCAGCTGCAGTAATGAAGAAACAGAGAATAGGTATGCTTAGTGGCTGGAAGTGTGCTGCAATACAGTATTACAAGTTTCATGTAAGATAAAAAGATAATATGTCCATCCACTTTAAGTACTCAAACCCCAGGATTCACACTCTCCAAACTTACTGTCCACCACTAATAAGCCCCATATAGTAAATCTTAAGTAGGATAATTAATTTTACATGCACATACAAAGAGTATCCTAATACGTGTATACATGACCTCCCAGAGTTAGGTAGGGCATTTTACCCTTCTAAAGAGTTTAACAATTTGCTAATGCCCAAGTAAAGAAGACAGCTATGCTTTATTCTTTGGCTAGTGGTCAAATCTGAAAGTATGAAAATTTCAGACACTCCTCCTACAAGCAATAAGGACCAAGAACAAGTGGCATCCAATTCCAAGCGAACCTTCAGAGAATCCAAGACAGAAGTAAAAGTTGCTACTACATCTGTTCAGGAATAAGACTATACGCAGTCCCCATCATGTCAGGGAGGTTGGTAGCCACAGTTCATAGCAGCACAAAGATTTTTTGGCAGCTGATATCAATATCATTAGGTACCACTGCCCCTATCACTACAAACCTTTCTAATTATCATTTTTGAGTGTGATGTAAAAATGTGACTGTTTTTCCCTTACCTCAGAATAGGTTAATTTTAGGGTACCCATTAACCTCAAGGTATTTTACCCTCACAGGTGCAGTGTGTCATCTGCAGTCACCAGTCAAAAAGCACTCACCCTTCACTGAGAAAAATGGTTATCCATCCTAATAAAATGTACTAATCTCCCAGGAATCAGCCTTGCCTGAAGATGTGTTTCCTGGCCAACTGCAAAGCATTTTATAGGTAAAACAGATTTCAAAGCAAACCAGGTATATTTTCCTTACCTTAACAGCTGACCAAAACCGCCTTTCTTGAAATTTTGAACATAGTGATGATTTGTCTTCCACAGTGCTGGTCATGACGAGAAGAGAAAAGGTAAAATAAGGATTTGTTTGTTTCTTTTTAGAAAGATAAACAGACAACTAATCTTGTAGATACCGATGAATGTTACTGCTGGAATTCTTCCAGCAGTGACAGCTGCAACCAGAATAAAGGTCTAGGGGAACAGCTGTCAATTTGAACCCGTTATAATGTACTACTATAAATAATTTCCAATGA
Source organism: Dromococcyx pavoninus (assembly GCA_033558185.1). Lineage (NCBI taxonomy): Eukaryota > Metazoa > Chordata > Aves > Cuculiformes > Neomorphidae > Dromococcyx > Dromococcyx pavoninus. The sequence continues at coordinate 17,908 of JAUMJL010000502.1, read as the reverse complement.
AATTACCAACTGGAAACATTTGTGTCTACATTTCATGCATTCAGATGAGAACAGCACTGCTTAAAACCAAACACACTACACCAGCTTCAACACAGCCTCTCTCCCAGCTGTATGTTAAGCCCACATTTTCCAGACTCCATCTTATTCCAATTGTCAAAATAGTGTCCAGTAATAAACATCAACAACATAAACCCTATTTTAGGAATGACAGGACACACACATGCAACACCAGACCACCTAAACTAACACAGGTCTCAGACATAAGGTGCTACACTACAGTTACACTGTGCATTTTGAATACTGGAAAGCTTTTGGCTACAGAGCAAAAGTGTTGTGTCAGGAGATGCTCCTGTCAGAAAGAGTTCATAAAGAGGAATAAGGATACATAACCTTTCCTGTAATAGAACAGTAGAAGGCATGTTTGTTTCACTAGCTGTTAATAGATGTCTACAATATACCATTTACATCTGTGGGGGAGAAAGGTACAGGAATTTAAAAACATGTTTAAAAAAGTCACAGAGTCAGCTTACCTTTTAGGATACAGAGGAATAAAGACATCTTCCTCTATAGATTTCTTCATTCTTAGGACAACCATATTTATCAAATCCTATTAAAAAAAATTATTCATGTGTCCTTACAAAAAAGACTTCATCTTCCATTTATGACAACTTTAGAAGTTATTTTGGTCATCTAGAAGAGCAATATCCTAATTAGAACTAAATAGAGTTGCACTTGTATATAATACACACTGAGACCATGAATATATTAAAACCAGTAGACAAATCACAGCTGTAGTTATCTATAGGGTGAACTTGGGATTTTTTATTAAGATTGTTATTTTCTTAAGTGAGGCCTTCTTATTTTGCATGTGAATTTGCAATGCAGCAGGAAAAAGGTACAGATTTATAACAAAATAAGCTACATACATAGGATCTTCACAAAAAGCTGTGCAACTCCATTAAAAAAAACAATCACCATAGCTAGGATATATGCTTTGTTAGGCAACATGCTTTTAGGTATCATAGATGGCCATTTAGCTTTTTTAAAAAGCCTTTTTATTTATTTATTTATTTAAAGTTCTGTCTGTCTTTGACTTTAGCCAAGATAACATTTGTACAGAAAGTAATTGTACCACTTGCCTTCAAGACACAGTTTCCGATCAGCTGCCTTCGGAAGGCAGAAATGTTTTCTTAAAAATGTTTTTTTTCCATACTGAGGGCTAAACATCCACCCATTTTGCCAGTTTTACACAAGATAAACCTCCAGATTTACATCAAAATAAAAACAGAATGAGGCTGAAGAAAGGTGTGCTAAAGTCACTATTTGTGTAAAAGTAATCATTAAGATTGCTAAGATTACAAAGTAGTCTTTCTCCTCACCAATTAATTAACCTTTGAGAATTTATAAATTTTGAAATTGTAGATCCACTTTATAAATAAAAGCTTAAGGAGCTGACCACTAGAGCATTATTAGCATTTAAAGCTCAAATAATGCTACATAATTAAATGTAAGTCTGAACTCTAAGTGTTGTTACTGCAGTGAAGCAAGGTTAGATCTACGAGCAGATTCTCAATAGGTACAGGCAGTTAATTTCTGCCTCGAGTGACCCACCTCCCACCACCTTCAATAAGGACAGTATCAGAGTGCTAGAAATTTAACTGTTAAATCTTCTTTATATAAAGTGACAAGGCAAACAAGTAAACAAAACCAAACAACTTCAGGACAGTGTCCTAAGTACCTCTCAGAGCACACACATAAAGCAGACAGTGGATGAAATTCATCCTTCCTCCTAAAAACAGGAGCTTTTACCTCTTTTGCTCGACTGCATTCATTTTTGGAAAGGATTTGTTTTTCAAAGAAGTTACTACAAAGCTGTACAAGGTTCTTGGTCTGTGAAGTAGATAAAGGATCCCACACGCTCTGTACAAATGCTGGGGAAAAAAGGAAATTTATTTAATTCACAACATGCAAATGGTTATCTGCTGTAGGCTCAAGGCATTACAACATAACAGAAGAAAACATATAAAAACCCAAGCCTCTTCCAATCTTAACCTCGCTCTATGGAACTACATAATCACTGCATCTTGGAGCACCATTACATAATTACTGTTACTTGACAGCTATAGCTTATATTTAAGGTTTGATTGTCCAGCTGCAGTGAACATTTTCTTACTATACCTGTAATTTTTGGAAGAATAGTTTTTTCAATCACTTTAGAGAAAACTACTCGATCAGGATCATCATCCCTTTTTGATGCAGATGGGTTTCTGGCATTGCTGAACTCTTCTATAGCTCTGAACCAAGGCATCTCTTCCAACTCTGTAGAATTCTGCTGAAAGATCATCCTGTTAGTTTTCCACTGGTCAGTATTGAAAGAAAAGCTCCATCCAATGATATCACAGATCCCACAATTTCAGATCCACCCTATTCACTTAACGAGCCAAACCAGTCAATGAGAAAAACTGAATTTAAAGCTGGAATTTAAAGGCTGGGATTGATAAAGCATCTTCAAAAAACTCTGGAGAAGAATTCTTACATGAGGTGTGGCTGAAGGTAAGAGAAAAACAGAAAGTTAAGGAGATTCCAACCACATGCTTCAATTTCTGAGATCAACACAACATCTTTCTATTCATTTCTAATGCACCGTGCTATGCATAGAAAAAATAGCTATTTTTTTAATGAATACATATTAAAATGATTGAAAGTGACTTGACAAGAAGAAATGGACCTTCTCCTTCTAGTTAACCCACTTATCCAGGTTTTGGAGTGCCCCTACAACCCCCATAAAAGCTCCCAGACAGAAGTTCTCCCTGCAAACAGCATGTCTCTACTCAGACATACTCTGGGCTGCCAGAAATGCTCACAGGTATCACCAATTAACAAAGATGCATAAGACAGAAAACACACGTTCACAAAGATGGTACAGTCCAGAAACCTAATGGACCTCATCAACTGCAATACCCAGAAGCACAGGGATCACCGGCATATTGATACACAAACACACCCACGTTTTTGAAGAAAACAGAGTCAGCTGATGCACTTACCTCAAGAGGATTCCAATTTATTAACTGAACTCTGATCAACGGATTCAATAGCTTAGGGAGGCAGAAACTGATATAAGCATCACAGTAAGAGTCAGGAAACTTCTCTTTCCATTCCTGGAATTTCAACAGGATTTTTCTGATGTCACAAAAATCTGCATGTACATCTTCAAAGATTTTCCTACTATCCTCTAAAACGTTATCTATGGATAATATTCATTGGGAATAAAAAGAAACAATCACAGAACTTATTGAGGCATAAGCTGAAGAGTTCATGCATCTTTATGACACACAAAGTATGATAACTGCATCTGTCATTTGTCTTTGAAACACCTGACACTGAAACAAGTTTTAAAACCAGCTCCCTGGAAAACCCAGTTTCAGAAAAAAATAACTGGAAGAAGATCAAAAAAGGCAAGTTTCTTCATGACCTATTCCACAGCTTTATATAATCACTGTGTTTCAAACTTTATACCACAGTGATAAAATTTCAGACATGAAAGCCTTTCTGCTGTTAACTGGAAAAAGGAGCCTTTCCCTGCTCCTCTTCATCCATTCAAGATAATTACAACATCAACCTTTACTTTGCTCTATCTTCAGACAATGAATTGATTAGACAAAACATGTTGTAGCATTGCATTGAGTACTATCAGATCAGTTTTGGCATAATCTAAAAGAGCTTATTTCCAGTTGAAACAATAATGAGTAATGCCACCACACCATAACTCATACCAAAAGAAATCTACATCCATATGTCTATTCTGCCCAGTCATTAGTCGGAACTGGCTGAATCCATTGCTTTTCTACAGTGTGGAACTAAGAATATGTATTGTAAATGAAGTACTTCTTTACCTTTCCTAAAAAATAAAGATATCAGAAGGAGATTTTGTTGTAGGCTATCACATTAAGACTGTCACCAACCTTTGGTCTTCTGGAACTCGGTCATCTCTGTCGGAGTCAGCTCATCATCACTCGACATGCCTTCGTGGTGACCAGCATCTCCTGAACACTCTCTCACTTGCCGTCTGCCAGTCCTGTATTTGTAATGAAGTTATGTAATGTAGTTATCCTCCCCTTGTATGCAGAAGGAAGCTTAATGAAAAATAATTCAAGTAGAGAAAAAGTACTAAAAGTAAGTTTTGAGACCAACAGTCTAAGGAAACGCAATCAGGGACCAATAGTAATTGTGTAATCATAAGGACACAAATTTTGGAAGAAGTACAGGGCTTTGGGAACGGACATAAACATCTCTGATCTGCCCTATAAACCTTGTAATAACCTTCCCTTCATCTCATTCCCGCTGATGAGGCTAATAACACATCCCACCTAAAACACTAAATATCTACTGGATAACTGGACAGTGTTCCTGACAGTTTCTGTGTACAGGAAACTACTGGGCTCTCAGCCTGATGTCTCAGTTCTGGATCACTTGTGCAACAACCCACACAGCAATTGCGATAGCACCCAAGGGCCAGTTGGGCTCAAAAAACTATTGCCACGACACTGAGAATCGTAACAGGCTAAAAAATCAATAGCTTGCATCTCTGCCTTAGGAAAATTATATATTATATGAAAATTACATGTATAAATTACTTTACAGATATTTACACCAACTCGCATAAAGGTTAACTGATTCAAGAGGCATTTTTATTGTTATTATTTTTCATCCACTCAAAAACCAAAGCTCTTGCCACTTCAAAGTATAGATATGAATTGAGGTACCAATGCAACTGAAAAACTCAAAGCTCCCAATAACTTTAGAACAAAAATCAGTAGCAATCTCTGAACACTAATATCCAAAATGTAGTATCTGGCCTGGATATTGCTCTGCTTCACTTGCCACCACCACCCCTCCTGCAGCAACAACCCTGTTTGACTATTTTTGCAGTCCATACAATAATATAGAAATATATTTCTGTATAAGGTCATAATTCAATTTATTACAACAGGACAGTAAAACCTTTTTGTCATACAGTCTTTTAAATCACTTCACTAGTTAATTTAAAATAACGAGATCTATTAACATTCAGATTCAAATTGACATAAAGAAAATATCATTAGCGAACATGGTTTCCAAGTACTTTGAGTTTTGGAAAGCAAATACATATTTTTTTGTATAATCTCACTCTGTAATCCTACAGGTTTACATTCATCACTGCATAAATGACAGTGTATGGTACATTTAATCAGACTTAAGTGTGCATGTACATTTCACCTACCTTCGACGTTCACACATTTCCAAAACCTGTGTTTTCTCATCTCCTTCCAGTCTACCATTAGTTGGTTTGTCATTCCCACCTATCAGAAGACACAAAGAGCCAAAAATAAAATTGTATTATTTTTAAATTCCTATTTTCTCAATTAGAAAAAAAATATTTACCTTCTATGGTTCTTCCTTTGGAAAAAAAAAAGAAAAATCAAGCCTCCTAATCAAAATTCTAACAGTCTCCAGAATAACACACATTAAATACTACTCGTTAACTGCAAATAGTCAGATGTTCCCTTGTAGCAGCTGATGGAAAAGTGAGTTTGACCACAGTCCAGTCAACGCTCACTGCTTCCCAATCCTGCAAAAGGAAGTCAATGTCTTCCACAATCAGTTTTTAGCAGTGTGGAAGGCAAGCGTAGGTACCTACCTGCATCTTTATGTCAAAAATGAAAGCATGTAACTAATTACAATAACTTTCAAGCTGTGGTTCCAACATTGTAGTCAAAAATTACACTAGTCAAAATCATTCCATTTAGATTTCAAGACTAGTCAGCTCTCCATCGTTTCCCGCTATGTGAGTGGTCACTGACTGTGTGATCCCAGTTACCCTACTCTGACTCCTGAATCCATACAGAAATGGAAATCAGAAGCATTTTCAGTTGAGCCATTCACCTGTATCACTAATAGCTGGCTGATACGTGCAGAACCTGCCAAAAAAATCATACTGCTGAAGTATTATTATGATATATTATTATGATTAGTATTTCTATGGAAGAAAAAAAAAGCCTTTCCACTATATTAAATACAACCAGGAACATAAAAAGTAATTAAAAACACTGTTAAACATCCAAATACAATCTAATTTGTAATGAGCTGGAAGTAAAAATATTTTAATCATAGAATGGTTTGGGTTGGAAGAGACCTTAAAGATAACCCAGTTCGAACCCCCCTGCCATGGGCAGGGACACCTCCCACTAGACCAGGATGCTCAAATCCCCATCCAGTCCAGCCTTAAGGTTTGGGCCACTGTCTCTTTAAACAGAAGCAGCAAAGGTTTACACATCATCTAAACACCACATTGGTTTGGAAACAAAATATGAGATGAGAAAGTTGTAATAAATTTTGCTATAGTGAGTGAAAAACACAGTTTTCAGATAAAACCTTTACACAAAATGGTTTCTTTCTTCATGTCCTTCCCTTCACATAAGCATCACCTCCTAGTCCAAAATCTCCATTCTGAGCACACACATAGCCTTAAAGACACTCGTGTAAAACTGATGCTGCCAAGTAAGCAACTGCTTTATCATATATTCACAGAATTGCATAATAAGCAAGCTTTGTCGAGTTTAAGACCAACTAGAAAACTGACTCGGTTTCACTTTTTAAATATTGATGGGAAATTGCTGAGTTGAATCACTAAAAACTGTCAAAATACTTGGTCACTTTATATTGATTACTAAACAAGAGAGAAATAGTATCATGGGCCCTATGGAGGTAGGGATTTTGATTGAAGGACAGTAGAGCACACCTACCAACAATGGGAAGGGGAAAGGAGATCAAAGGTGAAAGTTTAAAACTTCATCAAAAAAGTAATTGTATATTTCTGCTCAAAGAGTGGATCTTTCAATTAAAAAACATTCTAAGATCACACTAACTTGTCAGATGCTGAATATAAGCAGATTCATTCTGCAGCTCATCTTGCCTTCGTTTCAACACTCTCGTGGCTCGTTGCTGAAGAAGTGCATGTACAGCCAGTTCTACATCATTAATGTACTTCAGCTGAAATATAGCAAACAGTAATCAGGTTTTCAATTAATTAAAATCCCAAAAGAATGAACAAAAAAACAGTTTTCAGTATAGCCATGAAATTAGAACCAATCTATCCTAGATTGAAAAGTAAATTCCTGGTCACTGGAGTTTTTCAGGGTTTTTTTGTAAGGCTGAAAAACCCAAAGTAAATGCCAGTTGCTCATCAGAGGACTGACAAAGAATTCTTACGGAAGGGTTCAACAAGACCCTATGGGTTGCACGTAGTTTGCTTTCAGTTCACTTTTGAGCCACCAGCCATTAAAGAACTTGTATTCATTAACTAACATTTGTTCTGTTTAAAGCTACAGAAAGAAATTCACAATGGCAACGCAATTCACTGACTTAAATTAGTTTTGATAGTACTATCTATAGAGAATAACAGCACTTTACTTTCATTGAGACCACCCTCCTGACAGCTCCTCCCCTTCTCCCGATCTTCATCTTTCTAAATTCATAAGGTTTGCAGTTCAGAAACAGATGCAGCCAATAATGCAGAAAAATTCCCACAGAGCTCTGCTAACTCAATCACAACTCAAACCTAACATGAAATCCTTACTACCTCTATCACGTACCCCTGAGAAAAGACATTCTGAGATCCCAAAATTGAATCTGAGCACCACCTCTCATTCAACTTCAGTGCACTCTGGTTACTAGAGCTACAGAAAAATCCCTCCAATCACATCTTGTTTTCATCCAATAGAATCTACGTGAGATCACAGCTCAGGTCAGTATACCTATACCAGCTTGATCACCACTTCAGCTGAGGCTTGCTTTGATTCCTTTTCCCTACATTTTGTTTCTTGCTACATTAAATTTTCTGATATAACTGATTTTTAACTGACCACTCACAATTTCCAAATAAAACCCCTCATCTTCTGTTGACAGAATGCACCTTTATTCTCTAAAAAAAAAGGGAAGAGGAAAATATACACACTTTTTCATTCAAACAGTTTATCAAGTTTTCTGCATATGTTTTCATGGCCCTGTAGAATTTGTAATTCACAGCTGCATCTGAAGAGTTCTCTAACTCCTGGACAGTCATCTTTGAACTTTCAATGTCGTCCAGATATTTTTCATACTCCCTCTGGTGGGCACGGTGCACATCCTGTAATGATGCTATCCTGAAAAAGAGAAACCCAGACAACTAAAACAATTGCTGTAACAGTTGATACACCCCAAAACATTTTTCCCATTACAACCACAAACAAAATCTTTGCCTGTCCCAACAGTAGTACTTTCATTTGAGCAAAGAAGTGCTGAAAGATTTATCCATGCCAACATTTGCAGAAGCATGGGGTGTGGACAAGCACTGTGCTTTGGAGACTCAAATGGCACTCACTTGGTTCTAGTTTTGAAAGCACCACTGGCATTGTACATAGATCCCTCAATACACCACGCTTCTCACAAACATAAAAAGTATTTTTTTTGTGATCACAATAAATTGATTCTACTCAGCATAACATGGGGAAAACAACAGCTCATGTCCACATGTCCATACTAGTTTAATACAGTTGCATGGATAGCAGCACCTATAAGCATTCACCATACGCTCACTGCCAAATACAAACCAACCAAGGAGTCCTGCTGCCAGCAGGTGATAAAGCCCAGGAACCTATGCCTGCAGCTGTCACTAACTATTGGATAGGTAGCACAGGAATGTTCACGCATATTACAACTCTGCTTCCTTTCCCTCCTTCCATATCTCAAGTGCTCAGCTTGAACAGGCCTGTAAGAGAACCAAGAAATGGCCCACAACTCATTTCACTTCCCTGAAGCAGGGAACACTTTCATAAAAACAGCTATCTACTGCACTACAAGATTTTTTTAAAAAAAACTATTTCAGCATTTATCACATTAACCACAGCTGTCCAGTCTGCATCAAACACACTCCCTTTCCCCTTCTGGCTATTTTTCTTATTTGATTCTGTACATAAATTCCCACTTCATTTAACTTATTCTGTTCAGCTGATCATGGCACAGAAAGCACAAAATTCCACAAAAATATGCAGTCCAATTTAATTGCAATTCTTTAAACAAGCAGGTCAATGATGCTCTGTACAAAGCAAAGCATATAGAGAGAACCCAGAGCAAGTCCATAGCATATTTATGTTCCAGCTGTATAACATCACTTATCTAAACTTATCTCAACAGCTGCTTTCCCATGTACTCAGAGTTGACAGTGGATGGCTTACCTTAGGATGCCTGACCTCAGCTGTCCTTCTCACGTTCTCTTGGAGGTTCCCACCTCCATCCCAGGACACTCCAGCTGCCCATACAGCAGCTGAACTGCTAAAGAAAACTCACAGTCTGGCACTCGACTAAAGAAAAGGAATCAAGAAAGGTTCCAGTTTGTCTAAACAGGCTATAGAGAATTTACTGCTGCTTTCAGAAACACTGAGCTATTCTTGCAGATGATATAAGAGCCAACACAGGAGGGCTAGGACTGCCAGCTCCATCTGCCCTGGTTGAAGTTCTGCTTGCTGGGCAAATTTAACATTGAATCGACACTCCTGTCAAAAATTACTAAAATAATTACTAAATTACTAAAAATACTAATTACTAAAAATAAAAAGCTGCTGCCATTTAAATGAACTTGCTCCCTCAAGTTCTAGTGGATAAAACACTCTTGAAAAAGTTCAAATGCTCTCCTACAACAAAGCACTGCCAGATAAAGTTAAAAATTTGTAGTACTGTACAGGACATCCCAACAGGCATATTACACGTGAAATAACCTAATCCTCCAATACTCTGGAAAGAATAAGACTTCAAAGCTATGATCTCTCATCTGTGACAAAAACTCAGACAACTCAAAAGTTAAGTTCATAAGAGCAGGATTTACCTTTCAGTCAGTCGCTTCTTCACAATTTCCAAGTTCACAGGAGGTAGAGAAACAGAGGGATCAAATTTTGGTTTAGCTGGTCGAAATTTATGCAGGGAAGCATCATCATAAGTTTCCTAAAATAATTTCAAGTGTTAGTTTTAATACTGCATTTATACAACTTTTCCCTCTGCACCTCTATAGGTCAACCTATCACTCAAATACACAAGGCAAATTTCATTCATCAAATCTAATATGCAAATTGTTGTGCAGAAAAGCAAAGCACAAAAGCACAGGAAACAAAGCATAAAAATCTGCATATATATGTTGTATATTACCTTATAGTGCATAAACATATAAACAGTAAAAATAAATCCATAATTTAGGACACTTAAGTTGCCCTCTTGGTCTGAAAATATTAAAAGCTTTCAACAATGCATAACGTTCCTATACTGACAGCTGAGACTCCACTAGTATCAAGGTTCTAAATACAATATGTAGAAATAAGCTACAGCCAAGCAGTGAATATATCTGCTTTACTCATGTTTGCTTTTTAAAAACTGTTTGAATATATTTATGATAAATTATTTGCCATCTGTTAGTAATTTAGTATTCCACTTTCTCATAGTAAACTGATTCCGCCCCCCAATAACTATGAATGCCACCTTCTGTGAAAGCCAGCAACCAAAAGACTGATGTTTCATTCTCACAACTCAGCTTAACTGTAATTACAACTCAAAAGTATTATGGTGAAATCTAGCTTATAAATTAAAAGACACTTTGCATTCTAAAACTGAACAAGTTTGTATATTCATATCTAGCCAAAACAAAAGATGTTGAAGCAATCAAGTCCACGACTAACAAGGTCTGCTACTAAAAATTGTTGTTGTTTTCTGAACAGCAGAAATTAACAGTTTTCCAGAAACAAATAGAGAATGAGGACCTAAGAACATCAATCATATTGGATTTGAAATTCAGTAGCAGCAAAGATGTAACTTATTCCTGGTTCTCTTAACTCCTCACATTTAACAGGCAGAAACAACTACAATTGTCTATTCTGAAATAAAGAACTGGTTATTCAGATTTTCCTAGCCAGTTCCAGAGTAGGTGATTCAAGTCAGAAACAAAAACTTGCAGCTCACCAGAAGACACAGCTTATTTTTGCCATTATTTACCAGAAAGAAAACAAAGAGAGAACTCCACTGAACTGCAAAGAGAGCTCTCCGATTGTCACCCAATAGGAATTTTGCATAATAAAAGAACAATCTTTGCCATGCAACTTTCTGATATCTCTAGTATTTGCATACTCTTGTTTTCAAGATTCCTTGCATGCACAGCAGCAAAAAAAATCAGGTTTCAGAATTTTAATTCTCTGCTCTTCAGTCTTCTATTACACAGAAGTAGACGACAATACCCTGCATCTACACAGCTAGACAGAGATTACAGATATTCATTACCATCTTCCCCTATTTCTAATTGTCTTTTTTAAATAATTAGGGTATAACGTCTTAAAAACCTCTAATGAGAAGGCAGGTGACAGCACTCTAAAACCAGCTCCCTTGCCAATGAGCAAAAAGCAACTTTCAGTGGTCACCTGAGAGAATTTAATGGCTTTCTTTATTTGCTGCTCTTCCCACTTCATTTGTGCTTCATCTTCACTTGATTCACCGCTCACAGACACTGAAATGACAACAAACATTATTAAATGCAAGTACATCTTCCAGCTATTTTTTCCCTCCTGTGTTCTCCATCTAAAGCAACAATGGTTCTCCTAATCATTACTGGAAAGCAATACATACAAAAACCAGATTAAAAACTTAGAGACTGAGGGTTTCCCAATTGAAAGGCAAGGAAGGTTTGGAAAGTGCTAGTGGGATTTGTAGATTTCAGACCAATATTAATTTCCCCAAAACACTGTTTCTCACACAACTACTACTGCAGTACAGGCAGCACAAACATCCCATTTTTATGTCTCAAAGAAAAACTGTGTATCATACATATGAATAAGAGTATGAGTAAGGCTAGACTATAACACAGTGGCATTATACACAGCAAATCCTTCAGTGTGCTAAAATGTATGCTCTACTGTGCAAAGGAAAATATCTCTTTAGCATTAATTAGAATTGCATAATCCACTCAGAGTTGCATTCCTTAAAACTTGTATTCAAATAATAAAAAAAAGTCTACAACTCTAGTAAATCACTGCTCCTTAAACAAAAACTGTAAGCAGCTAAAAGAAGGGAAAAAGCAATGGAAAAGCCACATATGCATTATATGCATTTGTCTGTTTACTTCTGAAGGGCTGGGTTATGGGTACTTTTTACCCTTTTCAAGAACATGAATGCATGGAGAGCACTGGGAAAACCAAACTAGAAGTAGGAGGCAGGATTTAGAAAACTTCAATGGGACATTTTGCCTTACACCACAGTAGCTTTATTCTCAATTTTTTTCATTTTTTTTTGCAGTTAACAAGGCCAAAAATCATCTTTTAAATGTTTCTCAAAGCATTCTGTACCATCACATTAGTGAGACTTCAATCAGGTTAACATCCCATATAAACATTAACCACCAGCTGTAGAGCCTTTCACCAAGACCCAGGAGGAGCAAAGCCTCATGGTGCATTCACTCTTTAAAGGGCAAGTCCCAGGTTCTTCCAGGCATCACTAAAAAAGCCACAACCACTGGGAGAAATGGCACAAACTCACCCATGTGTTCGGTCATCCTTTGCCTAAGAGTTCTCATTTTAGGAGCAAAATCAAAATTCCTCCTCTCAGACTCATCTTCACTCTCTAGATCACTGCTTCCTCTTCTCTGAGAGACTTGATGACTGTTCGAAACATCCAGTGGAAGATAATCTGCCCGTGTCCTGGCTAAGTGACGTTTCCTTCGAGCAGTATCAATACAAGCAGCACTGGGTATGCCACCTGTATTCAAGAGAAAGAAAACCTAAGCAAAAGACTAAAAATAACACTGTATCACTCCCAATGTCGATAATTACCACTTTCAGGATCACTGTACAATTTTGAATACAGGACACAAGATATTTTCCTATTAAGTTGACCATGTTGAATTTAAGGAAATGGGAAAGCATCCTTAAAAAGTGGCTCAGTCTAAAAGCAAAGTTCAGGCTTTTCTTTTAAATAAATTGACATTTGGCCAGTCTTCATTTTTTTCTGTCTCCCCAGAAGATACAGGTTACTAAACTTCCATAGTTTACAAAAGAATCTGAAGTTTATCAATCAGACAGCACAAATGAACTAAAAATTTAATCTCATGAAGGTAATTATGCATTATTAAACAGGAATGTTTTTTTCTACCATTCTTTGGAAACCAATGGTCATAATTTCCGATCCATTTCCCAAATTAAGACAGAAATACAAGAAACATCTGCAACCGAAGATACTGGAGAACTGTCACTATTCTTTCAGAAGGGCAGCTCTGGCTCAACACAAACAAGATGCCTACAAGTTACATGACTTAAGCAGAGCAGGATTCATCTCACCTGTCTTGTCACGTACTTCAAACAATAAATGTTGTAAAATAACTTCCTTAAAAAAAAAATCCAGGCAACTAACCTGGTGATAAATCCTTCCTTCTCTGTGGAGAGCCGGATCCATTTTCAGAGTCTGAGCTGTTGTAGTCCTCACTTTGTGAGGAATAATCTTCATCCTCCTCTTCTTCATGAGCTCCTTTGGTGTTGCCAGTTCCAAGTTCTGACTGACAAATTTCTGTATTAGGGAAAAAAAAGTAAGATTCATTATTTCAGTTTCAGCTACTGGAATCTGATGTGTTGTAACCAGTTACCAGTGACTATTTACACCTTTTACACCTCGCTGCAGCAAACACCAGGCACTTACTGATCTCCACCCGTTCTCATCATGTCAAACCTTCCAATGCTTCAAGGTAGTCATATACAAGCCAGTTCTTGTTTCGAATCGAAGTGCCTATTATAGCCTTAAACTAATACATCCTTCTGAGACAGAGAGCACATCTACTTGTGCAAAAGCAGTGATACCAGCTCCCAGATGATAACTGATTAATAACCTGATAGCTCACAACATCTTTGAATTCATCTTCCTTGACTTCGTAAACTGTATTTAGAAAGCACTTCTCTTTTTAGCATGAACAAGGAGGCAGTCCTTGCTTAAACTATAAAAGTTTGTGTCTTGCCTCTGATAATCTACAAAGTCTTTAAATACAATGACTTCTCTTGATCTGCCACTACACCTTCAGCAAATCATCAGATCACTGAATAACAGAATGTGACACCTGTTATAAGAGTAGGAGCTATACTTTTATAAGAAGTTATTAATAAAGTTTACCACCTTGTTTGAACCACAAAGGAAATTGTTTCTTAATCTACTTCTATTTTTATCTAACAGTACCAATTAGGGTGTATCTGTGAACTGACAGAGGTGTCAAAAGGGGAACAGAGGGGAAGAGAACTTTTAGATACGTTTGTTTGTAAAACACACAACCCCCAAATATTCTAGTAGGAAACCTACAACAGTTCAATGAGACTAGAAAGAAATACTGCCAGAACCATCAAGGCTATTGATTGTATTCAATTAAAATATTCAAATGCTTTAACAGCTGTTTAATAACACAAAGTTTAAGGTTTACATTTATCATACAAAATCCTACTAACCTTACATTTTCTCTTGACACAAATACTCAGATCCAACTGCAATTTGACAGCAATAAGCAGTTTGGAAGATATGATTCTATCCTCCAAACAACTCTACTGTTTTACCAATGTCAAATGGAAAATATCAGCAAAAATAGATTAAGTTTATAAACCTGCGAAGTAACATAAGTATAATCTTTGGTTCAATGAGCAAGCACAAAACATCTAACAGCAGTATTTGTACACCACTCTCCACTTACAGATTTTTTAATATATTTTCATATAAGCATTTCATAAAACATTTAACTGAAAAAAGTACATACTTTTGCTTTCTTCAATTTCTGTCTGAGCAGGCAGCAGGCTTTCCTTCTTTTGAATTCTAAAGGTTACTTCATTGAAGGATGGCTTTTTAATTTTAAAAAATTCTTCACCTATTCAGATAAAATGAAACAATTCTGAGTAACATTAACAAAGAGTGTAGCATATCATAGAAACATAAAATGGTTTAGGTTGGAAGTGACCCCTGAAGTTCTAACCCCCCTGCCATAGGCAGGGACACCTCCCACTAGACCAGGCTACTCAAGGCCCCATCCAACCTGGTCTTGAACACCTCCAGGGATGGGGCATCCACATCTTCTCTGGGTAACCTGTGCCAATGCCACACTATCCTCACAGGAAAAAATTCTTCCTAATCTCCAATCTAAATCTCCTCTCTTGCAGCTTAAACCTTGTCCTGTCCCTGCACTCCCTGATCAAGAGCCCCTTCCCAGCCTTCCTTGCAGCCTCTTCAAGTACTGGAAGGCTGCTATAAGGTCTACCTGGAGTCTTCTCCAGGTCGAACAATCCCAACTCTCTCAACCTGTCCTCATATAGGAGGTGCTCCAACCCTCTGATCATCTTTGTGGCCTCCTCTGGACTTGCTCCAACAGATCCATGTCTTTCCTGTGTTGAGGACTCCAGAACTGAACGCAGAACTCCAGGTGAGTCCATATATAATTTCACATACAACCTGCACGTAATCTCTCTTTGTGCACACCATATTTTTTAAACCTCTGTCTGCATTAATTCTAACTAGTTCCATGGCTTTATCACCCACAACTCAC
This sequence comes from Dromococcyx pavoninus, assembly GCA_033558185.1. Classification (NCBI taxonomy): domain Eukaryota; kingdom Metazoa; phylum Chordata; class Aves; order Cuculiformes; family Neomorphidae; genus Dromococcyx; species Dromococcyx pavoninus. The sequence continues at coordinate 2,301 of JAUMJL010000502.1, read as the reverse complement.
CACCTCTTAACGTAAAACCGTGCAGCTCAGCCTCCTCCATAGCGCAGCACTGTACTGTGGAAACCTGTTGTTCCTTTGCAGCCCCCATCCATCATTAAGTGGTCCCTGTAAGCTGCCCTGACCTGCTTTGTGCCATCAGGCATGAAAGAAACAGTCTAGAAGAGTCAATTAAAAATTCAACTTCCAGTTATTTAAGCTGGTTCATCATTAACTATGTTAGACATCGAATCAGATAATTACCATCTTCTTTTCCCTGTTTTTTTCCAGCTCCAAAAAGCTTTTAAGCACTTCCCCCCCCAGAAGCACACAGACAAGTCTCATCTTCAAACTGCTTTTATATGCATGTTCTCTCTGGTTTTCTCCATGTCCAAGCAGTTTTAAACACTCCCCACCCAAAAGTACACAGACAACTGTCATTTTCAAGAGCTTTTATGTGTCTTTCTCCTATAAACTCTGACAGCAGCCCTGTCCATAACTCTTGATTTTGGCCACAAAGTGTGACAAAGGTGACTACTAGCACCAGCAAGGGGCTCAGTGAGGCAGAACCCCCCCATACACAGGTGCACATGATATCAAAATGCCAGCACTTAAACCCTCAAAGACTCATTCTGGAGTTTTAGAAAGCAAGCATCCTTTATTTCAGAGCTGGACACATGAGTGAATGATTTGCATAAATCATGTGTAACGAGACAAGAGCTGTGGACAGAACATATTTCCTGCTTACATGCATGTATATAAATTTTCCCAGTAATCTTACGTATATTCTATCACTCATGGACTTTGTGCCATGGTTTAGATGATGGTGTTAGTGTTGGTGTTAGTGTTGGGTTATAGGTTGGACTCAATCTTGGAGGTCCTTTCCAACCTTATGATACTGTGATACTATGACTAATTTTAATTTTATTGTGAATGTCACAGAATCACAGAATGACCTGAGCTGGAAGGGATACACAAGGATCATTCAGTCCAACTCCTATCCCTGCGTAGGGGAACCCCAACACTCACACCATGTGTCTGAGGGCATTGTCCAAGTGCTTTTTGAATATTGCCAGGCTTGGTGCTGTGACTGCTTCCAGGGGCAGCTGTTCCAGTGCTCCACCACCTCCTGTGTGAAGAACCTTTTCCTAATATCCAACCTAAACCTCCCCTGATGCTTCAAAACAGACAAATCTCTACTAATTGGAGCTTTGGGGCCAGCTCTTTGTGTGACCTTGTATTTTAGATAAAGAAAGGCATCCTTTGAACAGCGTTGTCTGGGAAAAGCACTTGTTGGAAAAGAAAAAACATGCTATCAAGAAAACACGCCATCAGAGGAACAGCCTGGGTCCTTCCAACTTTCAAAAAATACAGATACTTAGATGGAGTTTAACTCTGCCTTAGCTTAAATCAAAATATTGCACTTTTTGTAATAGGAACTACTTCCAGTATCACAGAGGCATAGCCTCTTCCACGCAGGCTTCCACCCGGGCTGTTCCCCTCCCGGCTGCTGCTCTCCCCGGCCCTGGATGCCCCACCCTGGCTTCTCCCCGCCGGGTCCCCCCAAGCCCCTACCTTCCCGCTCCTCTTCGCTGCCGAAGCTCAGCAGCGCCGTTCCACCCCGCCCCGGCCCGTCCCCGGCTCCGCTCCCGGCGAGGCGCGGCCCTGGGCCCGCAGACGCCACCCTGCTCTCGGCCCGGTCCTCAGGACCCCGCGCCGGCTGCTCCGGAAGCGGCGACGTCTCCGCTGCCGCGGTCCCGGCCCCCTCGAGGGACTCGGCGGATCGGTCCGGGGCTTCCTCGCTGTCCTCAGGCTCCGTTTCCCCCTCGGAGCGGGAGCCGGGGTCCGGGGGCGGCGGCGGGGCGGGAAGCTCCGGCTCCTCCTCGCTGCTGCCGCTGGAGGCCGCGCGCCGCCGGGCGCGGAAGTTGCGCGGGGGGCGGCGGAACATGTCGAACTGCCGCACAGACCCTCCGCCACCGCCCGCACAGCGCGCACGCGCGGTGAACTATGACAGCCCCACCTACGCCCCGCGCAAACCCCGCCCCTCGGTGCAGATCCCGCCTCAGCCCTGCGCTAGCCCCGCCCCCGGGGCCGCCTTCGTCCCGCGCAAGTCCCGCCATCGAACCCGCCTCCGCCCCACGCAACTCCCCGCCCCGTGACACCCAGTCCGCCCCGAGCAAGCCCCGCCCCGCGGCGCAGCCCCCGCCGGGAGGTGGGCGGAGCACGGGGGAACGGCTGTCCAATGAGGATGAGGGGCGTGTCCCCCGCGGTTAACCCCTGAGCTCGGCGTGGGGAAGGGAGGGAAAGAGGAAGGAAAAGAGGGAG